>NC_069480.1:6083944-6235337 GCF_026875155.1 Cherax quadricarinatus
TTATAAGACTTGTTTTAGTTTCAATGGCTCGGCATCGGACGTAACTGGAAGAGCTACAGCCCACGTCACACCCCAAACTTATAGCTCCTGTCACTGACCTTCAGTTTATAGGACGCAGGTTGGTTTTTGGAGACATTTTATAGAAAAAAAACATGTGTCTAATAAGCCGCGAAATACGGTAATTACTGCCATGTTAGTCTTAAGTTAGGATTGTCTGTGCGAAATACTTTACATAACTATGGCCTTTCTGCATGTATGACTAAATGTCACCCATCTCTGTACAAACATTGTATCACGTTGATTGATTTATTTTTTTATTAACACGTCGGCCATTCCCCACCAAGGCAGGGTGACCCGAAAAAGAAGAAACACTGTCACCATCATTCATTCCATCAATGTCTTGCCAGAGACACGCCTACTCTGCGTAACTTAACTCTGCGTAACTATAGGCTTTCTGCATGTACAACTGTCAGCCATCTCTATAAACACTGTATCATGTGAAAATATATCTTTGAATCAATGCCTGTCCCACAATCTCTCTCTCTCTCTCTCTCTCTTTCTCCCCATCACCAATTAAAAGAAACAAGTGTAGAATAGGAAAATTGGAGAAAGGATAGAATAAGAAAATTGATTAATTTATGCCAATTAGAGTTAGAGCAAGAAAACAAATGTCATTTACACTGATGTCAAAACAAGGCCATTTATGACATCAAAAACAGAGTCATTTACACCGACATCAACACAGGGTCATTTACACTGACAATACAGGATCATTTCCACAGACATCAATACAGGGTCATTTACACTAATACAGGATCATTTACACTGAATGACAACAAAAACAGTCAATCAAAGTATAGTGTAACCAACAAGTGCTAAAAAATATAAACACGACAAAATGAAACCCTTACTAGTGCGACATCTCACCTACCCGAGCCTTTATTGATAAATGAATCATCAAAATATGAGTTTTTATCGATAAGTCGTAATCGATAAATAAAGCCTCAAGTGGGTGAACCGTCCCAGTAACTCAGGTTAAATTCTGCTATACAGTCAGCTTTTTTACAGATAAAGCTTCTCAAGTGTAATTTTTTTTTTTGCAAATGCGACTGAAAAAAGTACGACGATAAGATGCTTGTGCAACATCTGGGTATCTTCATTCTGCAAATGTTTCACTAGCCAGTGGCTGCTTCAGTCTAATGCAGATAATGGTGGAAGATATGGAAGAGTTTGGGGTAATCAGTCCCTCAACCTGGAGTCAGTGTGATCTGTCCATTGGACTGAAGAAGCTACTGGCGAAATGTTTCCAGAATAAAGATAAATAAGTGTTCCACAAGTGTCTTATTTATCAACTTATCAGTTTTATAAAGCATTTATTAAAAAAAGTACAGTGGACCCCCGCTTTACGATCAGCTCCCAATGTGACCAATTATACAAGTGTATTTATGTAAGTGCGTTTGTACGTGTATGTTTGGGGGTCTGAAATGGACTAATCTAATTCACAATATTCCTTATGTGAACAAATTCATTCAGTACTGGCACCTGAACATACTTCTGGAATGAAATAATATCGTAAGCCGGGGGTCCACTGTACATTGAAAATTGAATGGCTCATGGAAAGGGTTTCATAGGAAGCGACATCCAATTCTGAATGACCTTTTTCCATCGCATTTACAACAACAATGAAAATCTACATAGAGGA
The DNA here is from genome assembly GCF_026875155.1 of Cherax quadricarinatus. Taxonomy (NCBI): domain Eukaryota; kingdom Metazoa; phylum Arthropoda; class Malacostraca; order Decapoda; family Parastacidae; genus Cherax; species Cherax quadricarinatus. The sequence goes on from NC_069480.1 coordinate 6,085,647, forward strand.
GGTTGATAGGAGAGCTGACTGCGTGTTTTTAATGACGTCAGGAAAGATAAAAACACGGTTATAGAGAAGTTGGACTAGTTTTGCTTACACACTTGAGGAAGACTAACTACAATAATTCACAACCCACAAAACCATGGCTACAACAATTTGTAACCCACAATACCATGACTACAACAATATGTAACCCATAATACCATGGCTACAACAATTTACAATTAATCCACAATTAAGGAGAGGAAAGTCTAGACATTTCAATCTGTCCCAGCCCCCTGTTAATTTGAAACCAGATGAAATTACTCCTGTAAACTGTGGGTTAGTTGTGTATTTTAAGTTGGTTATACACAGGTTGGACTAAGATGTTTCTGACCATCTTAGTCCACCCTGTAAGTTGCTAAGAGTTCTACGAGACACACAGAGGAAAAATGAAAACGAAATTCAGTACAATAAGACTGACAGTAAGGGAATGCAAGCAAAAACAAAAGAACATCAACAATAATGCACTAAACAAAAATGTGACACGTCACTAGTCTATGGGCCAGGGGAACTGCTGCATTGTAACACTGACGCGGTAAATTCTTGAGTTATAAACACACTGAGGACCTTCTGTATTGCGTATAATAATGATATATGTACACATTAATGATAAAATACACTATATAGAAAATTCGCAACATGCTTGTAAGTCGAGTGTTTACTGTAACAGTAAATAAGCCGCACTATATCACGAAGAATAGTCACAATGCCGTGGCTGGAGCAATTCAATAAGCATCCGCACTTACCAGAGGAACCTTATGACAATATTTAGGCCTGTCTTGGGTAACTGTCAAGTCACAACTGAGCCAGAGCAGCAAAGGTCAGAAGACAGTGGCCCAGGATAGACCTAAACCTCATCACAAGGATCTAAAGCATGGATGCTTTGTGAACCATCTATATTAATCGTCTAAAACAAGAAGCAAGATGGTGCTCAAAAATATTTGAAACAACTCAATACGCTGCTAAAAAAATTAAGTACTGTTTGTGGGTAATAAAACAAAAGGTAAGATGGTGCTCAAAATTATTCATAATAAAACCCATATTTTACAGCATATAAAGCAATTTTTTCCACACAAAAAGTTTTGGAAAATCAGCCAGTGTCTTGTATGTTCAAGCGAGGGTCAAGGGTAGGCTTTGTGTTAGGCCTTAGCAGCTATTTACTAACATCGCCTCACGTGTCTTATATGCTGGAAAATACAGTAACTCAATACGCCACTAAGAAAAATTAAAAATTGTTTGCAACGAAACACTGTTGCAAGACTCTGTACACACTAGTGTCAAAGTGCGGTGATATCACACGACAAAATAAAGGAGAATAAACATACAAATAATTCAGAAGTGAGCCCCAAGCTGCATATGAACCTTCAATGTTTCAGTCTACCCTAGACCATCCTCAAATCACTTAATATTGGGCCATGATGGACCAAAATGTCATTTGAAGTTTCTTCTCAAAGTCTTGGGCTCGTAAACAAAATTTCCAAGAAACAACTCGTCTCAATTTTATCTGAAGGAACCCAACTAAATGATTATAAAGAAAAATAATGTTTTTCTTCAGATTATAATGAAAATATATGGCTATAATAATATTTATTGGGAAGCGCTAAATCTGCAGGGGTTATATACCACCTGGAAAAAGTAGATAATAATTTCTTGGACATGGATAATATTGCACAGTTGAAGTGTTTAGAGAAGCCAACTTATAATAGACTTGTGTATAGATAGATAATTTCAAAGATAGATAATTACAAGTAACAAAATAAGGTACACAGTACAGCTCTTAGACTCTCTTAGAATTTATTAACAACTCTAAGGTCGGTCGTATCAAAACGAGTGATTTAGAAGATGATTGCATCAAAACGAGTGATTTAGAAGATGATTGCATCAAAACGAGTGATTTAGAAGATGATTGCATCAAAACGAGTGATTTAGAAGATGATTGTATTAAAACAAGTGATTTAGAAGATGATTGTATTAAAACAAGTGATTTAGAAGATGATTGTATTAAAACAAGTGATTTAGAAGATTGTATCAAAACAAGTGATTTAGAAGATGATTGTATCAAAACAAGTGATTTAGAAGATGATTGTATCAAAACAAGTGATTTAGAAGATGATTGCATCAAAACAAGGGATTTAGAAGACAGTTCAGTAGTGCCCTGGTATCCATGGGGATACCTGGAGTTTACCTGGAGAGAGTTTCGGGGGTCAACGCCCCCGCGGCCCGGTCTGAGACCAGGCCTCCTGGTGGATCAGAGCCTGATCAACCAGGCTGTTGCTGCTGGCTGCACGCAAACCAACATACGAGCCACAGCCCGGCTGATCCGGAACTGACTTTAGGTGCTTGTCCAGTGCCAGCTTGAAGACTGCCAGGGGTCTGTTGGTAATCCCCCTTATGTGTGCTGGGAGGCAGTTGAACAGTCTCGGGCCCCTGACACTTATTGTATGGTCTCTTAACGTGCTAGTGACACCCCTGCTTTTCATTGGGGGGATGGTGCATCGTCTGCCAAGTCTTTTGCTTTCGTAGTGGGTGATTTTCGTGTGCAAGTTCGGTACTAGTCCCTCTAGGATTTTCCAGGTGTATATAATCATGTATCTCTCCCTCCTGCGTTCCAGGGAATACAGGTTCAGGAACCTCAAGCGCTCCCAATAATTGAGGTGTTTTATCTCCGTTATGCGCGCCGTGAAAGTTCTCTGTACATTTTCTAGGTCGGCAATTTCACCTGCCTTGAAAGGTGCTGTTAGTGTGCAGCAATATTCCAGCCTAGATAGAACAAGTGACCTGAAGAGTGTCATCATGGGCTTGGCCTCCCTAGTTTTAAAGGTTCTCATTATTCCATCCTGTCATTTTTCTAGGCAGATGCGATTGATACAATGTTATGGTCCTTGAAGGTGAGATCCTCCGACATGATCACTCCAGGTCTTTGACGTTGGTGTTTCGCTCTATTTGTGGCCAGAATTTGTTTTGTACTCTGATGAAGATTTAATTTCCTCATGTTTACCATATCTGAGTAATTGAAATTTCTCATCGTTGAACTTCATATTGTTTTCTGCAGCCCACTGAAAGATTTGGTTGATGTCTGCCTGGAGCTTTGCAGTGTCTGCAATGGAAGACACTGTCATGCAGATTCGGGTGTCATCTGCAAAGGAAGACACGGTGCTGTGGCTGACATCCTTGTCTATGTCGGATATAAGGATGAGGAACAAGATGGGAGCTAGTACTGTGCCTTGTGGAACAGAGCTTTTCACCGTAGCTGCCTCGGACTTTACTCTGTTGACGACTACTCTCTGTGTTCTGTTAGTGATATGTACCAAGAGCTGCTGTGGATACCCAAAACCGAAGATAGTAGCCAACCCTATACATATATAAATTGTTTTTCGTTTACATACATACCTATGATAAAATTTAATTGTTATATTACCCTCAACGAGTCAAAAATCAGCACTTTTTCACTGATGGGAAGCACTTCACGGCTTCTCTTAGGCTTTGAAGATCTCCCACCATCACTACGTTTGCACTCTGGGACCGTTATTATTAAACAAAATTAAGGGTAATTTTCGGGCCACGGTAAAGCATGGAAACTGAATCCATGGATATGGGGGTTCTACTCTATGTTGATGATGATGGTGAGGTTAGGCAAGGTAAGGTTAGGTTAGATAAGGTAAGGTAAGGTATGGTAAGGTAATGTTAGGTAAGGTTACGTTAGGTAAAGTTACGTTAGGTAAAGTTACGTTAGGTAAGGTTACGTTAGGTAAGGTTACGTTAGGTAAGGTTAGGTTAGGTAAGGTTACGTTAAGTAAGCTTAGTTTAGGTTAGGCAGGGTTACTTTAGGTTAGGTTACGTTAGGTAAGGTTACGTTAGGTAAGGTTACATTAGGTAAGGTTACGTTAGGTAAGGTTACGTTAGGTAAGGTTACGTTAGGTAAGGTTACGTTAGGTAAGGTTACGTTAGGTAAGGTTACGTTAGGTAAGGTTACGTTAGGTAAGGTTACATTAGGCAAGGTTACATTAGGTAAGGTTACGTTAGGTAAGGTTACGTTAGGTAAGCTTAGGTTAGGTTAGGTAGGGTTACGTTAGGTTACGTTAGGTAAGGTTACGTTAGGTAAGGTTACGTTAGGTTAGGTAAGGTTACATTAGGTAAGGTTACGTTAGGTTAGGTAGGGTTACGTTAGGTTAGGTTACGTTAGGTAAGGTTACGTTAGGTAAGGTTACGTTAGGTAAGGTTACGTTAGGTAAGGTTACGTTAGGTTAGGTTAGGTAGGGTTATGTTAGGTTAGGTTACGTTAGGTAAGGTTACGTTAGGTAAGGTTACATTAGGTAAGGTTACGTTAGGTTAGGTTATGTTAGGTAAGGTTGCGTAAGGTAAGGTTAAGTTAGGAAAGGTTACGTTAGGTAAGGTTAGGTTAGGTTAAGTAAGGTTACGTTAGGTTAGGTTACGTTAGGTAAGGTTACGTTAGGTAAGGTTACGGTAGGTAAGGTTACGGTAGGTAAGGTTCGTTAGGTAAGGTTACGTTAGGTAAGGTTACATTAGGTTAGGTTAGGTAAGGTTACATTAGGTAAGGTTACGTTAGGTTACGTAAGGTAAGGTTACGTTAGGTTAGGTAAGGTTACGTTAGGTTACGTTAGGTAAGGTTACGTTCGGTTACGTTAGGTAAGGTTACGTCAGGTAAGGTTACGTCAGGTAAGGTTAGGTTAGGTAAGGTTACATTAGGTAAGGTTACGTTAGGTTACGTAAGGTAAGGTTACGTTAGGTTAGGTAAGGTTACGTTAGGTTAGGTTACGTTAGGTTAGGTAAGGTTACGTTAGGTAAGGTTACGTTAGGTAAGGTTACGTTAGGTAAGGTTACGTTAGGTAAGGTAACGTTAGGTAAGGTTACGTTAGGTAAGGTTACGTTAGGTTAGGTAAGGTTAGGTTAGGTAAGGTTAGGTTTAGGTAAGGTTATGTAAGTTACGTAGTAAGGTTACATTATGTAAGGTTACGTAGGTAAGGTTATGTTAGGTAAGGTTACATTATGTAAGGTTAGGTTAGGTAAGGTTACGTTAGGTAAGGTTATGTTACGTTAGGTAAGGTTTGTCAGGAAAAAGGACAAGTGTTTCCTGACATGGGGTCTTAGTCACCGCCACTGGAGTTTTTGCTCATCTGACTGAGACCTTCCACTGGCTTACCCCTCCACCCCTTTAAAAATTATGATTATTATTATTATAATTTTTAGCGAGGGAGAGAGACAACTGTGGGGTACAAATATGCCAGAAGACGGACGCTAGTAATTGTAATATTAATACCTGGAAGAAAACATTATACAGCAAAATAAAGTCACTAATGGGCAAACAATATAGCAAACCAGTAATAAAGTAACTATTGCTGGGTAAACAAACAAACAGCAGGGCAATAATAAAGTCAAGGACAAACAGTAACTACAAAACAAAAATATCGTAAATACAAAAGAAAAACAAGAAAAAATTTGGCAAATGTAACATTTACAAATAAAAAAAAAAAGATACTTCCAGTTACCTTTTAGTGGAAAGAAATCCCCAAAAAAAATTACTACAAAGACTGGACAACAAACACTGCGTCTTTTCTTGGGCCAATCATTGCTCGTTACCTATGGTGTATAATTCAAAGCGAAGGACCTATCTCCACTTTGTGGGATAGGTCCTTATTACACTTGCTAATTTCCACTTGTCAGGTACTATGCCAGTTTGTAGAGATATGTTGAAAAGACGAGTCAATGGTTTGCTAAGTTCCTCCTTACATTTCTTTAAAACCCTTGTGAACAGTTTATCAGGTCCCTGGGACGTGTTTGGTGTTAATCTGTATAATCATGGGTCTTCAACATGCACTCCAGTCTCTCCCACCGAAACATCGTCGTAAGCTCCTCTCTTCTATGTGCGGGTTACTTGTGTATCGTTCCAGTCACGGTATTGTGCCCTTTTTATGTTATTTGTTATAAACATGTACGGTGGACCCTCACCTAACGATATTAATTGGTACCCGAGAACGAATATCGTTAGGCAAGTTTTTTAGCGTTAGCCGAGGCAAAATGTTAGCGTTAAAATGTATCATTAGGCAAATTTAACGTTATGCGATGCGTTCGTTAGGCGAGGGTCCACTGTATTTATACTTACAACTTTAATCTTGCAAAAATCATTTCTGTCCTGATCTACATAATTTTTTATTTCTGAATTTTGCTAACATCATCTTGGCTTGTCAGCCATGCGCCATTTATCTTCACTGTTATATACAAATACTGTTAACAAATTATATAGAATAAACCCAAAAAAGTCGGTAAATTATTTCTATTAGGGTCACTCCATTACTATCGGCAGAAAACCTGACGATAGTAATTTACTGCATACACATTCATGCACATTACTGTTTGTAGATGAATGGTTCAGAGAACCGACATGTTGATAAATTAGACACATGTGCAACTCTTGGGAATCTTTATTGAGGAAACGTTTCGCCACACAGTGGCTTCATCAGTCCATACGTAGGAGAAACTTGAAGAACAGGAGGAGAATGAGGTAATCAGTCCCTCAACCTTGAGTCGATGTGTTCAGTCCATCAATCTAGAATAGAATACGGCATATGAGCGGAGAAGCAGCTTATAAACCGTATGGCAGGAGAGGTGCAGCAGTCATAGGTGGTGTCACATTTGTTCAATGTGGAAGTAGGTTGTGCCCAAGAATTAGGCAAGCAAAGAATTCCTAAGTATTAAGATCCCAAGAAGTTGCAGTGTCTGACAGTTTTGTAGATGAATTGCACATGTGTCTAATTTATCAACATGTCGGTTCTCTGAACCATTCATCTACAAACCTGTCAGACACTGCAACTTCTTGGGATCTTAATACTTAGGAATTCTTTGCTTGCCTAATTCTTGGGCACAACCTACTTCCACATTGAACAAATGTGACACCACCTATGACTGCTGCACCTCTCCTGCCATACGGTTTATAAGCTGCTTCTCCGCTCATATGCCGTATTCTATTCTAGATTGATGGACTGAACACATCGACTCAAGGTTGAGGGACTGATTACCTCATTCTCCTCCTGTTCTTCAAGTTTCTCCTACGTATGGACTGATGAAGCCACTGTGTGGCGAAACGTTTCCTCAATAAAGATACCCAAGAGTTGCACATGTGTCTAATTTATCAACATGCACATTACTAAATTGAAAGAGAAAAACTTTCGTTTTATTTTATAAGTCACCCTGCCTCCTCTGTTGGATATGGCCGGTGTGTTGAAAAGAGAGAAAAAAAATACATGCATGATATAGTATATTAAAGATGTATAATTCAACCCAAAAAAATTATATAGGCAAGTATAATTCTTTTTACAATACTCTTTTTGGGTTAAATATTTTTACCCCTCGAGTGTTTTCTTTTTACTTTTTAAGAGATGAAATTCCTGGTAAATTGTAGTGGTGGAATGATACCAAAATGCATGCCGATGACGATAATTTCAGGCCAAGAATGATACCGATACCATCAAAATTAGCCAATACCACTGATACTGTTACTTTGGCATACCCATGATAAACTGCACCCCTATAATGTTGGTATTTTCTGGACTCGCCTCCCAATGTATATTGTGATATGTGTCTAGTCCCAAATTAAAATACACCTACCATCCGACTTATGACCGAGTTCGGTTCCGAGAAACCGGTCGTAAGTCGAAATGGTCGTAAGTTGAACTTTACTACTGAATATCAACAAAACATTTTTGTATGACTTTATTTTATTGTTTTATTTTGGTATTTCATGTTTTACTTTACTTTTTATGTTGTTAGTACTGTGTTTTATACTGTAAGGTTTAGCATAAACACTGTGTACAACACAAATACTGATTTATTTCCCAGAAATTTGGCATAAAAACACGGTCGTAAGTCGAGTGGTCGTAAGTCGAGCAGGTCGGATGGTAGGTGTACATACACCTACTGTGCCAAGTATAAAATATTACAGTACTACAACTGCACTACTACTATTACTACTACTCCTGTACTATCGCCACTGCTAATATTGCTGCTACTTTTGCTATATATCAACAGGTAGCGAGAAAAGCAAAAGAAAAACATTGAGTAAATACGCACTTCTCCGTTACACTCTACCTTTACTGCTACCATCGGCTTGGAAAGCGTCGGCCGCACTTCACTAATGGGCTTGTTCTCCGTCCCGTTGGAGATCCACGACCTCGGAGCTGGTACTGGCACGTCAACAACTTCGGGAGGCTTGTGTTCTTCTCGTTTGCTTAACGGCCCTCGGTGAATCTTAGAGGAGATGTGAAAACATGAAAGGCTTCTGCTGAAGAGAACCCCAGAAGGGGGTCAAAATATACAGATCAATTTTTCTTCTGAATTCCTGTCTCCATGTGGGTTTGACTTGAACCATCAACTAGTCCAAGTCAGGCTCAAATGTCATCATAAATTTCTTTCTATATATGGTTATCTGTATAATTAACACCCTTTGTATTAACATCTGCATGTACACCCAAATGTCATTCACCTTTGTACATCGTATCATGCTCTAAGTATTATTATTATCAGTACAGTGGACCCCCGCATAACGATTACCTCCGAATGCGACCAATTATGTAAGTGTATTTATGTAAGTGCGTTTGTACGTGTATGTTTGGGGGTCTGAAATGGACTAATCTACTTCACAATATTCCTTATGGGAATAAATTCGGTCAGTACTGGCACCTGAACATACTTCTGGAGTGAAAAAATATCGTTAACCGGGGGTCCACTGTACTTCTACCATGTCAGTGGATGACTTCAACAATTCTATAGAACAACAGGAGTCTCTTACACAGAGTTCTATTCCTCTCCGTGACTTAGTGACTCACACTTGTACACGTGGTAATTTTATATCAATATGTCATTGTCCAAAACATCAATTTTTGTGTTTTCACAAATGCTGTAGTTGTTAGTTGTTTTGTTGTTGACTGCTGTTGTATAAGTAAACAAGCAGTAAACCTGCATACGTCACACGGCACCACGTAACCTTACGAACTGAGAATGATTGATGATGAAGAGCAAGTGATGATTTTCTGGAGTGATGATGATTACCTGGAACTTGGGTGTTGGCCGCTTGGCTGGGTCGAGAGAGATAGTTTTCACAGAGACATTAGCACCTCCGAGCCACTGGGAGATCGTCGTCGAGGGCTCGTAGCCGTGAGTCTCCGGGAAGATGTCAGAGTGGAACTCTCTGTATGTCTGCAAGACCGACAGCAAGCATTGTACCCCAAAAAATATTAGTGGTATTATATAACTATTTTTTCACATACTGGCCATCTCACACCAGTATTGCCCCCCCCCCCTAAAAAAAAAGGAAACACATCACTGTTACTCACTCAATCACTGTCTTGTGAGATGTGTGCTCACATTACATTTTAAATGACCCTCTGAACTGCAACTTCCCAACTCCTTCAGAGTACAGGCATACCTCACTAATACAGTGCTCACTTTAGAAGATTTTGCTGATATGGCACTTGTTGATTATATTCAGCACTTGTCTCATTCTTAAGATAGTACAGTGGACCCCCGGTTTACGATCAGCTCCCAATGCGACCAATTATGTAAGTGTATTTATGTAAGTGCATTTGTATGTGTATGTTTGGGGGTCTGAAATAGACTAATCTAATTCACAATATTCCTTATGGGAACAAATTCGTTCAGTACTGGCACCTGAACATACTTCTGGAATGAAATAATATCGTAAACCGGGGGTCCACTGTATTTTTGTCCACTGTATTCTGCAATTTTCAAATTATTTTAATTTATTTTTACTTTTGCATCATTTTTTTAGGCCTAGTGATATTGCACACTTAATAAATGGTAGTGTAAAAATGTTTTTAGGCTTTTATCTGTAATGGGAAGTGAAATTAAGGCCGCAATTCGCTTTACAGTCGGGAACCTTACCCACCGTATTAGACAGGTATGCCTGCACTTCACACCTCCTCTGCTCAAATCTGGCTAACCAGTTTCCCTGAATCCCTTCATAAATGCTACCTTGCTCACACTCCAACAGCATGTCAAGTCATAAAAAACACTCATCTCAACTCACTCGAACCTAATTGCAAATACATACTCACCTTGCGAGGCACCTGATAGGTGATGGGGATAATGGCATTGGAGGTGAGTTGCAGCACCCGGTTCACCTCACCGTTCATGACGTCGAGGCCACGTTTCGGCACCAGACACGCCCCTTTGGTCTGCACTGAACCTGACCAATCACAAATTACAACTTAGCAGAAATGCAATATGTAAGACAATCCAATTTTCAATGTAAATTGGTTATATGTACCCTAATACCTTTGTAATAATAGCTTAAAGACTTTCAATTACTGGCGCCCCTCGACTTATGATGGTTCAACTTGTGATATTTCAAGTTTACGATGGTGCAGCAGCAGTTACTTTGCGGATGAAACTTGAGATAATTAAACCATACCCCCGGCCGGGACTGAACCCGCGGTCATAGAGTCTCAAAACTCCAGCCCGTCGCGTTAGACTCTATGACCGCGGGTTCAATCCCGGCCGGGGGTATGGTTTGTTTGCAATCGTGTCATTACGATTTCTTAAGTCGTGTTGAGATAATTACCCAACGTGAAGGTGGTAAGTTAGGTAAGACACATATGCAACAGTTAGGTATCTTTATTATGAAACGTTTCGCCTACACAGTAGGCTATCAACTTTTCTGTACTTGACTGAAGAAGCCTACTGTGTAGGCGAAACGTTTCATAATAAAGATACCTAACTGTTGCATATGTGTCTTACCTAACAACCTGTCGGTATTTTATACCATTTTAATGTTCAAGGTGGTAAGTCCCTGACTTGCATTCATTTATTTACTTCAATACTGGTATTTAATTACAGTAATTATTTGTGGGATACGGCCGGTGTGTTGAAAGAAAGAAAGAATTATTTGTTTATTTACTTATGCAGTAATAGTTATTTATTTATTTATTTAGCATATATGTATTCATGTTCAACTTACGATATTTTCAACTTGTGATGGTTCACTGGAATGTAACGCTGTTGTAAGTCGAGGACCGCCTGTACTTAATCCACGAGGGTTTTTAACCCTTAAACTGTCCAAACGTTGATCTACATTCTCGTATATAGCGCTCTGAACGTAGATATACTTTTTTATTTTACGTTTGAAAGCTGGTAAGATAAAACGTAGATCTACGTTCGGAGTGCAACGCACGTGAACGTAGATCTAGGTTTGGACAATTTAAGGGTTAACCCATGAAAACCCATAGAATGCCTAGGAGAATAATCCTCATGGGTTACTAACCCATAGGATGTCCAGATGGAGATCCTATGGATGCAATTTTTTCAATTACATTTTTTTCAATTACATTTTTTTCAATTACATTTTACAAAAAACGGACTATACAGAGAAGCTTTATATTTCGTGACTCATGAATGTACAGAATCCATGGAATGGGTTTAAACCCATGGCACAAGTGTCTTAAAACTCCCGATTTACAACTCGCTTACCATGGGTTCTAACCCCACTTGTTCCATGGTTTGTACTGTGCAACATATGTACATTATACGAGACTGATGGATTGAACACATTGACTCCAGGCTGAGGGACTGATTACCTCAAACTCCTCCTCTCTGTACATCCTTCTGATTTGCATTGGACTGATGGAGCCACTGTGTGGTGAAACATTTCCTCAATTAAGATTCCCATATGTTGCATAAGTGTCTTAATCTTCAACTTGTTGGGTTTTTTAAACCATTTATCACATGGTTTGTATGACACACTATTCTAGTCAATGAACATAACAGACATTACAGTAATTCACTCCACTCGGAGGATGGTCAGGATTAAATTTATCAAGGTGGAAACATCTCTCTGAGTACTTACCATTATGCTTGAGGCCCTCGGTAAGGAAAGGCTCCTTCTCGGTGACTTCCCAATACATGATGCTGACGTCGGCCTTGCCGGCCAGGAACAGCATATTGGTGTCTACGTCAAATAGCGGCATCAAAATGCTGCCCCAAAAGAGGTAGAGATTCAGATCGGTGAGAATGTGCAAGAAACGAGTCAACAAATAAGTCATACTGTAATACCAAGCCTGGAACAATACATAAATACAGTAGTGTCCTGGTATCCCCGCGGGATGCATTCCAAGATCTACTGTGGATAGTAGCAAACCCTATATATAAGTTATTTTTTGAAGTCGGTGCCTGACCAGCCGGGCTGTGGCTCGTACGTTGGTTTGCGTGCAGCCAGCAGTAACAGCCTGGTTGATAAGGCTCTGATCCACCAGGAGGCCTGGTCACAGACCGGGCCGCGGGGGCATTGACCCCCGGAACTCTCTCCAGGTAAACTCCAGGTAATACTATGATTAAGTTTAATTGATAAATTATGCACAGTAAGTGGAGAATTGTCAATTTTTTACTGATGGGAAATACTTCACAGCTTCTCTTAGGCTTCGAACAACTGCCACCATCACTAGTTTTACACATTATTAAGCAAAGTTATAGGTTCTTTTTTGGGCCATGGTAAACTGCGACAGCTAAAACCACAGAAACCAAGTCTGCAGATATGTAGGTTCTACTGTAACTTGCACGTAGGTGAAAGAAAATAAATGACGATATTTCAGTACAGTGGACCCCCGCTTAACGATCGGCGACCAATTATGTAAGTGCGTTTGTACGTGTATGTTTGGGGGTCTGAAATGGACTAATCTACTTCACAATATTCCTTATGGGAACAAATTCGGTCAGTACTGGCACCTGAACATACTTCTGGAATGAAAAAATATCGTTAACCGGGGGTCCACTGTACAACCTGGACCATTAATTAGTAACTGGTGTGTGACTAATTAATGGTCCGAGTGGGAGCGAGATGTCGTCGTAAGATTCACTCTCCTGTGTGCGGGTTATTTGTATATTGCAAGAAACTTTCTACAGATTACATTAAAACGATTTTTTTCACACAGTCGTATCCTACCAAGGCCTCAGGGCGACTCGAAAAAGAAACACACAGTTTTCCTTTTTTTTATTTTTAGTAATTTAAACAGGAGAGGAGTTACTAGCACCTTGCTGCCTAAAATTATTATTATTATTGTTACAGTGGTTGGTGATCTGCGAAAAATCATTGGGATCACAACTCTGAGTAGCTTATGCTTGCTTATGATTTTTTTTGAGGCATTTAAAGAAACCAGCTTACATCTTACAAGTATCACCTGGTTCTATTGCTCGGATCTATTGTGATATATTGCTTAGATCTATTGCAGGGAAACTTACCCAGTTGAGGAGTCAAAGCCCTGAATTTTGTAAGGCTTGGAGAAGTTGCGCAGATCTCGCAGTCTAACCTCTCTGACACGTGAACCGTCCCAGCCAGTGGACAAGATGCGTTCGCTGTGACCGAGCCACTCCACCCTTGAGTCTTTGGGACTCTTGTGGCTCTCGGCCTAAACAGAAAGAAATGCAATGATAACATCATTTGCAAAGTCGTAATAATGCGATTACAAACCACAGAACGGGTGGAATTTGTAACCATGTCAAGTAAGTTTTAGAGCTCCAAGCCAGTGGCTTAAGCCACTCGCCATGGTTTCAAGCCCCACTTGTTCAGTGGTTTGGTTAGCTAATACTGTTTACAGTCACCTCTCTTAAAAAAGTGCCTCTATACAGTGATTTTTTTGAAATTTAAAATGGAAAAACATGTGAAAAAGCCACATAGAATGTGCTATTTACTACTAAATATAATTTTTCCAGGTAAGAACATAAGAAAATAGGTACAGTGCACCAGGCCTACTGGCCCATACTAGGCATTTACAAAAAATTATGCTACACGTATTTAGAAAAAGTTTAAAAAACAGTTTACTGTGTTATCTAATGAACCCATTTATCTATTTCATTATTTTTAACATGCCAGCCATCTTACACTCAGGACGGGTGACTAAAAAAAGTTGAAAAAGAGGAAACACATTCACCATCATTCACTTAATCCACAGAAGTCTGTGTCCCTCGGTGGGACACAGTCGATGTATATCATCTTTAATTTGGTGTATCTATCATCCTTAATTTGGTGTAGCTATCATCCTTAATTTGGTATAGCTATCAACCTTAATTTGGATGACAGCTACGTATGAACTTTGACCTTAGTAAAGAATAAAAACAGCACAATACCGTGACTGGAACAATACACAAATAACCCGCACATAGTATAATAATAATAATACGTAATAATCTTTGTTACTATAAGTACGTGTACAAGGTATACAGACCATAGCTGACATCAATGACATACTACTATATAGAAAGTCCCTTGTTATGCAGAGCATTTCCCACAAATTATGTCAATTTTATCACAGGATGCCACCCACACCAGTCCACTAACACCCAGGATGCCACCCACACCAGTCCACTAACACTCAGGATGCCACCCACACCAGTCCACTAACACCCAGGATGTGACCCACACCAGTCCACTAACACCCAGGATGTGACCCACACAAGTCCACTAACACCCAGGATGCGACCCACACCAGTCCACTAATGCCCAGGATGCCACCCACACCAGTCCACTAACACCCAGGATGCCACCCACGCCAGTCCACTAACACCCAGGATGCCAACCACACCAGTCCACTAACACCCAGGATGCCACCCACACCAGTCCACTAACACCCAGGATGCCAACCACACCAATCCACTAACACCCAGGATACCACCCACACCAGTCCACTAACACCCAGGATGCCACCCACACCAATCCACTAACACCCAGGATGCCACCCACACCAGTCCACTAACACCCAGGATGCCATCCATACCAGTCCACTAACACCCAGGATGCCACCCACACCAGTCCACTAACACCCAGGATGCCATCCACACCAGTCCACTAACACCCAGGATGCCACCCACACCAGTACACTAACACCCAGGTACCTATTTTAATGCTAGCTGAACATGGACAATAGGTGTCTTAAGGAAACACGTCCTATTGTTTCCAACCGTACCAGGGATTGAACCATTGACCTAAGTGTATGAGCCAAGTGCTCTACCAATACAGTTATGGTGTTTCCGTGTGACTAGTCAATGGTCTGAGCAGGACTGAAACGTCATCACATGTTTCTGCTATATGCGGGTTATCTGTGTTCTGACCACAATAGCTACCACAGTAGGGTGACCCAAACAAGAAAACCCATTCATTATAAAGAACAAAAGTCACAATACCGTGACTGGAATGATACCATGACTGGAACAATACTGTGATGGGAACAATACAAATAACCCACACATAGGAAAGAGGAGCTTTCGACCATGTTTCAGTCCTAATTAGACCAACTACAGCCTTGCCTCACTTAGTGATGTACTTGTTTATCGACGCCTCGGACTTACGACGGGCTCTCTGACTAGTATGCATACCTAAATAATGTATATTTCCTCTATTCTGTTTATTACAATATACAGTACACTACTGTATAAACATTTAAAAATATACCAGAAATATTATAAATGGTGCAAAGGTGACATTAAAACAATATCAAAGATGGTTGACACAAACCCACTACCATTATAGTATGCTCCTCACTTAGTGACGAATTTGTTTACCAACGTGGTCTTAGGAATGGAACTCCGTCGTTAAGTGAGGAGAGGCTGTAGTCGCAAGCTTGTCTCCACTACGTGTGGGCTATCTGTGCACCAATCATTATAGGTCACTCACCCATATGGATCATGCAGCTACATTACATTAGAAGAACTACTAACCTCGTAGGCAACTTTATCAGCCCTAGGGTCAATAATACGGATGGTGCGGTCCCTGGAAGTGGTAACAAAGAGGGAGCCGTTACCGTTCCAGCTGGTGTTCTGCACCTGATCCTCGTGTCCGCTGAAGCCTGGGCAGCAGGGGGATGGGGGGGGAGGGGGTGGCAGGTTAAGAGGGAGGCCAGGATGTTAGTGCTGTTATAATAACCTACAGCTACAGTGCTCCTCGACTTGCGATGGGGTTATGCTCCGACGAACCCATTGTAAATTGAAAATATTTAAGTCAAATATGACGTGATAAGTAAATAAATAGCTACTGTCACTGAATAAGTAAATAATTACTAAATACAGTGGACCCCCGCATAACGATCACCTCCAAATGCGACCAATTATGTAAGTGTATTTATGTAAGTGCGTTTGTACGTGTATGTTTGGGGGTCTGAAATGGACTAATCTACTTCACAATATTCCTTATGGGGAAAAATTCGGTCAGTACTGGCACCTGAACATACTACTGGAATGAAAAAAGTTCGTTAAGCGGGGGTCCACTGTACCAGTATTGAAAAATAAATGAATCCAAGTTTGCCTTATCAATAATTGTACAGTACTGTAGAGTACTGTACAGTACAGAATGTGCAAGGGTACTGCACCATCATAAAGTTGACATATCAAAAGCCGAACCATCGTAAAGCGAGGAGCATCTGTATAGCTTTAGTATTAATGGTTTACAAATCAGACAGACCACGGAATGGGTGGGGTTCAAGCCCCCACCTGTTCCATGGTTTGCAATGGTGTTGTTATGATTACGTGAGTCATATTGGACAGGTCGACCAATAGGACGCACGTTGTGCAACACTTGAATTTCTTCACAGTGGAGGCGTTTTGCCAGCCAGCAGCCTTATCAGTCCAGTGTGGAGAATAATGCTGGAGACTGAGGAAGAGACAAAGGAGGAGTATGAGGTTATCAGTCCCTCAGAACACTTTCTAGCAATGACGAGGGACTGACTACCTCAACGTACTTCTCTATGTCTTCTATGGTATTATCCTCTGTACTGGACTAATGATGTCACCTAATGATGCACCTAAGGGTTGCACACGTCTTATTCGTCAACTACAGCCAATAAGAATGATGTTAAACAGAATGAAGAGTTTAATAATAACATGGAAAAGCAACTCGAAAAATACAAATCACAATTTTGAGGCTAGAAGAATTCTCAAATAATCCAAAATACTGTATTGTGGTTGCAACAATTCATATCTGACCCATAATACTATGGCTGGAACAATTCACAGTTATGTGATACAATAAGGAAAACATTTTAAATTATATACAACAAAAACAGAGAAGAATTTAGGCATGTGTTACTCTGTATAATTATTCTATAATTTTTTATTTTTTTTTAATATGGGTTGTCTCCCACTAAGGCAGGAAGACTCCAAAAAAGAAGAAACACCTTCACCATCATTCACTCATTAGGTGTCTTGCTAGAAAAGTGCAGACATCACAGTTCAGATGACCCTCTGAACTGTAACACCCCCACCCATCCTACAGTGTGCAGGTACTGTACTTCCCACCTCTGGTACTGTAACATCCTTACTCATCCTTCAGAGTACAGGCACTGTACTTCCCACCTCTGGTACTGTAACATCCTTACTCATCCTTCACAGTACAGACACTGTACTACCCACCTCCAGTACTGTAACATTCTCACTCATCCTTCAGAGTACAGGTACTGTACTTCCCACCTCCAGTACTGTAACATCCTCACTCATCCTTCAGAGTACAGGCACTGTACTTCCCACCTCCAGTACTGTAACATTCTCGCTCATCCTTCAGAGTACAGGCACTGTACTTCCCACCTCCAGTACTGTAACATTCTCACTCATCCTTCAGAGTACAGGTACTGTACTTCCCACCTCCAGTACTGTAACATTCTCACTCATCCTTCAGAGTACAGGTACTGTACTACCCACCTCCAGTACTGTAACATTCTCACTCATCCTTCAGAGTACAGGTACTGTACTTCCCACCTGCAGTACTGTAACATTCTCACTCATCCTTCAGAGTACAGGCACTGTACTTCCCACCTCCAGTACTGTAACATTCTCACTCATCCTTCAGAGTACAGGCACTGTACTTCCCACCTCCAGTACTGTAACATTCTCACTCATCCTTCAGAGTACAGGCACTGTACTTCCCACCTCCAGTACTGTAACATTCTCACTCATCCTTCAGAGTACAGACACTGTACTTCCCACCTCCAGTACTGTAACATTCTCACTCATCCTTCAGAGTACAGACACTGTACTTCCCACCTCTAGAACTGTAACATTCTCACTCATCCTTCAGAGTACAGGTACTGTACTTCCCACCTCCAGTACTGTAACATTCTCACTCATCCTTCAGAGTACAGGCACTGTACTTCCCACCTCCAGTACTCGAGTCTTAACCAGTTTCTTCGAAGTTAATATTATTATTATTGTTGTTTATTTTTTTTACAGTGTTTACCGGCCCAGAACACCTCGCACACAAAAGCAGCAAACACACAATTGTTGGTGAGAGCAAAAACAACAAAAAAAGCACATTACACTTTAAATTTTCTAAGTAAGCTTTCTTATAAACCTATTTTCTACAGTGCCATTTTCTACAGTGCCATTTTCTACAGTGCCATTTTCTACAGTGCCATTTTTTGCAAAATGCATTGAAAAGCAAATGTATCACACTATGAAGGCCTTTTTCAGGTGCTATTTGATTCTGGATGTGAACTTTTTTCAATGGTATTTTAAAAAACATACTATACATGTATATACAGTGGACCCCCGCATAACGATTACCTCCGAATGCGACCAATTATCTAAGTGTATTTATGTAAGTGCGTTTGTACGTGTATGTTTGGGGGTCTGAAATGGACTAATCTACTTCACAATATTCCTTATGGGAACAAATTCGGTCAGTACTGGCACCTGAACATACTTCTGGAGTGAAAAAATATCGTTAACCGGGGGTCCACTGTACATGTATATACATGTATATACAGAAGTTTAAAGGAGTGGGAATAAAACATCACGATACCGTGACTAGAGCAATACACAAACCACATATAGGAGAGAGAAGCTTACAACATGATCTGACGTTATGAAGCGTCGGTCTGGAGTTTTATGACTCTCTGATTGCGGGTTCTAACCCCGCCCGTGATATGGTTGGTAAACTTCTCTTTAATATGTGTTTGAGTTATTTGTGTATTTATGGAAAATTTTACATGTACAGTACGTTCTCCATGGGGAAGTGGAACAGAATTCTTCCTCCGTAAGTCATGCATGTCGTAAGAGGCAACTAAATTGCCCGGAGCAAGGAGTTGGTAACCCCTTCTCCTGTATACATTACTAAATGCTGGCAGCAAGGGGCTAGTAACACCTTCTCTGGTATATTTTACTAAATTTAAAAATAGAAACTATTTTTTTTTTTTGGCAACCCTGCCTCGGTGAGATACAGCCTGTTTGTTGAAAGATAATGTACAGTACATAACTCCATTTGGCCCACATTCAACAAGCCTAAATTCTCCTCTAATAATTAGTGATGAGTAATTATTATATTATTTATGAGAAAGCGCTAAGCCCACAGGGGTAGCTGCAATTCCTTGGATCAAATTAGTAGTGTGTTGTAACATCAACATACCTGGAGTTTACCTGGAGAGAGTTTCGGGGGTCAACGCCCCCGCGGCCCGGTCTGTGACCAGGCCTCCTGGTGGATCAGCGCCTGATCAACCAGGCTGTTGCTGCTGGCTGCACGCAAACCAACGTACGAGCCACAGCCCGGCTGATCAGGAACTGCCTTTAGGTGCTTGTCCAGTGCCAGCTTGAAGACTGCCAGGGGTCTGTTGGTAATCCCCCTTATGTGTGCTGGGAGGCAGTTGAACAGTCTCGGTCCCCTGACACTTATTGTATGGTCTCTTAACGTGCTAGTGACACCCCTGCTTTTCATTGGGGGGATGGTGCATCGTCTGCCAAGTCTTTTGCTTTCGTAGTGAGTGATTTTCGTGTGCAAGTTCGGTACTAGTCCCTCTAGGATTTTCCAGGTGTATATAATCATGTATCTCTCCCTCCTGTGTTCCAGGGAATACAGGTTTAGAAACCTCAAGCGCTCCCAGTAATTGAGGTGTTTTATCTCCGTTATGCGCGCCGTGAAAGTTCTCTGTACATTTTCTAGGTCGGCAATTTCACCTGCCTTGAAAGGTGCTGTTAGAGTGCAGCAATATTCCAGCCTAGATAGAACAAGTGACCTGAAGAGTGTCATCATGGGCTTGGCCTCCCTAGTTTTGAAGGTTCTCATTATCCATCCTGTCATTTTTCTAGCAGATGCGATTGATACAATGTTATGGTCCTTGAAGGTGAGATCCTCCGACATAATCACTCCCAGGTCTTTGACGTTGGTGTTTCGCTCTATTTTGTGGCCAGAATTTGTTTTGTACTCTGATGAAGATTTAATTTCCTCATGTTTACCATATCTGAGTAATTGAAATTTCTCATCGTTGAACTTCATATTGTTTTCTGCAGCCCACTGAAAGATTTGGTTGATGTCCGCCTGGAGCCTTGCAGTGTCTGCAATGGAAGACACTGTCATGCAGATTCGGGTGTCATCTGCAAAGGAAGACACGGTGCTGTGGCTGACATCCTTGTCTATGTCGGATATGAGGATGAGGAACAAGATGGGAGCTAGTACTGTGCCTTGTGGAACAGAGCTTTTCACCGTAGCTGCCTCGGACTTTACTCTGTTGACGACTACTCTCTGTGTTCTGTTAGTGAGGAAATTATAGATCCATCGACCAACTTTTCCTGTTATTCCTTTAGCGCGCATTTTGTGCGCTATTACGCCATGGTCACACTTGTCGAAGGCTTTTGCAAAGTCTGTATATATTACATCTGCATTCTTTTTGTCTTCTAGTGCATTTAGGACCTTGTCGTAGTGATCCAGTAGTTGAGACAGACAGGAGCGACCTGTTCTAAACCCATGTTGCCCTGGGTTGTGTAACTGATGGGTTTCTAGATGGGTGGTGATCTTGCTTCTTAGGACCCTTTCAAAGATTTTTATGATATGGGATGTTAGTGCTATTGGTCTGTAGTTCTTTGCTGTTGCTTTACTGCCCCCTTTGTGGAGTGGGGCTATATCTTCTGGCATATAAGGCACACTTTTTTTCCCCCCCAAAAATAGTCTTGGAAAATCAGGTAGTGTCTTATATACTCAAGGTGAGGGGTCAAGGCTTTGTGTTATGCTTTAGCAGTCGTTTACTAATGTTACGTTACAACTGTTTGGAAACATCGTCTTATATGATCATGCACCTCATGTGCCTGAAAATACAATACTTACCTGCTATATCCTCGCTTTTATATGTTGAGGCTAAATGGCTTATTCTGTGATGAATGATTCTATTGGTAGCCGCTTACTTAACCCTTTTACTGTCGCCCGCGTAGATCTACGCATTAATTCACAACACATTCAAACATTTTTTTTCTTTTCTAACACACATGCTGTTTCCCACCAAGGCAGGGTGACCCAAAAAAGGAGAAACACTTTCACCATCACTCACTCCGTCACTGTATTGCCAGAGGTTTGCCTACACTACATTTCAAAAACTGCAACATTAACACCCCTCCTTCAGAGTGCAGGCACTGTACTTCCCACCTCCATGACTCAAGTCCGAGCCAACCGGTTCCCCTGAATCCCTTTCTAAATGATACCTTGTGCACATTTCCTCTTGAGTACTTTTACATTACACTGAAATTATATTCAAAAGAAAATGATAGCATAAAAGATAATGTGAAACCATACCACGGGTGGGGATAGAACCCGCGATCAGTGTCTCTTAAAACTCCAAACCGTCACTGAGACTCTGATCGCGGGTTCAATCCCCGCCCATGGTATGGTTTTTTTGCAATCGTGTCATTACGATTTCGTCAGTCAAGATAATGTGTCACAAGCACTCATACAAGTAGATCAGTTTCCCCAAAAAAGTATTTCCTCAGTGTCATATCTCTTGGACTCTGCAAGTACTGATCATCAGGTCTTGGTGAGTATAGGTCGGCCATCATTAATCCGGCATCACTGGGACCTGTAGTGTGCCGGATTATTGAGTTTGCCGGATTACAGAGTGGTTAGGTTAGAATACACTTAATTAACCTGTCAATAGACTGCTATATCTTCCTCATATTCATCACTGCTTTCTCCTCCACTGACTTGCTGCTGTGGATTTACAACCATCTGTACAATTTCTGAGTTATAATGATGAAATTTGAAAGTATGCTAGCCGAAATTAGTGCCGGATTACTGATTGCCGGATTAGTGGTGGTCGACCTGTACTTGACCCCATGCTCTCGCCTCATACACTCAGATCAAAATGTATACTGATCTTGAAAACAGAGGGTTCACTTATTATGGAGCTCCTCTATATAGGTGCTCCTCGACTTACGACGGGGTTACATTCTGACGAACCCATCAAAAGTTCATAATATCCCATGTTGAATATGAATATATGATAAGTAAAATAACTACTGTTATTGTATAGGTAGACAATTACCATAGCTATCAGTATTGAAAGGTAAATAAATGAATATAAAATTAATCCTATCAAATGTACAGTAACGTACAATACTGTATGATGGTGACATTAAGACTTATGATGGTGCTAATACACCATCGTAAAGCCGAAATATCATAAATCAAACCAACGTAAAGCGAGGAGCATTTGTAAAGTGAGATTTGTGAATGCAACTGAATAAGTGCATCATGAATTGAATAGGAAGACCTCTCCAGGTGGTATTCAATTTTGGCTGCCCTTTTTCCATCTCATTTACAAAAAACTCACACTATATAGAGAATTATAAGAGAGCTGACTGAACGTGTCTTAATATAGCCGAGGCCTAGTCACGGATTGGGACACAGAGGCACTGACCCCCAGAACACCCTCTAATACTCACTAAAAATTTCTTTCTCATGCTTGATGTCCCACAGTTTGATGGTATCAAAATACGCCACCGTGAGCAGAAATTCCGTGGTCGGGTGGAATAGCACATTCTCGACTCGTTTGTCAAACTGAGGCAGTGAATACTCAGCATTGGCCAGACTCTCGGTCAGGCCAGCCTCTGGAATATGCCACACTCTTACCTGAAACAGAAATAAGTATTATAGAACTTACGAGAGTTTAAACAAGTGGAAGAATCCTTCTTCCACAAACCCCAAGTGTCGTAAGAGGTGACTATAATGCTGGCGGCAACGTGCTAGTAACCCCTTCTCCTGTACATAAATTACTAAATGCAGGAACAAGGTGCTAATAACACCTTCTATATAAATTACTACATGTAAAGAAAAACTTTCGTTTTTCTTTTTAGGTCACCCTGCCTCGGTGGCAGACAGCCGGTGTGTTGAAAGAAAAAAAAGAAGTCAGCTCATTTATAAAGCTCTTCTATACAGTGTAAGTTTTGTGAGTCGGACTTGAGTCCTGGAAATGGGAAGTACAATGCCTGCACTTTAAAGGAGGGGTTTGGGATATTGGCAGTTTGGAGGGATACGTTGTGTATCTTTATACGTACAGTGGACCCCCGCATAACGATCACCTCCGAATGCGACCAATTATGTAAGCGTATTTATGTAAGTGCGTTTGTACGTGTATGTTTGGGGGTCTGAAATGGACTAATCTACTTCACAATATTCCTTATGGGAACAAATTCGGTCAGTACTGGCACCTGAACATACTTCTGGAATTAAAAAATATCGTTAACCGGGGGTCCACTGTATATGCTTCTAAACTGTTGTATTCTGAGCACCTCTGCAAAAGCAGTGATAATGTGTGAGTGTGGTGAAAGTGTTGAAATGATGAAAGTATTTTCTTTTTGGGGATTTTCTTTCTTTTTTGGGTCACCCTGCCTCGGTGGGTCACCCTGCCTCGGTGGGTCACCCTGCCTCGGTGGGTCACCCTGCCTCGGTGGGTCACCCTGCCTCGGTGGGTCACCCTGCCTCGGTGGGTCACCCTGCCTCGGTGGGTCACCCTGCCTCGGTGGGTCACCCTGCCTTGGTGGGAGACGGCCGACTTGTTGAAAAAAAAAAAAAATGAAAAAAACATATTCAAAACTAAACAGCATAAACAAAGACCCTCACAATGTGGTGCTCAATGTTCAGTATATTTTTTTAAGTTACATTTGCAAAAAAAATCAAACTATATAGAGAAGCTTTATAAGACAATATTAGTCCTTAAGATTATCTTAACCCTTAAAGTGCCCAAGCGTTGCTCCACATTTTTTTACGTGCTTTGTTACGGAGAAAATCAAGGTCGGAGTGCTGCGCACGCAAACGTAGATCTACGTTTGGACAGTTTAAGGGTTAAAATACATTATTAGTAAGTTTATTTAGGTGCATGTAGACAGAAGGACAATTATCATACATAGTGTAAATTACCCTCCACGATAATCCAAAAAATACTGTAAAGTCGAAGTGGCTTATTTCCTGTGACTGACTATTAACCCATTCTCAACTTTTAATATAACTTCTTGGGAAATAAAGTTATTGTATCAGTGGCCAGGAAATGGGAGAAACTGAGACATTCATAGGAAGCACTAAATCAGTAGGGGTTAGTGCCTTGGGAATGGGAGGTAATTTGATACAAGGAAGGAAATGAGATGCAATTCCTGGTAAGTTTACTGGTACGTACTAATTTTTACATTAGATGACGTTAGCTGACTGTTTTGTACGTTTTAGAAAGAAGACGCTAGCTGACATTGTACGTACTATTTTATACATCTTAGAATGATGATGCTAGCTGACATTATTTTTTATTTTATTGTTTTTTATTATCACACTGGCCGATTCCCACCAAGGCAGGGTGGCCCGAAAAAGAAAAACTTTCACCATCACTCACTCCATCACTGTCTTGCCAGAAGGGTGCTTTACACTACAGTTTTTAAACTGCAACATTAACACCCCTCCTTCAGAGTGCAGGCACTGTACTTCCCATCTCCAGGACTCAAGTCCAGCCTGCCGGTTTCCCTGAACCCCTTCATAAATGTTACTTTGCTCACACTCCAACAGCACGTCAAGTATTAAAAACCATTTGTCTCCATTCACTCCTATCAAACACGCTCACGCATGCCTGCTGGAAGTCCAAGCCCCTCGCACACAAAACCTCCTTTACCCCCTCCCTCCACCCTTTCCTACCCCACCTTCCTTCCACTACAGACTGATACACTCGCTCCATTCTCTCTACATGTCCGAACCACCTCAACAACCCTTCCTCAGCCCTCTGGACAACAGTTTTGGTAATCCCGCACCTCCTCCTAACTTCCAAACTACGAATTCTCTGCATTATATTCACACCACACATTGCCCTCAGACATGACATCTCCACTGCCTCCAGCCTTCTCCTCGCTGCAACATTCATCACCCATGCTTCACACCCATATAAGAGCGTTGGTAAAACTATACTCTCATACATTCCCCTCTTTGCCTCCAAGGACAAAATTCTTTGTCTCCACAGACTCCTAAGTGCACCACTCACCCTTTTCCCCTCATCAATTCTATGATTCACCTCATCTTTCATAGACCCATCCGCTGATACGTCCACTCCCAAATATCTGAATACATTCACCTCCTCCATACTCTCTCCCTCCACTCTGATATCCAATCTTTCATCACCTAATCTTTTTGTTTATCCTCATTACCTTACTCTTTCCTGTATTCACTTTTAATTTTCTTCTTTTGCACACCCTACCAAATTCATCCACCAATCTCTGCAACTTCTCTTCAGAATCTCCGAAGAGCACAGTGTCATCAGCAAAGAGCAGCTGTGACAACTCCCACTTTGTGTGTGATTCTTTATCTTTTAACTCCACGCCTCTTGCCAAGACCCTCCCATTTACTTCTCTTACAACCCCGTCTATAAATATATTAAACAACCACGGTGACATCACACATCCTTGTCTAAGGCCTACTTTTACTGGGAAATAATTTCCCTCTTTCCTACATACTCTAACTTGAGCCTCACTATCCTCGTAAAAACTCTTCACTGCTTTCAGTAACCTACCTCCTACACCATACACTTGCAACGTCTGCCACATTGCCCCCCTATCCACCCTGTCATACGCCTTTTCCAAATCCATAAATGCCACAACGACCTCTTTAGCCTTATCTAAATACTGTTCACTTATATGTTTCACTGTAAACACCTGGTCCACACACCCCCTACCTTTCCTAAAGCCTCCTTGTTCATCTGCTATCCTATTCTCCGTCTTACTCTTAATTCTTTCAATAATAACTCTACCATACACTTTACCAGGTATACTCAACAGACTTATCCCCCTATAATTTTTGCACTCTCTTTTGTCCCCTTTGCCTTTATACAAAGGAACTATGCATGCTCTCTGCCATTATACGTACTATTTTATACATCTTAGAAAGATGACTCAAGCTGACATTACAGGTACTATTCTGTACATCTTAGAAAGGCTATACGATGTATCAAATGCCAATGCCAATTGACCTCTTACATTGGCATCAGTGGAGCACGTTGCAAGGATGCCGTCGTCGAAGGGTGAGAAGTCAAAGTCTGTAATCAAGTCTGAATGGCCGTGAATGAGGGGAGTTGAGGGGTCCACTCGGCCTTTGTAGTCCAGCGGAACAATGCCCAGACTTCCACCACCTGAGGGAGACAATGCAGAAATGGTAACACTCCGTCATAGTCTTTTTGTTGTTGTTGTTGTACGCTACCAGCACTCTTAAGACTACAGGTGATCCTTGACTTACAATGGGGTTATGTTCTGACGAACCCATTGTAAGTCGAATATAATAATCCACAAGTACATGAACATGACATACAGGCCTAGCTGATATCAATGACATACTACTATATAGAAAGTCCCTTGTTATGCTGAGCATTTCAGGCAAATTAGGTCAGTTTTGTCCCAGGATGCCACCCACACCAGTCCACTAACACCCAGGATGTGACCCACACCAGTCCACTAACACCCAGGATGCCACCCACAGCAGTCCACTAACACCCAGGATGTGACCCACACCAGTCCACTAACACCCAGGATGCGACCCACACCAGTCCACTAACACCCAGGTACCTATTTCACTGCTAGGTGAACACTGACAGCAGGTGTCCGAAAGGAAACACATCCTAATGTCTCCACCCGTACCGGGGATTGTTCCCCGGACCTTAGTATGTGAGCTGAGTGCAGTATCAGTCGAGCTACAGGACACCTAATATACGATAAATAAATAAATTAATAACTACAGTCACTGAATAAGTATATAAATAATTACTGTAACTAAATACGAGTATTGAAGAGTAAATAAATGAATACAAGTTACGGACTTGTTACCTTCATGTTGGGTAATTATCTTAAGTTTCATATCTAAAATAATTGTTGCCGCGCCATCATAAAGTTAAACCAACACAAGTCGAGGAGCGCCAGTAGTGACATATTAAACCTAAAAAATGCACACAACATAAAGCCTCTCCTCACTTAATGGGTTTCTGGTCCTAAGAGTAGGTCAGTAAGTGAATTGGTTAAGTGAGGAGCATACTATACTGGTAGTGTGTTTGTGTCGACCATCTTTAGATATTTTTTTAATGTCACCTTTGCGCCATTTATAATATTTCTGGTATACAGTGGAACCTTGGTATACGTGCAGCTCCCTACTCGAACAAAGCTCAGCACTAGACCAAACAAATACGACCTGCCAGAACTTCGTGTTTCTTCGCATTTTTTGGTGTTTTCTATTAACTGTATAAATAAATTACCATGGGGCCTACAAATATTAGTAATAACAGCCAACCAAACAGAAAATTGGTTGGGAAGAGCTTGTTCGATACTCATACGGAGCGGCACTCGAACAGCCTTCTGGAATCAATTAAGTTTGTATACCTAGGTTCCACTGTATTTTTAAATGTTATACAGTAGTTTACTGTATACTTCAATAAACAGAACAGAGGAAATCGGCTCTAATTTACATTATTTAGGATTGCATACTGGTTGGAGAGCTGGTTGTAAGTCCTAGCGGTTGGTAAACGAGTACGTCGCTAAGTGAGGAGAGGCTATATTCATAATACAGGAAACCCTCAACTTACGAACATGCTGTAAGTCAACAACTTACTGTAGTGAATAATTACCAAGTTTACTTGTTAATGTATTAGCCGCTGCACCCCAGAGATCGCCATACCTCTATTTTCCACATTGAAGGCAATGAAGGCGGCAGAAGCCTTGATGTGGTTGCCGCAGGACTGGGGTGCACCGACCTTGATGTCGCTCACCCAATCTTCTTTCTTCGGTAGGAGCGGCGCGGCGTTCTTGTACTTGCTTACTTTAAACCTCCACGCCATGGTGCCAGCCTAATTATTCACACCCATTAATATTACTATAATGATAATTATAGGGATGAAAATTATGACAGAATCCTAATTATTAAAATATAGTTATTATACATAAGGATAGTATTTAAATTATTATTATTAATATGTAATCGTAATTACATATACATAAGAATATAAATTATCTTATAATCCAAAGATTAATTAAATTATCCTGTAATCCTCATTAATATATGTATATAAAAGGTTATTCAAATTATCCCATAATCCTAATTAAACAATTAAAATGGTTATATATGTATAATCTCACGGGGAATTAATCTCGACGGATAATAGGATATTTCATGTCTTATTTAAAAGTATATTGAATGAAATTAACCCCAGGGTGTTAACCCAGGATAACTGGTTAATAACCCAAGATACTGGTAATAACCAAGGATAACTAGTTAATAACCCAGGATAAGAGATGATTATCCACCCCAGAGTCAGTAACTCTGGATAGGGCAAGAGAAGGTTAACAATTCTGGATAATTAACCAAGGGGTTAATAACCCAGGATAACAGGTTAACCCAGGATAATTCATAACCCAGGACAACTAGTTAATAACCAGGGATAACTAGTTAATAACCCAGGATAACTGGTTAAGAACCTAGGATAACTAGCTAATAACCCAGGATAATGAGTTAATAACCCAGGATAACTAGTTAATAACCCAGGATAACGAGTCAATAGTCTAGGACAACTAGTTAATAACCCTGGACAACTAGTTAATAACCCAGGACAACTAGTTAATAACCGAGGACAACTAGTTAATAACCCAGGACAACTAATTAATAATCCAGGACAACTAGTTAATAACCCAGGACAACTAGTTAATAACCCAGGACAACTAATTAATAATCCAGGACAACTAGTTAATAACCCAGGACAACTAGTTAATAACCCAGGACAACTAATTAATAATCCAGGACAACTAGTTAATAATCCAGGATAACGAGTTAATAACCCAGGATAACGAGTTAATAACCCAGGACAACTAGTTAATAACCCAGGATAACGAGTTAATAACCCAGGATAACGAGTTAATAACCCAGGACAACTAGTTAATAACCCAGGACAACTAATAAATAATCCAGGACTAGTTAATAATCCAGGATAACGAGTTAATAACCCAGGATAACGAGTTAATAACCCAGGACAACTAGTTAATAACCCAGGATAACGAGTTAATAACCCAGGATAACGAGTTAATAACCCAGGACAACTAGCTAATAACCCAGGATAATGAGTTAATAACCCAGGACAACTAATTAATAACCCAGGACAACTAGTTAATAACCCAGGATAACGAGTTAATAACCCAGGACAACTAGTTAATCCAGGACAACTAGGTAATAACCCAGGATAACTAGTTAATAACCCAGGACAACTAGTTAATAACCCAGGCCAACTAGTTAATAACCCAGGATAACGAGTTAATAACCCAGGACAACTAATTAATAACCCAGGACAACTAATTAATAACCCAGGACAATGAGTTAATATGCCAGGACAACTAGTTAATAACCCAGAACAACTAGTTAACCCAGGATAACGAGTTAATAACCCAGGACAACTAATTAATAACCCAGGATAACGAGTTAATAACCCAGGATAATGAGTTAATAACCCAGGATAACAGGTTAATAACCCAGGATAACAGGTTAATAACCCAGGATAACAGGTTAATAACCCAGTATAAAAGGTTAACTCAGGATAACAGGCTAACCCAGGATAAGTTAACCCAGGATAACAGGTTAATAGCCCAGGATAACAAGTTAATAACTCAGGATAAAAGTTAACCCAGGATAAGTTAATAACCCAAAATAACAGGTTAATAACTCAGGATAACAGGTTAACAACCCAGGATAACGAGTTAATAACCCAGGATAACAGGTTAATAACCCAGGATAACAGGTTAATAACCCAGGATAATGAGTTAATAACCCAGGATAACGTTAATAACCAAGGATAACAGGTTAATAACCCAGGATAACAGGTTAATAACCCAGGATAATAGCTAATAATCCAGGATAACAGGTTAACCCAGGATAACAGGCTAATAACCCAGGATAATAGGTTAATAACCCAGGATAACAAGGTAATAACCCAGGATAACAGGTTAATAACCCAGGATAACAGGTTAATAACCCAGGATAACAGGTTAATAACCCAGGATAACAGGTTAATAACCCAGAATAACAGGTTAATAACCCAGGATAATAGGTTAATAACCCAGGATAACAGGTTAATAACCCAGGATAACAGGTTAATAACCGTGGATAACGGGTTAATATCCCAGGATAACGGGTTAATAACCCAGGATAACAGGTTAACCCAGGATAACAGGTTAACCCAGAATAACAGGTTAATAACCTAGGATAAGTTAATAACCCAGGATAACAAGTTAATAACCCAGGATAACAAGTTAATAACCCAGGATAACAGGTTAATAACCCAGGATAACAGGTTAATAACCCAGGATAACAGGTTAACCCAGGATAACAGGTTAATAACCCAGGATAACCCAGGATAACAGGTTAATAACCCAGGATAACAGGCTAATAACCTAGGATAACAGGTTAATAACCCAGGATAACGAGTTAATAACCCAGGATAAAAGGTTAATCCAGGATACCAGGGTAATAACCCAGGATAACAGGTTAATAACCCAGGATAACAGGTTAATAACCCAGGATAACCCAGGATAACAGGTTAATAACCCAGGATAACCCAGGATAACAGGTTAATAACCCAGGATAACGAGTTAACCCAGGATAACGAGTTAATAACCCAGGATAACAAGTTAATAACCCAGGATAACAGGTTAATAACCCAGGATAACAGGTTAATAACCCAGGATAACAGGTTAATAACCCAGGATAATGAGTTAATAACCCAGGATAACAGGTTAATAACCCAGGATAACCCAGGATAACAGGTTAATAACCCAGGATAACGAGTTAATAACCCAGGATAACAGGTTAATAACCCAGGATAACAGGTTAATAACCCAGGATAACAGGTTAATAACCCAGGATAACGAGTTAATAACCCAGGATAACAGGTTAGTAACCCAGGATAACGAGTTAATAGCCCATGATAACAGGATAATAACCCAGGATAACAGGCTAATAACCCAGGATAACAGGTTAATAGCCCAGGATAACAGGTTAATACCCAGGATAACAGGTTTTAATAACCCAGGATAACGGTTAATAACCAGGATAACAGGTTAATAACCCAGGATAACAGGTTAATAACCCAGGATAACAGGCTAATAAATCCAAGTGTTAACAGGTTAATAACCCAGGATAACAGGTTAATAAACCAGGATTAACAGGCTAAACCCAGGATAACAGGTTAATAACCCAGGATAACAGGCTAATAACCCAGGATAACAGGTTATTACCCAGGATAACAGGTTAATAACCCAGGATAACGAGTTAATAGCCCAGGATAACAGGTTAATAACCCAGGATAACAGGTTAATAACCCTGGATAACAGGTTAAAAACCCAGGATAACAGGTTAATAACCCAGGATAACGAGTTAATAACCCAGGATAACAAGTTAATAACCCAGGATAACAGGTTAATAACCCAGGATAACAGGTTAATAACCCAGGATAATGAGTTAATAACCCAGGATAACAGGTTAATAACCCAGGATAACAGGTTAATAACCCAGGATAACGAGTTAATAACCCAGGATAACAGGTTAATAACCCAGGATAACAGGTTAATAACCCAGGATAACAGGTTAATAACCCAGGATAACGAGTTAATAACCCAGGATAACAGGTTAGTAACCCAGGATAACGAGTTAATAGCCCATGATAACAGGATAATAACCCAGGATAACAGGCTAATAACCCAGGATAACAGGTTAATAGCCCAGGATAACAGGTTAATAACCCAGGATAACAGGTTAATAACCCAGGATAACAGGTTAATAACCCAGGATAACAGGTTAATAACCCAGGATAACAGGCTAATAATCCAAGGTTAACAGGTTAATAACCCAGGATAACAGGTTAATAACCCAGGATAACAGGCTAACCCAGGATAACAGGTTAATAACCCAGGATAACAGGCTAATAACCCAGGATAACAGGTTATTACCCAGGATAACAGGTTAATAACCCAGGATAACGAGTTAATAGCCCAGGATAACAGGTTAATAACCCAGGATAACAGGTTAATAACCCTGGATAACAGGTTAAAAACCCAGGATAACAGGTTAATAACCCAGGATACCAGGTTAATAACCCAGGATAACAGGTTAATAACCCAGGATAACGAGTTAATAACCCAGGATAACAGGTTAATAACCCAGGATAACAGGTTAATAACCCAGGATAACAGGCTAATATCCCAGGATAACAGGTTAATAACCCAGGATAACGAGTTAATAGCCCAGGATAACAGGTTAATAACCCAGGATAACAGGCTAATAACCCAGGATAACAGGTTAAAAACCCAGGATAACAGGCTAATAACCCAGGATAACAGGTTAATAACCCAGGATAACAGGTTAATAACCCAGGATAACGAGTTAATAGCCCAGGATAACAGGTTAATAACCCAGGATAACAGGTTAATAACCCAGGATAACAGGTTAATAACCCAGGATAACAGGTTAATAACCCAGGATAACGAGTTAATAACCCAGGATAACAGGTTAATAACCCAGGATAACAGGTTAATAACCCAGGATAACAGGTTAATAACCCAGGATAACGAGTTAATAGCCCAGGATAACAGGTTAATAACCTAGGATAACAGGCTAATAACCCAGGATAACGAGTTAATAGCCCAGGATAACAGGTTAATAACCCAGGATAACGAGTTAATAGCCCAGGATAACAGGTTAATAACCCAGGATAACGAGTTAATAGCCCAGGATAACAGGTTAATAACGCAGGATAACAGGTTAAAAACCCAGGATAACAGGTTAATAACCCAGGATAATAGGCTAATAACCCAGGATAACAGGTTAATAACCCAGGATAACAGGTTAATAACCCAGGATAACGAGTTAATAACCCAGGATAATAGGTTAATAACCCAGGATAACAGGTTAATAACCCAGGATAACGAGTTAATAACCCAGGATAATAGGTTAATAACCCAGGATAACAGGTTAATAACCCAGGATAACAGGTTAATAACCCAGGATAACGAGTTAATAACCCAGGATAACAGGTTAATAACCCAGGATAACCCAGGATAATTACCATATATAACTCCACCACATTTAATCCCCCTAAACCCCCCCAGGGGGGCAGTACCCCCAGAGAGGGTTAATACCCCTTAAATCCCCCAAAATAATGTTAAAATGGTGTTAAATAAGTTAAAAATAACGCCATTAGAGGCGGTCAGCCCCTCCCTCAGACACCTGTCAAACACCTCCTATTTTAACCCTTATTTCCGCCGCCCACGCCCATTTCCCGCCCATTATACCCCACTGTGGTGCCCCAGGGGTTCCTTAGCGGGGGCCTGGTGGGGGTTATGGGGTTCCCAGGGGTCTAATGGGGGAGAAAATGGGGAAAATAATGGGGTTATTCACCGCTTGTTTGAGAGCGTCCCAGCCAGGCGTCACTGTGTTGTTGATACCTACCTCCCCTTACCCCCTTATATTACCCCCTAGCTCCCCTTGTGTTACCTCCCCTTACCCCTTACTGCCAGGGGGTACCCCCGGGGGAACCCTACACCCTTACTCAAGACTTCCAACTGGTTTAACCCATTAATTTAGCTTCTATCACCGATTATTATAGTATTTGTACGCTAGTTCCTCCCTCCTCTCACCCCTTATATTACCCCCTAGCTCCCCTTGTGTTACCTCCCCTTACCCCTTACTGCCAGGGGGTACCCCCGGGGGAACCCTACACCCTTACTCAAGACTTCCAACTGGTTTAACCCATTAATTTAGCTTCTATCACCGAATATTATAGAATTTGTACGCTAGTTCCTCTCTCCCCTCACCACTTATATTACCCCCTAGTTCCCCTTTTCTTACCTCCCCTTACCCCTTACTACCAGGGGGATACCCCTGGGGAACCCTATACTCTTCCCCATGGTCCATTACTGGTTTAACCCATTAATTTAGCTTCTATCACCGATTATTATAGAATTTGTACGCTAGTTCCTCCCTCCTCTCACCCCTTATATTACCCCCTAGTTCCCCTTTTGTTACCTCCCCTTACCCCTTACTATCCCCCTTACCAGGGGGATACCCCCGGGGAACCCTATACTCTTCCCCATGGTCCATTACTGGTTTAACCCATTAATTTAGCTTCTATCACCGATTATTATAGAATTTGTACGCTAGTTCCTCCCTCCCCTCACCCCTTATATTACCCCCTAGCTCCCCTTGTGTTACCTCCCATTACCCCTTACTACCAGGGGGATACCCCCGGGGAACCCTATACCCTTCCCCATGGTCCATTACTGGTTTAACCCATTAATTTAGCTTCTATCACCGATTATTATAGAATCTGTACACCTCTTTCACCCACCCTTCACCCCTTATATCTCTCCCTAGCTCCCCTGGTGTTACCTCTACCCCTTACTACCCTTGGGACACCCCTGGGACACCCTTACCAAAGACTTCCAACTGGTTTAACCCATTAACTAAGCTTCTATCACCGATTAGTATAGATTCCGTACGCTAGTTCCTAGTTTCC
Organism: Cherax quadricarinatus; assembly: GCF_026875155.1. Lineage (NCBI taxonomy): Eukaryota > Metazoa > Arthropoda > Malacostraca > Decapoda > Parastacidae > Cherax > Cherax quadricarinatus. The sequence goes on from NC_069480.1 coordinate 6,120,497, forward strand.
CTCACCCCTTATATCTCCCCCTAACTTGCCTGATGTTACCTCCCTTTACCCCTTACCCCCTTGGATCTACCCCTACACTCCTCCCCATGGCCCATTACTGGTTAAACCCATTAACTAAGCTTCTATCACCGATTAGTATAGAATCTGTACGCTCCTTCCTACAGTCCATTACCCCTTTTATCCCTCCTGCCACCCCTATTAATACCTCCCTTTACCCCTTAACCCCTTAGATCTGCCCCTGGGTTCCCCCTAAACCCCTCCTCAAGGCCCATGAGTATTTAAACCCATTAACCAACACTTCCCCATTAAACACTCAATTTCCCTCTATATGTGGGTGAGTTCATACGAGGGGCTCTTGATCCAAGGAACTAAAACTATTTTTCCACTTCCTTGGATCAAACCAGGTTATTTCACATTCCCCAGGCAGTGACTCCTACGGATTTAACGCTTCCCCAAAATCGTCGATTTTTTTCCTCCCAGAACAAACAACGACTCTTGCTAAAAATTCTTAAAATAATTTATATTAAATAAATCCTGTAGTTTTAACTTATGTTTATTAACATAATTATAATAATTTGAATATTTAATTGTAAATTTATACAGAAGTTTGGAAGTTTATGTAAATTATTCAATAAATAGGTTTAAAAATCTACTTTTCAAGCATATTTGACGTTGTCTATCTTAAGAAAAATATTTTTTTTTCGATTCTGTGGCTGTGCATCTTATAAATTATTATGTAACTTATATTTTTGAGAGCTCTTAATTCTTTTCCACTTATTCACATATACTTTTTACCTCTTCTTACTAAATCATTATTTAAATATCCATTATAAAATATTTTAAATCCTGAACTTAAAAAGTGAAAAATGTATTGAATAGTATATACATCTTTGTTGATAAATAATAATAATAATAATAATAATAATAATAATAATAATAATAATAATAATAATAATAATAATGATTATGATACTACTACTACTAATAGTATAATAATACTTAATATAATAATAATAATAATAATAATAATAATTTATTTTTCAATAAAAAATATTAGAATTCGAATAAAAAAATAATATTGACTTTATGTATATATTTCCATGTAAATTAAGAATTTAATCTTATACAAAATAAATTTTTCCACTCCTGCGCAGTTAGAAAAAAAAATATTGTTAAGGGAAAGTGAGCCAAGAAAAAATTCCAGCTAAACGATATTTAAGCGACGTTTATAATATAAACATTGAAGACAACGAACACTTCCAGCGACCATTTTGGCAGGTGTTTGCTGGAAGGTGTTCCGGCTCAGGTGTTTTGCTGACAGGTGTTCATTAGCAGGTGTTTGCTGGTAGGTGTTCTAACTCAGGTGTTCACTAACAGGTGTTCTAATTCAGGTGTTTACTGGAAGGTGTTCTAACTCAGGTGTTCACTGGAAGGTGTTCTAACTCAGGTGTTTGCTGGTAGGTGTTCTAACTCAGGTGTTCACTGGTAGGTGTTCTAACTCAGGTGTTCACTGGAAGGTGTTCTAACTCAGGTGTTCACTGGTAGGTTTTCTAACTCAGGTGTTCACTGGAAGGTGTTCAAACTCAGGTGTTCACTAACATGTGTTCTAACTCAGGTGCTCACTGGAAGGTGTTTAACGCAGGTGTTCACTAACAGGTGTTCTAACTCAGGTGTTCACTGGGAGGTGTTCTAACTCAGGTATTCACTGGAAGGTGTTCTAACTCAGGTGTTCACTGGAAGGTGTTCTAACTCAGGTGTTCACTGGTAGGTGTTCTAACTCAGGTGTTCACTGGAAGGTGTTCTAACTCAGGTGTTCACTGGAAGGTGTTCTAACTCAGGTGTTCACTAACATGTGTTCTAACTCAGGTGTTCACTGGAAGGTGTTCTAACTCAGGTGTTCACTGGAAGGTGTTCTAACTCAGATGTTCACTGGAAGGTGTTCTAACTCAGGTGTTCACTGGTAGGTGTTCTAACTCAGGTGTTCACTGGAAGATGTTCTAACTCAGGTGTTCACTGGAAGGTGTTCTAACACAGGTGTTCACTGGGAGGTGTTCTAACTCAGGTGTTCACTGGAAGGTGTTCTAACTCAGGTGTTCACTGGAAGGTGTTCTAACTCAGGTGTTCACTGGAAGGTGTTCTAACTCAGGTGTTCACTAACAGGTGTTCTAACTCAGGTGCTCACTGGAAGGTGTTTAACGCAGGTGTTCACTAACAGGTGTTCTAACTCAGGTGTTCACTGGTAGGTGTTCTAACTCAGGTGTTCACTGGAAGATGTTCTAACTCAGGTGTTCACTGGAAGGTGTTCTAACTCAGGTGTTCACTGGAAGGTGTTCTAACACAGGTGTTCACTGGGAGGTGTTCTAACTAAGGTGTTCACTGGAAGGTGTTCTAACTCAGGTGTTCACTGGAAGGTGTTCTAACTCAGGTGTTCACTGGAAGGTGTTCTAACTCAGGTGTTCTAACTCAGGTGTTCACTGGAAGGTGTTATAACTCAGGTGTTCACTCTAAGGTGTTCTAACTCAGGTGTTCACTGGAAGGTGTTCTAACTCAGGTGTTCACTAACAGGTGTTCACTGGAAGGTGTTCTAACGCACGTTCACTAACTGGTGTTCTAACACACGTGTTCGCTAACAGGTGTTCTAACACGTGTTCACTAACAGGTGTTCTAACACGTGTTCACTAACAGGTGTTCTAACACGTGTTCACAGGTGTTCTAATACACGTGTTCGCTAACAGGTGTTCACTAACTGGTGTTCTAACACAGGTGTTCACTAACAGGTGCTCTAACACAGGTGTTCACTAACAGGTGTTCACTAACAGGTGTTTACTAACTGGTGTTCTAACACAGGTGTTCACTAACAGGTGTTCTAACACGTGTTCACATGTGTTCTAACACACGTGTTCGCTAACAGGTGTTCTAACACACGTGTTCGCTAACAGGTGTTCACTAACAGGTGTTCTAACACACGTGTTCTAACACAGGTGTTCACTAACAGGTGTTCTAACACACATGTTCACAGGTGTTCTAGCACACGTGTTCACTAACAGGTGTTCTAACACAGGCGTTCACTAACAGGTGTTCTAACACACGTGTTCACTAACAGGTGTTCTAACACGTGTTCACTAACAGGTGTTCTAACACGTGTTCACAGGTTTTCTAACACAGGTGTTCTAACACACGTGTTCACTAACAGGTGTTCTAACACACTTGTTCACTAACAGGTGTTCTAACACACGTGTTCGCTAACTGGTGTTCTAACAGGTGTTCACTAACAGGTGTTCTAACACACGTGTTCACTAACTGGTGTTCTAACAGGTGTTCACTAACAGGTGTTCTAACACACATGTTCTAACACACTTGTTCACTAACAGGTGTTCTAACACTTGTTCACTAACAGGTGTTCTAACGTGTTCACTAACAGGTGTTCTAACACTTGTTCACTAACAGGTGTTCTAACACGTGTTCACTAACAGGTGTTCTAACACTTGTTCACTAACAGGTGTTCTAACACACGTGTTCGCTAACAGGTGTTCTAACACGTGTTCACTAACAGGTGTTCTAACACTTGTTCACTAACAGGTGTTCTAACACACGTGTTCGCTAACAGGTGTTCTAATACACGTGTTCGCTAACAGGTGTTCTAACACTTGTTCACTAACAGGTGTTCTAACACTTGTTCACTAACAGGTGTTCTAACACGTGTTTACTAACAGGTGTTCTAACACTTGTTCGCTAACAGGTGTTCTAACACACGTGTTCACTAACAGGTGTTCTAACACGTGTTCGCTAACAGGTGTTTAACTCAGATATTCGCTGGCAGGTGTTTGCTCTAAACACCTCCCGGGCAAGAAGGACATAACCCCTCATAATTTTTTTCGACTTATTTTCAGAATTTTTCCCAAAATTCCCAAAATCAATCGACTTATCAATTATATTTGTGAGAGAGAGAGAGTGTGGACTCGACCCTCCGTCCTATAATAGTCAATTATAGGTGAGTATTGAACCTTAAAACTGGTATTATAGACCCAGGATTTTGACTCGACACTGAATTATAGGTATTTTGTCTCATAATAATTATTATAGGTGAGTATTTCTGCCCAGAATGATAATTATAGGTGATTAATTCTCCTCAGAATGATAATTATAGGTGAATAATTCTCCTCAGAATGATAATTATAGGTGAGTATTTCTGCCCAGAATGATAATTATAGGTGAATATTTCTGCCCAGAATGATAATTATAGGTGAATAATTCTCCTCAGAATGATAATTATAGGTGAATATTTCTGCCCAGAATGATAATTATAGGTGAATAATTCTGCCCAGAATGATAATTATAGGTGAGTATTTCTGCCCAGAATGATAATTATAGGTGAATAATTCTCCTCAGAATGATAATTATAGGTGAATAATTCTCCTCAGAATGATAATTATAGGTGAATAATTCTCCTCAGAATGATAATTATAGGTGAATAATTCTCCTCAGAATGATAATTATAGGTGAGTATTTCTGCCCAGAATGATAATTATAGGTGAGTATTTCTGCCCAGAATGATAATTATAGGTGAATAATTCTCCTCAGAATGATAATTATAGGTGAATAATTCTCCTCAGAATGATAATTATAGGTGAATAATTCTCCTCATTGATAATTATAGGTGAGTATTTCTGCCCAGAATGATAATTATAGGTGAATAATTCTGCCCAGAATGATAATTATAGGTGAATATTTCTGCCCAAAATGATAATTATAGGTGAATAATTCTGCCCAGAATGATAATTATAGGTGAATATTTCTGCCCAGAATTATAATTATAGGTGAATATTTCTGACCAGAATGATAATTATAGGTGAATAATTCTGCCCAGAATGATAATTATAGGTGAATATTTCTGCCCAGAATGATAATTATAGGTGAATATTTTGCATCAAAACGGTAATTATAATGGTCACACAGCCCATGGGTTTAGCGCTCCTTCCCTAATTACAGTAATGAACCAGCCACAAAGCTGGTTCGTGCTGCTTATTTTTGTCCCTCGGCAGTTTGGTTCCCCAGGTGCTGTATGACCCCTGTGGGTTTAGCGCTCCTTCCATAATTATATTAGTAAGTCAGTCACGAGGCAACAATTTTCGTGCTTCTCATTCTTTCCCCTCGGCAGTTTGGCCACATCATGGGCAACCATGCGACTTCGGGGGAGCGCCGGGACCGTAACAAACCCGGGGACTCTTTTCCGCCGTACTCCCCCGGGAGGGTCGACGGTCAGGCCTTCACCTTCGACAAACATAAGGGCCAGAAGGGACTCCAGCAGCAACCGTCAGAGGAAGATCACGAACCTGTCGTCATAAAACCCATACAGGCAAGGGGGGTCCAATGATATTTTGTTGTTTCCCATCTAACCAGCGCAAGAAACTGTTTCCATCTGATCATCACTACATGGCACTGGTCTATAGCCCATACAACCACTCTGTATTATAGTCATTATTTTTGAAGTGTTACGTTTTGAAGTCTATACAGTACAGTGGACCCCCGGTTAACGATATTTTTTCATTCCAGAAGTATGTTCAGGTGCCAGTACTGACCGAATTTGTTCCCATAAGGAATATTGTGAAGTAGATTAGTCCATTTCAGACCCCCAAACATACACGTACAAACGCACTTACATAAATACACTTACATAATTGGTCGCATTCGGAGGTGATCGTTATGCGGGGGTCCACTGTACTCTATTTTGAAGCCAAATACAGCCTGTCCTTACTTAATGATGGGGTTCTGTTCCTAAGACGACATCAGTAAACAAATTTGTCGCTGAGTGAGGAGAATACTTTAATGGTAGTGGGTTTGTGTCGCCCATCTTTGACGTTGTTTTAATGTCACCTTTGCGCCTTTTATAAAATTTTTAGTATATTTTTAAATGTTTATGCACAGTAATATACTGTATACATATTGTAATAAACAGAATAGAGGAAATCAGCTCTAATATACATTACTTAAGTAAGTTTATTCAGGTATACACAAATACAGTTACATAGATTATCATACATAGCAGTATATGTGTAGAGAACCTAGGATAACCCAAAAAAGTCAGACAGAGTGACTTATTTCCATTGGAGTCCTTTAGGTATGCACACTGGTCAGAGAACCCGTCGTAAGCCCACATCATCGGTAAACGAATACATCACTAAGTGAGGAGAGGCTGTATTGCTTTTGAAGTCCTGTATGTACTTGGTACAACATATTTTAATGTAGTAACGCTGTATGTTTATTGGATACACTGTAACATATTTGCCATATTTCATTATACTGACTGGGCTAAGTTTTCATTTCTATGTAACAGTCAGAGAAAGAAAATGAGGACCCAGTACCGGCCCGACCGCGGCCGGCACTTGCACAATGTAACAAGAAGATGCTTCCATTTGTCATCAAGTGGGTGGGCGGAGGCCAGACGGTCGCCATCGCTGGAACTTTCAACGACTGGCAGCCGATACCCATGGTCAAGAGGTAGGCAATGTCTTGCAGGAGTTATTTTATTTCCCTTTTGATTTATTAACAAATCATGCATAGCCCACACAGGCAGGGTGACGAAAAAAAAAATAAGAGAGAAAACGCATCTACATTCATTCAGTCAGTCACTGCCTTGCTGGAAATGGCAGTCAATACTCATGATCAAGAGGTAGATTATATTTTACCTCAACTATTTCAGTTCCCTTTTGGTTTATTAACAAATCACACGTATCCCACTGAGGCAGTGTGACCCACCCAAAAAATTGAAAAAACAAATTCACCATAAGTCAGTCAGTCACTGTCTTGCCAGAAGTGTGCTGACATAACAGAAATGCATTCTATCAATATGGGCTTTACCATGAATAATAAACCAGAATATAATGTATGATAAACCAAAATATTATGTATAATAAACCAGTATATAATGTATAATAAACCAGTATATAATGTATAATAAACCAGTATATAATGTATTAAAAAACAGAATATAATGTATGGTAAGCCAAAATATAATGTATAATAAACCAGTATATACTGTATAATAAACCTGAATATATGATAAACCAGCATATAATGTGCTGTGGTTTATAGAAAATGAATTCGACTTGAACACTTATGTTAAAAGTCGTTCTCCCCAATTTGTCTTTGGCCCCTCAGGGGCAGTGCCTTGTCCCTGGTAAAGGTCTCTTGATCCAAGGAATTAGGTATTCACCCCTTGGATCCACCCAGATTAGTATCTCCCATTCCCCATTAGTTGCGTGGCCCCCGTGGGTTTAACACTTTTTCTGTGAATTGAACAGTCTCTGCCTGTCTGGCTACTGTATTCTGTCTACAGTACTGTATCAGGTTTATTAGTGACAGTGATGAACTTTGTTGAAGGATTATTGTAGTCATGATTAATAAAAATAATAATAATAATAATAATAATTCTCCATGGGGAAGTGGAACAGAATTCTTCCTCCGTAAGCCATGCGTGTTGTAAGAGGCGACTAAAATGCCGGGAGCAAGGGGCTAATAACCCCTTCTTCTGTACAAATTACTAAATTTAAAAAGAGAAACTTTTGTTTTTCTTTTTGTGCCACCCTGCCTTGGTGGGATACAGCTGGCTTGTTAAAAAAAAAATATCTACGAGTACATGATACAACTTATACAGACCATAGCTGACATCAGTGACATACTATATAGAAAGCCTCTGGTTATGCAGAGCATTTCCTGCAGCTTTGGTTAATTGTCCCCAGGATGCAACCCACACCAGTCCACTAACACCCAGGTATCTGTTATTGAGATATTATTGCAGTGATGAACTTTATCAAGACATTTTACTCTTGCAACACACTTCTTTGGTCGATAAAGTTGTTCTCTGCAATACAGTGGACCCCCGCATAACGATCACCTCCGAATGCGACCAATTATGTAAATGTATTTATGTAAGTGCGTTTGTACGTGTATGTTTGGGGGTCTGAAATGGACTAATCTACTTCACAATATTCCTTCTGGGAACAAATTCGGTCAGTACTGGCATCTGAACATACTTCTGGAATGAAAAAATATCGTTAACCGGGGGTCCACTGTACTTTGTTTTTTATACTACTTTTAGATTTTTGTCATTTATTTTCATTTTCTCATTAGTTTATAATTTCAGTGAGAAAGACTTTGTGGCCATCGTGGACCTGCCGGAAGGCGAGCACCAATATAAGTTCTTGGTCGACGGGGAGTGGAAGCTCAACTGGAATGAGAGTGCTGTCAACAATGATGTAGGCTCGCAGAACAACACCATCACCATCAACGAGAGCGACTTCGAAGAGTTCGAGAACGCCCTGTTGAGGGACCCCAACGACAACAATAAGGACAAGCCGCTAGGCAGTCAGTCGCAGAACAAGGAGAAAGTGGAGGGTGAGCCTGCCACCTGGTGGCTTTCTTCAGAATATGCAAACGTAACTCTGTCTCTCACCCTAAAGCTGCTTTCTCTGCTTCAACTTCCATTGTTTTTTTTTCTTTTTTTTTATCAATGCATCGGCCATTTCCCAGCAAGGCAGGGTGATCCAAAAAAGAAGAAACACTTTCATAATCACTCACACCATCACTGTCTTGCCAGAGGTGTGTCTACACTACAGTTCGAAAACTGCAGAACATCTCCACCTATCCTTATTATTAAAGCCTCTCAACACTTAATGACAGAGTTCCATTCCTAAGACCACGTCGGTAAACGAATTCATCGCTAAATGAGTAACATACTGTAATGGTAGTGGGTTTGTGTCAACCATCTTCGATATTGTTTTAATGTTAACTTTGCACCATTTAAAACATTTTCTGGTATATTTTTAAATGTTTATACAGCATTCTACTGTATATTGTAATAAACAGAATTGAGGAAATCAGCTCTGATATGCATTATTTAGGTATGCATACTGGTCAGAGAGCCCGTCGTAAGTCCGAGTCATCAGCAAATGAGTACATCACTAAGTGAGGAGAGGCTGTACTTCAGAATTACCTCTGCACTTCTTTCACTCTCTCCAGTATATAATCTCTGTGCTGGATAGAAAAAATCTATTGATTGGCAAAATCAGTAAAGATACCGTGGTATTACATATCTTATTTGTAAACTTGTTGGCATTGTATGTAATCACCGTAATGATACATGACTTTATTATTCATGCAGTGGACAAGAAAGATGAGTTTAGTCAAGAAATTCCTGAGTACCAACAGTCGGAGAAGATTCGAGGGCCGCCGGTGCTACCACCTCACCTTCTCCAGGTCATTCTTAACAAAGATACACCCATTTCTGTAAGTCGTCACTTCTTTCAGTGTTTACCTCGGTGAAAAACAAAAAGGCACAATGCCGTGAATGGTACAATACATAAATAACCCGCACATAGGAGAATTAAACTTTCATATAATGTTTTGGTCCGACTTGGACCATTGACTAGGTGGACAAGTGTGACTAGTCAATGGTGCAAGTAGGGACTGATATACTATAAAACTAATGCAAATTAAGTTTGAGGCCTCCTAATCCTGTTGGGGCCCCAGAAGTGAGTTTAGTTCACATTGCTTAAAATTCGTCAAAAGGTGTTACAAAGAGGCCCCCCCCCATAACTTCAAATTTCATGGCCCCAAAAATGTAGGTCCGCCACTGGGTTCAAGATGGACCAAAATGTAATCATAAGTTTCTTTCTCCTGTGTGTGCAGGTTATTTGTGTATTCACAACTATGACTGCCTGGGTGTGACTGTTCATAGTACATAGGCTTCTCTAACACCTTTCGGGGAATCGGAATAATGCTATCTGTGATTAACGTATAGAGCTTTGTTGTGTTTCAAACCTGTGTGGTGAGGCGGTGTGTTGTGGAAGGGGTGAGGAAGGGTAAATGGCTGGTTTGTATGGTGTTGCAGTGGCTTTTAGAGGCTGTGGTGAAATGCATAGTGTTGCAGTGATGTTGATGGGTGATTAGGTATGGTGTAGATTGTGGACTGCTGGTTTGGGGTATTAAATGACACTGGGTGGTCGATTGGTATGGTGTAGTGGTATAGTGTAGATTTTGGACTGTTGGTATGGGGTATTAAGTAATGACAGGCGGTTGGTATGGTGTAATATGAGGTATAAGAAGTACTTGTGGCTATATGATATCATATGTAATTATTCATATTATGAGTTTATGGGTTGAGAGCTGTAGCTCTTGGTCCCACTTCGTAGCTTTCAACCAGCTGATGTACAATGTATTGTTTTATACACTGTAAATGCTTTTGACTCCTTGTGTTTTGTTGGCTTATTTCACTACATAAGTGGTGGAGTGTCAGTATGCATCTCTTGGGCCCGTGTGAGGTGATTAGTTTCAATCTTGTTTTGGAAAAGGAGAACTGCAGTAAACAAACACAAAAGATTTACACACATTCACACAAGTATAATTTACACACGTGTTGAAAAACAGTGCTACATGCACTTAAAACACCAGAATTTGCCCACTTGTACTTACAGACGAGGCCTAAAAGTATTTTGTATGCCCTGAACGTATTTCCTCTGGTTCCTTGTTCTTCCAGAGATAGAGAGACGTAGCTCACCATACTCATTCCTCATAGATCATTCCCCTCACTCCTGGCACCAGTTTTGATGCCCTTCTTTGGATTGTGTTACTTTTTGTTGTGTTTAACTAGGTGAGGGCTCCACACTGGAGCAGCATACTCAAGAACTGGTGCCATGGAAGAATGTACATATTTTTAACGGGCCTTGATCTAATGGACTTAGGAAATACAGAATAAAATTCGCTGGGTTAGTGGATTTGGAAACTACAGAGTGTGTTGGCTGGGTAGGCAACACTCGCGCATCACACACTGAACATCCATGGTTTAATCCCCAGTCAGGTAGAAATATTACGCATGTTTTTTGCCTCTGCTCTCCCTGTTCACATAACAGTAAGTAGGTGCCTGGGTGTTAATGGATTGGTGTGGGTGTCATCCTGGGGGACAAGATTGATGGACCTCAATGGAAATTAGACAGTCATAGATAACACACTGACTTTCTTGGGTTAACCTGGATGGCTGGCACTCCGAGTAAAAATCCCAACAAATCTTATCCTTCTCCATGGGGAAGTGGAACAGAATTCTCTTGTAAGCCATGCATGTTGTAAGAGGCGACTAAAATGCCCGTAGCAATGGGCTAGTAACCCCTTCTCCTGTATATATTACTAAATTTAAAAGGAGAAGCTTTTGTTTTTCCTTTTGGGCCGCCCCGCCTTGGTGGAATACGGCCAGTTTGTTGAAAGAAAGATGAAATCTTATCCTGTCTGTATCCACCACAGTCACCAGTACTGGCCACCCACTCATCTGTATTAGTCCTGTAAATTGTGGACTTGCTGTATAAGGATTTGTGATTGAACTGATGTTAATGAGTTTGTGTGTGCCTTGCAGAAGTCTTTTGTAGTAGTTGTGTGTAGATCTTCCTCCTTGACTGTTACTGTAAGTGACTCACGTGAGTCATGTTAACGGCTTTGAGGGGACTTGAGCTAGAGTTCGTCACGGCCACGCTAGCTGGAGATTCGTCTGTAAAAACTTGCATTTGTGGTCACAGTGGTGCCTATGCTAACCTTCCTATGGTGTAGAAATATACCTAGTTGGACGAATCTTATTGTGGCTAGCTGGTCCAGTGGCTAAAGCAACGGTCTGGAGTTTTGAGACTCTCTGACCGCGGGTTCAAACCCTCCCCGTGGTATGGTCTGTTACTGTAAGATCTGTTTCCTCAGGTGATTCTCTGTCAGTCCTCCTTTAGTAATTCAGTCAACACTAGGAGCAGAAGACTCCATTTTTTGTAAATGTGACCTACCTTGGGAATTACTGTATATATAGGTTGGAGGGAGGGGGTAAAGGAGGTTTTGTGTGCGAGGGGCTTGGACTTCCAGCAGGCATGCGTGAGCGTGTTTGATAGGAGTGAATGGAGCCAAATGGTTTTTAATACTTGACGTGCTGTTGGAGTGTGAGCAAAGTAACATTTATGAAGGGGTTCAGGGAAACCGGCAGGTCGGACTTGAGTCCTGGAGATGGGAAGTACAGTGCCTGCACTCTGAAGGAGGGGTGTTAATGTTGCAGTTTAAAAACTGTAGTGTAAAGCACCCTTCTGGCAAGACAGTGATGGAGTGAATGATGGTGAAAGTTTTTCTTTTTCGGGCCACCCTGCCTTGGTGGGAATCAGCCAGTGTGTTAATAAAAAAAATAATAAATAAAAAATATTGGACAAGGCAGTTTAGAGATCATCATTTAAACTGTAATATCAGCATGCTTCTAACAAGAAAGCGGTTGATTGAATGATGGGAAATGTGTTTCCTCTTAGGCTCAGCTCACCATGGTGGGAGACAGCCATGTTAAAAGTGTTGATTTTGAGAAAGAAATCAAAAGTGTGATAATGAATTAGGCACCTGGAATGCTACAAAATTCATAATCCCTCCAGCACAGGCACTTAGTGTAATTTGTAGAAAGAGATTAGACTTGGGTGATCCCAGTTCGGGTTCAAAGAGATTCGCCACTCAAGGGAGGTTCCTTGATGCTGGTGAGGGGCTCTTGATCTAGGGAATTGGACCTGTGCTCCAGTTCCCCGAATTAAACCTGAATACCTTCCACACCCCCCCCACACAGGTGCTGTATAATCCTATGGGTTTAGCGCTTGTCCCTTGATTATAATAACAATCAAAGCGGTTTGCCAGTATGGTCCCAGCCTGGGTCTTTCCCACAAGGTGGGATCCTAGAGGCTCTTGAGATCTGCTGACTTAGCCCTACTTTGTACACTATCCTCCTTGTCCTCAGATCAGACTTGATTACTGCCACCAATTACATTACCCGGGCATTGTGTTGGTCCTTAAATGTTAGCGCTTCCTAATGAATGTACCCTTGATAGGTTGCAAGAGTTTTCCTACTCCCTCGACCCAACCCCAGACCACTCTTGCCAGCTGAATACAGCACTACAAGGAATTTACTCGACTAGTGATTGTCAATGTGGTCTTGATGTTTCGTGTTTATCTGTGGCTTGATGTCACATAACCTATTTTGACACCGATACATATCTTCAACACTCAGTAGCTTTTCTTATTGGCATGTGGTAAATGTTTCATTCTCTGTATTAACTGGAAGCTAGCTCTCTCTCCCTCTCTGTCTCTCTCTCTCTGTTGCTCTCTCTCTGTTGCTCTCTCTCTGTTGCTCTCTCTCTGTTGCTCTCTCTCTGTTGCTCTCTCTCTGTTGCTCTCTCTGTTGCTCTCTCTCTGTTGCTCTCTCTCTGTTGCTCTTTCTCTGTTGCTCTCTCTCTGTTGCTCTCTCTCTGTTGCTCTCTCTGTTGCTCACTCTCTCTTGCACTCTCTCTCTCTCTCGCACTCTCTCTCTCTCTTGCACTCTCTCTCGCACTCTATCACACTCTCTCGTGCACTCTCTCGTGCACTCTCTCTCTCTCTCTCTCTCTCTCTCTCTCTCTCTCTCTCTCTCTCTCTCCTTTTTTTACACAGGGTTTAACATAGTTTAATAGGGATCCCTAACTTTATTGACAAGCTATTTACAAGGTAAGGATTCCTAACTTTATTGACAAGGCAAGAGTGCTCTCATTCTCTGTCACTCTCTCTCCAGTCTTGATACCTACAGGATGCAATCACATTATTTATTAAGTTATTTCTCATGTATATATTCATAACTACAGATGATACTACACTGCATTAGTAAGAAGTACAAGGGAGATTTAGGAGGGACTTTGCAAGGCTCTCTGTTATAAACATTATATCCACCGATACCATAAAACTCAATGTCTCAGATTTTAAATGTACATTAGAGGGACACATTAAAATGGGTCAATGACTGAAACTAATTTGATTTAAAGGGACACATTAAAATGGGTCAACGACTGAAACTAATTTGATTAACGCTTATAACATCCATGTTTGCAACAACAGGCCATGAAGAAGCAGTGGACACTAGTGACCAGGCTGTGGAGGGTACGAGGTTAATCAATTTTTTTTTTTCATTTAGTGTACAGTACCAGTGTGACACACATCACCATGATAGCTTGACAGACCTGCACGCTACACCTTGCAGCTGATCGCTTTGCTTTTGCAGCACTCATTGTCGTTTTTGCACTGTAGCACGCTAGGGGGGAGTGCAGCGAGTGGCTGCACCCAGGGTGCTATTAAGGGATTGAGGGAGCTGAAGCTCCAGGATCATCTCCAGAATACAGCCAGCTCTCTTATAAATCTCTTCAGACTAGTGTGTTTTTTTATAAATGTGATTGAAGAGGCACATCAGTTCCCCCGTCTTCTAATAACATGTTCGTTTTTCCACTATAATCTACCTTGTCCATAATTACTATCACAGTTGTTTTGTCTGTTTCGTAAAGTGAAGTCTAGGATCTTTCCTTAACCCATAAACGGTCCAAATGTATATATACGTTTTTTCAACATTTGAAAGTATGTAAAAAAAGTAGATCATTTTTTTTTTTTACATTTGAAAATGTGTAAAAAACTTTGATCTACTTTTTTTTTTGTTATACAGTGGACCCCCGCATAACGATTACCTCCGAATGCGACCAATTATGTAAGTGTATTTATGTAAGTGCGTTTGTACGTGTATGTTTGGGGGTCTGAAATGGACTAATCTACTTCACAATATTTCTTATGGGAACAAATTCGGTCAGTACTGGCACCTGAACATACTTCTGGAGTGAAAAAATATCGTTAACCGGGGGTCCACTGTATTTGAAAATATGTAAAAAAAACGTAGATCTACTTTTGTAGCACTACACATGTGAACGTAGATCTGCTTGGACCGTTTACGGGTTAATTCATGGTATAACTTAACAAATCTTCGAGGACAGTTGTGTTGACAGACCTCGACAATACAACTGTCCTCTGCAACAATTGTCATGAAAGATTTGTTAAGTTATACCATGAATTAAGGGAAGATCCTGGACTTCACCTTACGAAACAGACAGCAAACATGATAGTAATTATGTACAAGGTAGATTATAGTGGAAAAACGAACATGTTATTAGAAGACGGGGAAACTTACGTACCCCTTAACGCTTGCTCCAGCATGCCTGGTAAAGGTTTAAATTTAGGATTTACTTTTTCATTCACATTCACAAAAAAATCACACTATAGAGAGGAGCTTTGTAAAAACTCACTCTATATAAATTCACATAATTTCTCTTTTTTTTTTTTCAGATACCTTTTGAGATACCGTATCCCAAAAATGTAATATAATGTCAAATTATCTTAAAAATTTTGAATTGGTAATTTTTTATTTTTTTAATTCTAGCGTGGGGTGTATCAATAATTTCAGGTGTAAAGAATAAAGATTTTATTTCTTTGTAAACGTTACAATGTGTAATTACAATTTTTGTTTGCTAAGTACAAAGAAAGTCGCCATCATGCCGGGGCATTTTGGGAAGAATAATCCTGGTACATACGTAATAACTACTTAAATCTAGTGTAGGAGTAGTTATATACACATTAAAGTTCCCAACTTACCAATAATAATGTTGGTAGAATTACCGACAATATGTAAAGTAAAAGGACACAAGTGCAACTAATGTGACATTTTATTGTGGCAACATTTCGCTCTCCAGGAACTTTGTAACGGCTTGACAAAGCTCCTGGAGAGCGAAACGTTGCCACAATAAAATGTCACATTAGTTGCACTTGTGTCCTTTTACTGTACAACTTACCAATAGTTCAAATTACACACATCAACATCTACAAACAAGTCACTTAGAGATTAGTTTTACAACAGCTGAGTTCCAGCATAAACATGTGTGAAACACGACCATTCTCTGTACTCTGCTTTTCCGTGTACTGTGTCTTCTATTTGTTAGAAAATTAAATATCCACTTTCCAGTTTTACTTGCTCTCTTAGTTTACCTTAATTTATGTGCTATTATTATTATGGTCACCCTCGGCTCATGCTTTGTGCGGTCAATGTAGACCACGTCCGCATTTTGGTTTTCGTCAAAAGTTTAGTAATTGTGATAAGCAGAATCTTCTTGCTTTAAATTCATGTTGTATTCAGTTACTTAGGTCATGTTTCTTTCATAAAATTTGTAATTTCGTGTCTCACCAATCTTCCAAAGACTTTTGTGTGATGTTAATGGTACTGGTCAGGGATTTTTTGTCAGAGTTCTGCTGCCATAGCAGAGCTATGTTTGCATTATATAAGGCTTCTGGGATTTCACCTTGCTCTAAACCTCTTTCTCCAAAGAGTATCAATCTTCATGTTAGTAGTATTTTTCACTTCTTAACCCGTAAACGATCCAAACGTATATATACGTTTTTTCAACATTTGAAAGTACGTAAAAAAAGTAGATCTTTTTTTTTTTTTTTTACATTTGAAAATGTGTAAAAAAAACTTTGATCTACTTTTGTTTTTGTTATATTTGAAAATATGTAAAAAAAATGTAGATCTGCTTTTGTTGCACTACACATGTGAACGTAGATCTGCTTGGACCGTTTATGGGTTAATAAGTCAAGACATTCATGAATCAGGCTCGGGTGCTGTATGTGTATGGGCATTATTTTCATTTCATAATAAGAATAATAATAATCTTTATTTGTACAAGTACACAATACAACATCTACAACTTTCACAGTGTGTGAAATATTTGTAGTTTTGTCGGATACTACATGTACAGTGGACCCCCGCATAACGATCACCTCCGAATGCGACCAATTATGTAAGTGTAAAGCACCCTTCTGGCAAGACAGTGATGGAGTGAATGATGGTGAAAGTTTTTCTTTTTCGGGCCACCCTGCCTTGGTGGGAATCGGCCAGTGTGATAATAAAAAAAAAATAATAAATTTATGTAAGTGCGTTTGTACGTGTATGTTTGGGGGTCTGAAATGGACTAATCTACTTCACAATATTCCTTATGGGAACAAATTCGGTCAGTACTGGCACCTGAACATACTTCTGGAGTGAAAAAATATCGTTAACCGGGGGTCCACTGTATACGATTTGTAGGGTGGACCGAGGTAATGAAAAATCTATCTGCATCCTCCGCTCTCCTGTTGTTTAGCGCTCTGCTCAATATTGATTCATTCTTGTCTTTAGATATCACATTCTTTTCTTTTTTCATTATCAATGTATAAATCACCTCAGTAGTGGGCCAATTCTAGAAGTGGTACACAAATAACCTGCACGTAAGAAACTTAAGATATTTTGGTCCGACTTGAATCATTAACTAGTTACACTAGTGTGACTAGTTACCTGTTGTCTAGTCACATTTGTTAACTAGTCACACTAGTGTATGACTCGTTAATGGTCTAAGTCGGACCAGAACATCATCATAAGTTTCTCTCTTTTACGTGCAGGTTATTTGCGTGTTGTTCCAGTCACGGTATTGTGACTTCGTTTTTTTCTAGAGGTGGTTTTTTGAGTTGGATTTTGAATATGTCTAGAAGTGGAAACATAAACACATATGCAGTTTAATGTGATCCTTTATTGACAACGTTTCGCCCACACAGTGGGCTTTTTCAAGTCACAAACAGATCTGTTTGTGACTTGAAAAAGCCCACTGTGTGGGCAAAACGTTGTCAATAAAGGATCACATTAAACTGCATATGTGTTTGTTTCCATTGTGTCGGTATTTTATACCATTTATTTTCATGTCTAGAAGTATTCATAATTTTTGGCTATTTCCTGAATCACTTTTTTGTCTCCTGTTGCACTTCTTTTGTCTGGTATGATGTTTTTAGTTCTGACCTATATTGGTATACACTACAACTTTGTTTATTTTCTGCAGTTCACAAAATGTAGTTTACATGTATTAAAATATTGTTAAGCATCACACTATATACACAGACTTTCCTTCCTTGTGGCATAGTCTTGTTTTTACGTTGCTCAGCCTTACAACGAAGGGATGCCATAGGCTATATCATAGGACCACTTGTGTTTCACTTTCACTTTAACCCTTAACCCGTAAACGGTCCAAGCAGATCTACGTTCACATGTGTAGTGCTCCAAAAGTAGATCTAAGTTTTTTTTTTTACATATTTTCAAATATAACAAAAAAAAAAGTAGGTCAAAGTTTTTTTACACATTTTCAAATGTAAAAAAAAAAAAAAAGATCTACTTTTTTTTACATACTTTAAAATGTTGAAAAAACGTATATATACGTTTGGACCGTTTACGGGTTAAACTGTCCAAACATAGATCTACGTTTGTTTTTACATAAAGCATGTAAAATCGAATGTAGATGTACATTCGAAGCGCTACGCGAGTAAATGTAGAGCTACGTTTGGACAGTTTAAAGGTTAATGACTTTAAGCCATTTACTAGTGATAGATACTACTAATCTATCTTCAGTCAATGTCCAGTTGACCTCATCAACATATTCAGTGTTGAACTAGGAAGGATAAATGCTTGCATGGCGAGAAATTAACATTTAATATTGATAAGGCCTACTAACACACAGTGTTTGGAAATAAAGCAAAAAAAAATTGATGAAGATAATTACTGGAATACATTGAGGAAATATCTTTTTGGGTATTCATCTTGATAGGTAAATTAAATTTAATAAATATGCAAAACATATTTAAGAAAGTTTCTTAAACACTGGCATGATTTCTCTTACATTTAACACTATTTTATGCAAACTTTTTTCTAAAGTGAATTTTCTTTACTAAACATTTTCTTTTACTCCATCTAATTTTACTTATTTTTTAATAATTTACTCCATTAAACACTTTACTTTGCATGTCTTAAAACGTATTATTTGATAAGTTTTTAATTTCCTCTCGGCACTGGACGTGTTTGTGTTTATAATGTTGTGTCTTCCGGTGCAGTGTGAGCCGACGCTTCTCCCCGAGCCCAACCACGTCATGCTGAACCACATGTACGCTCTGAGCATCCGCGATGGCATGATGGTGCTCTCCACCTCCCATCGTTTCCGCAAGAAGTGCGTCACCACGCTCATTTACCGGCCCATCGAGTAGTCGGCAGCTGGCCCTCCAGAGGACCCCGAAAGCCCATGCGGCAAAAATGGCAGCAACTTGCGGGATTATGCTCGTCATGGGCAAGATTTGAACATTTTTCAATGGGTTTAGTTTGTCAAGTGACGAGCGCTGTGCTGCTCATCCCCTAATATATTGCAGATAAAGAATTTAATTTTTAAAATAAGACATAATTGCTACAAAATTAGGTGACATTTTTATCTGAAATTTTTAATTTAATATTAATTTTATACAATTTAAAAAAGGCTCTGATTTTACATAAAATTTTGGGTACACTGGAACTATGAGGTAAAAATTTTGGGTACACTGGAACTATGAGGTAAAAATTTTGGGTACACTGGAACTATGAGGTAAAAATTTTGGGTACACTGGAACTATGAGGTAAAAAATTTTGGGTACACTGGAACTATGAGGTAAAAACACTTAACACTGTATAGCCATATACCTGAAGTTAGATTATTTGAATGTTAAGTTTAATATAGTTGTCTGAAGATAACATATAAGGATAACTTTAACAAAACTATATATACGTAGTATAAATAACAAAAAAAGGCACAATACCATGACTGGAACGATACACAAATAACCCGTACATAGAAGAGAGGAGCTTATGATGGCATTTTGATCCGACTTGGACCATTTACAGTGTGACTTTGTAAATGGCCCAAGTCAGACCGAAACATCGTCATAAGCTCCTCTCTTCTATGTGCAAGTTATTTGTGTATACGCAGTATATTTTAATATTAATAAGACAAGAAATGGTAATACAAAATTAAAGTAGTATATTGATAATTTTAGTTATAATTATTGGGGTAGAAATAGTGACAATGAATGTATATCAGTGGAATTGTCCCAGTATGCTATATATGGTACATTCATCATTTATATTTTATCTATGTAAAGTTACATCAGATTCATGTGTTTTATAAATGGCTTGAAGCAGCTGTGAGAGAGAGAGAGAGAGTTTTTGGTATCAACTAGTGGAGAGTTCTATTTAAGTTTAGTATCAGAGCTATACTGTGGTACCTCAAGTTTTGAACTTACGTCGTTCGGAGAGTTCTATTTAAGTTTAGTATCAGAGCTATACAGTGGTACCTCAAGTTTTGAACTTACATCATTCGGAGAGTTCTATTTAAGTTTAGTATCAGATGTATACAGTGGTACCTCAAGTTTTGAACTTACGTCGTTCGGAGAGTTCTATTTAAGTTTAGTATCAGAGCTATACAGTGGTACCTCAAGTTTTGAACTTACGTCGTTCGGAGAGTTCTATTTAAGTTTAGTATCAGAGCTATACAGTGGTACCTCAAGTTTTGAACTTATGTCATTCCAGAAGGCTGTTCGAGTGCCGATACCGAACAAATTTGTTCCCATAGGGAATAATGTAAATTAGGTTAGTCCGTGGGCCACCCCGCCTCAGTGGGATACAGCCGGTGTATTGAAAGAAAGAATATATACAGTGGTACCTTGAGTTACAAACAGCTCCCAACTCAAACAATTATGTAAGTGCATTTTTGAGGGTGTGAAACGGACTGACCTAATTTACATTATTCCTTATGGGAACAAATTCGTTCGGTATCCGCACTCGAACAGCCTTCTGGAACGAATTAAGCTCATAACTCGGGGTACCACTGTATACATATATATTGCTGGGTCTTTTTTTCCGAGTTTTTATTCAGGTTGAGTCAAAAACTTGGAATATCACAAATTCATCCCTCCCTCTCTTAGTGCAAATCCACTATTATGTGAAGTTTTATTTCTGTCGGTAATTCTACGGTATACAGTGGACCCTTGCCTAACGATATTAATTGGTACCCGAGAACAAATATCATTAGGAAAGTTTTTTAGCGTTAGCCAAGGCAAAATGTATCGTTAGGCGAATTTAACGTTATGCGATGCGTTTGTTAGGCAAGGGTCCACTGTATATTTTTTTAACACACTGGCCATCCCCCACCAATTTAGAGTGACCCAAAAAAGAAACACTTTCACCATCATTCACACTTATCACTGTCTTGCCAGAGGTGCACAGATATGATAGTTGAGATGTCACTCCAAACAGCAAATATCCCAAACCTTTCTTTAGAATCCAGGCATTGTACTTCCCACCTCCAGGACTCAAGTCCAGCTAACCAGTTTTAGTGTGTATATGAGATATAATTACTACTTGTCAAAAGAAAAGCACGGTTTTCTTTTTTTGGGTCACCCTTTCTCGATGGGAGACAGCCAGTTCATTGAAGAAACTAAAATATGTGATATACTCTACATATGCCATATAGGATTAGTGTCCTTCACAAAGTATAGTTCGGATGCCCATGTGAAATTGTGTTTGTTGCTTGAGTTAAGTTTGGTAGAGCTGTGATGGTTGTGACAGACACCTCCAGCATGCAGTAAGGGAGTATACCTGGCATATATCTGGAGTACACCTGGAGTATACCTGGCATATATCTGAAGTATATCTGGAATATATTTGGAGTACACCTGGAGTATACATGGCATATACCTGGAGTATACATGGCATATACCTGGAGTATACCTAGTGTATACCTGGAGTATACCTGGCATATACCTGGAGCATAACTGGAGTATACCTGGAGAGGGTTTCAGGGGTTAACGCCCTGATGGCTCGGTTTGTGACCAGTTCAGTCTGTGACCAGGTTCAAATACCATCCTACTTATGACCGACCTTGGTTCCGACCAACCGGTCGTAAGTCAAAATGGACGCAAGTCAAACCTTATGCTTTTAGTACTGTATTTTATACTGTAAGGTTTAGGAGAAACACTGTGTACAATACAAACAGTTGTTTATTTGCATACAAAACATTCGTAGGCATGAAAACATACAAAAACATTCGTATGCACGAACAGAAAAGTGCAAAATAAGCTAAGCTGTAAACAGTACAGTCGTAAGTACGAGTGGTCGTACGTCGAGCAGGTTGTAAGTCAGGTGGTAGGTGTATATATTTTATCATGTCTATGTGTTGTGTTGCAGCTGGGTTAATACAATACAGTGGACCCCCGGTTAACGATATTTTTTCACTCCAGAAGTATGTTCAGGTGTCAGTACTGGTCGAATTTGTTCCCATAAGAAATATTGTGAAGTAGATTAGTCCATTTCAGACCCCCAAACATACACATACAAACGCACTTACGTAAATATACTTACATAATTGGTCGCATTCGGAGGTAATCGTTATGCGGGGGTCCACTGTACTTGTATTAAATGTCGTGTATATATAGTTTGCACAGTAGTAAGCGCAGGTGTTCTGTATGTTGAACAAGTATGAACAAGTATTGGCGGTGTGTTGTGTGGAACCTGAGTCGTGTTTATAATAGATTTTTGTTGAATTATCATTAGTTTTAAATGATTTACTGTTGTAGATTAGCATGTATAACTGTGTGTAATTATAACCTCAATTTTTAAAGGGGCTGAGAGGTAAGCCAGTGAAAGGCCTCAGTCAGATTACCAAAAGCTCCAGCTGTGGGTCATCATCTGACTAAGACCCACGTCAAAAAATACTTGTCATGTTTCTTAACGAACCTCATCTAACCTGACCTAACACTAGTCCTGTTTCCTGACATACCTTACCTAACCTGACCTAACACTAGTCCTGTTTCCTGACATACCTTACCTAACCTGACCTAACACTAGTCCTGTTTCCTGACAAACCTTACCTAACCTGACCTAACACTAGTCCTGTTTCCTGACAAAAACCCTTACCCAACCTGACCTAACATAGTCTGTTTCCTGACATACCTTACCTAACCTGACCCAACACTAGTCCTGTTTCCTGACAAACCTTACCTAACCGACCTAACACTAGTCCTGTTTCCTGACATACCTTACCTAACCTGACCTAAAAACTAGTCCTGTTTCCTGACAAACCTTACCTAACCTGACCTAACACTAGTCCTGTTTCCTGACATACCTTACCTAACCTGACCTAACACTAGTCCTGTTCCCTGACAAACCTTACCTAACCTGACCTAACACTAGTCCTGTTTCCTGACAAACCTTACCTAACCTGACCTAACACTAGTCCTGTTTTCTGACAAACCTTACCTAACCTGACCTAACACTAGTCTGTTTCCTGACATATCTTACCTAACCTGACCTAACACTAGTCCTGTTTCCTGACAAACCTTACCTAACCTGACCTAAACACTAGTCCTGTTTCCTGACAAACCTTACCTAACCTGACCTAACACTAGTCCTGTTTCCTGACAAACCTTACCTAACCTGACCTAACACTAGTCCTGTTTCCTGACAAACCTTACCTAACCTGACCTAACACTAGTCCTGTTTCCTGACATACCTTACCTAACCTGACCTAACACTAGCCCTGTTTCCTGACATACCTTACCTAACCTGACCTAACACTAGTCCTGTTTCCTGACAAACCTTACCTAACCTGACCTAACACTAGTCCTGTTTCCTGACATACCTTACCTAACCTGACCTAACACTAGCCTGTTTCCTGAATGCCTTACCTAACCTGACTAACACTAGTCCTGTTTCCTGACAAACCTTACCTAACCTGACCTAACACTAGTCCTGTTTCCTGACATACCTTACCTAACCTGACCTAACACTAGTCCTGTTTCCTGACAAACCTTACCTAACACTAGTCCAGTTTCCTGACAAACCTTACCTAACCTGACCTAACACTAGTCCTGTTTCCTGACAAACCTTACCTAACCTGACCTAACACTAGTCCTGTTTCCTGACATACCTTACCTAACCTGAAATAACACTAGTCTGTTTCCTGACATACCTTACCTAACCTGACCTAACACTAGTCTGTTTCCTGACATACCTTACTAACTGACTAACACTAGCCTGTTTCCTGACATACCTTACCTAACCTGACCTAACACTAGTCTGTTTCCGACAAACCTTACCTAACCTGACCTAACACTAGTCCTGTTCCTGACAAACCTTACCTAACCTGACTAACACTAGTCCTGTTTCTGACAACCTTACCTAACCTGACCTAACACTAGCCCTGTTTCCTGACATGCCTTACCTAACCTGACCTAACACTAGTCCTGTTTCTGACAAACCTTACCTAACCTGACCTAACATAGTCCTGTTTCCTGACATACCTTACCTAACCTGACCTAACACTAGTCCTGTTTCCTGACAAAACCTTACCTAACACTGTCAGTTTCTGACAAACTTACTAACCTGACCTAACACTAGTCCTGTTTCCTGACAAAACCTTACCTAACCTGACCTAACACTAGTCCTGTTTCCTGACATACCTTACCTAACCTGACCTAACACTAGTCCTGTTTCCTGACATACCTTACCTAACCTGACCTAACACTAGTCCTGTTTCCTGACATACCTTACCTAACCTGACCTAACACTAGCCCTGTTTCCTGACATACCTTACCTAACCTGACCTAACACTAGTCCTGTTTCCTGACAAACCTTACCTAACACTAGTCCAGTTTCCTGACAAACCTTACCTAACCTGACCTAACACTAGTCTGTTTCCTGACAAACCTTACCTAACCTGACCTAACACTAGTCCTGTTTCCTGACATACCTTACCTAACCTGACCTAACACTAGTCCTGTTTCCTGACATACCTTACCTAACCTGACCTAACACTAGTCCTGTTTCCTGACATACCTTACCTAACCTGACCTAACACTAGCCCTGTTCCTGACATACCTTACCTAACCTGACCTAACACTAGTCCTGTTTCCTGACAAACCTTACCTAACCTGACCTAACACTAGTCCTGTTTCCCGACAAACCTTACCTAACCTGACCTAACACTAGTCCTGTTTCCTGACATACCTTACCTAACCTGACCTAACACTAGTCCTGTTTCCTGACAAACCTTACCTAACCTGACCTAACACTAGTCCTGTTTCCTGACAAACCTTACCTAACCTGACCTAACACTAGTCCTGTTTCCTGACAAACCTTACCTAACCTGACCCAACACTAGTCCCGTTTCCTGACAAACCTTACCTAACCTGACCTAACACTAGTCCTGTTCCTGACAAACCTTACCTAACCTGACCTAACACTAGTCCTGTTTCCTGACAAACCTTACCTAACCTGACCTAACACTAGTCCTGTTTCCTGACATACCTTACCTAACCTGACCTAACACTAGCCCTGTTTCCTGACATGCCTTACCTAACCTGACCTAACACTAGTCCTGTTTCCTGACAAACCTTACCCAACCTGACCTAACACTAGTCCTGTTTCCTGACATACCTTACCTAACCTGACCTAACACTAGTCCTGTTTTTCCTGACAAACCTTACCTAACACTAGTCCCGTTCCTGACAAACCTTACCTAACCTGACCTAACACTAGTCCTGTTTCCTGACAAACCTTACCTAACCTGACCTAACACTAGTCCTGTTTCCTGACATACCTTACCTAACCTGACCTAACACTAGTCCTGTTTCCTGACATACCTTACCTAACCTGACCTAACACTAGTCCTGTTTCCTGACATACTTACCTAACCTGACCTAACACTAGCCTGTTTCCTGACATACCTTACCTAACCTGACCTAACACTAGTCCTGTTTCCTGACAAACCTTACCTAACCTGACCTAACACTAGTCCTGTTTCCTGACAAACCTTACCTAACCTGACCTAACACTAGTCCTGTTTCCTGACATACCTTACCTAACCTGACCTAACACTAGCCCTGTTTCCTGACATGCCTTACCTAACCTGACCTAACACTAGTCCTGTTTCCTGACAAACCTTACCTAACCTGACCTAACACTAGTCCTGTTTCCTGACATACCTTACCTAACCTGACCTAACACTAGTCCTGTTTCCTGACAAACCTTACCTAACACTAGTCCAGTTTCCTGACAAACCTTACCTAACCTGACCTAACACTAGTCCTGTTTCCTGACAAACCTTACCTAACCTGACCTAACACTAGTCCTGTTTCCTGACATACCTTACCTAACCTGACCTAACACTAGTCCTGTTTCCTGACATACCCTTTCCTAACCTGACCTAACACTAGTCCTGTTTCCTGACATACCTTACCTAACCTGACCTAACACTAGCCCTGTTTCCTGACATACCTTACCTAACCTGACCTAACACTAGTCCTGTTTCTGACAAACTTACCTAACACTAGTCCAGTTTCCTGACAACCTTACCTAACCTGACCTAACACTAGTCTGTTTCTGACAAACCTTACCTAACCTGACCTAACACTAGTCCTGTTTCCTGACATACCTTACCTAACCTGACCTAACACTAGTCCTGTTTCCTGACATACCTTACCTAACCTGACCTAACACTAGTCCTGTTTCCTGACATACCTTACCTAACCTGACCTAACACTAGCCCTGTTTCCTGAACATACCTTACCTAACCTGACCTAACACTAGTCCTGTTTCCTGACAAACCTTACCTAACCTGACCTAACACTAGTCCTGTTTCCTGACAAACCTTACCTAACCTGACCTAACACTAGTCCTGTTTCCTGACATACCTTACCTAACCTGACCTAACACTAGTCCTGTTTCCTGACAAACCTTACCTAACCTGACCTAACACTAGTCCTGTTTCCTGACAAACCTTACCTAACCTGACCTAACACTAGTCCTGTTTCCTGACAAACCTTACCTAACCTGACCTAACACTAGTCCTGTTTCCTAACAAATCTTAACTATTACTGACACCCACATCAGGAAATACTCATCCTGTTTCGTGAGGGCTAACCTAACCTAACCTGTTCTGTCAATGTGTACCTAACAGATTTCCTTATCTGTCAGTTGCTTCAGAAATATTGTTCAAAAATGCCTGAATCTGATGTGAATTTATGTAAATTAAATGTAAACAGCAAATGTATATAGTGTAATTTGTTTATCCAGGTTACTAATGTTAGTTTAATGTGTTTATTATGCACCCCATACCCATCTTGTGGCAGTAGTCAAAAGATTACAGAGGTACATAATGGGTCCAGGGACTGTACCTCAACATTACAGAGGTACATAATGGGTCCAGGGACTGTACCTCAACATTACAGAGGTACATAATGGGTCCAGGACTGTACCTCAACATTACAGAGGTACATAATGGGTCCAGGACTGTACCTCAACATTACAGAGGTACATAATGGGTCCAGGACTGTACCTCAACATTACAGAGGTACATAATGGGTCTAGGACTGTACCTCAACATTACAGAGGTACATAATGGGTCTAGGACTGTACCTCAACATTACAGAGGTACATAATGCATCCAGGGACTGTACCTCAACATTACAGAGGTACATAATGGGTCTAGGACTGTACCTCAACATTACAGAGGTACATAATGCATCCAGGGACTGTACCTCAACATTACAGAGGTACATAATGCATCCAGGGACTGTACCTCAACATTACAGAGGTACATAATGGGTCTAGGACTGTACCTCAACATTACAGAGGTACATAATGCATCCAGGGACTGTACCTCAACATTACAGAGGTACATAATGGTCCGGGGACTGTACCTCAACATTACAGAGGTACATAATGGGTCTAGGACTGTACCTCAACATTACAGAGGTACATAATGCATCCAGGGACTGGGCCACAAAGTTTTGATAACTGAACAGGTTACAAAAGTAATAACGTTACTAATGTAAGAAGTGTGTTTATGGTTTCAGGCTTATTTGAAAGTATATCTTGTTCTCAGACCTTATTATCTTGCTGATCGTACTGGAATTCTTCAATATAAACTTCGGTATTATTTGTATTGTGGTTGTTGTATTTGACGTTAGTGTGTGAGCGCTTGTGAATCTCTTGAAAAAAGAGGCGCTCAAGACCGTTAGAATCCCAAATTATCGTTAAATTATTATTACGTAGGTTTCCAGTAAGCGTTGATACTCGTTCATTTATTTTCGATGCTATATTTCTTCCTCTGATGATATATTGTTATAATTTTCAATACAGTTTTGTATTACCGTCTCTTTGTATTATCACCGATTTTTAATGTATTAATATTATATTCAGTAATCTGGTGTTAAGACAAATTAATTATGTTAAACTAAACATTCAAATACACGTATATAGTTTCAGCTCTAAAGTGTCGAAATATTTTAGGTTTTATTTTCAATTGGTCATTATAATTATAATATAGGGGTAACAGTTGTGTGTGTTTCGATAATCAAATTGGCTTTTTTTTTTTTTTTACTCTGAATCTTTGCACAAAATGTTGGCACACTGCTTAGAATTGCTTATAATATTAAAGTAATTTACTATATGCAGATTCATCTGATGTATTCGATTTTCATTATTGTAAACACTTCATGTAGCATAATTGCAGTACAGTACATGAAAGATTATGTATATTGAAAGTTACAGCATTTTTTTTTTTTTGAGGTTGTGTACATAGATAAGACCACTTAATGTGTGTTGAGTAAAAGGACACAAGTGCAACTAATGTGACATTTTATTGTGGCAACGTTTTGCTCCCCAGGAGCTTTGTCAAGCGAAATGTTGCCACAATAAAATGTCACATTAGTTGCACTTGTGTCCTTTTACGTTACATATTGTCGGTAATTCTACCAACATTATTACAAATGGTTTTTAATACTTAACGTGCTGTTGGAGTGTGAGCAAAGTAACATTTATGAAGGGGTTCAGGGAAACCGGCAGGCCGGACTTGAGTTCTGGAGATGGGAAGTACAGTGCCTGCACTCTGAAGGAGGGGTGTTAATGTTGCAGTTTAAAAACTGTAGTGTAAAGCACCCTTCTGGCAAGACAGTGATGGAGTGAATGATGGTGAAAGTTTTTCTTTTTCGGGCCACCCTGCCTTGGTGGGAATCGGCCAGTGTGATAATAAAAAAAAAAAAAATTATTACAATGTGTGTTGAGTTAGCCCAGGAAGTTGCACTGTAATATCAGAGTGGTTCCTCTCACACTCATCCATGTGAAGGCTACAGGGCCCCCATATATAGCACCTATTCTTGGTGTTCCATATTTTTGTTGACTTTTATTGAGCTGTTGTTCCACCCGGTAGTGACTATCGCCGGCAGATGGAACATAATGAACAATGGCTCAGTTTGAAACCAAGGAAAATGTGGAATCACTGAAAAGAAAGTACTATATGTGTGGGGCCCTTCTGCGTATGCATCGATTCTTTGAGTAGCAGTAGACCCTGTCTCAGATAGGAAGCCTGTTAAAAAAATACAGAACAGGTGGCAAGCGAGTCCTCAAACTCCAGGCCAGTGCGTTCATACCTCATCCATTCCATGATTTGTTTGCAATCGTGTTATTGTGATTTTGTGAGGCAGGAAGCTTGTGGTTTGCCAAGGTCACTCCATGTTAGGTGGGAGGGTACGCTGTGCGGTCACCCATCTAGTGCTGAGTTTGGAAGTTGGTTGGACATTTTGCACATTGAATGCTACTGTGATTGCTTTTTCTTTCATGTATGAGTTCCCTTGTAGTGATAACGTCATGGTTTTAAAAAAAAATGTGGAATGGGTGGATTTTGGACCTATAGCAAGTGGGTCTTAAAACTCCAGGCCAGTGCGTTAACCACTTGGCCTAGAGTTTTAGGGCTTGCTTGCCATGGGGTTAAACCCTACCTGTTCTGTGGTTTGTTTGCAATTGTGTTTTTACAATTCCATGATTCTTGGTTTAATTAAACCTGCCTTACCACAATGACACACACGCAACCTCTTCAAGTGTCTTGTAAGCATTGAGAAAGTTTCTTGTTTACTTAAACATGTTAAGTTAATCAGACCTTTCAAAATCCGAGGCCATTTAAAAATCCTTTAAAAAATCCGAGGTCATTTAAAAATACTTTAAAAAAATCCAAGGCCTTTTAATTAAAAAGCCTTTCAAAAATCTGAGGCCATTTAAAAAAGCCTTTAAAAAATCTGAGGCCATTTAACACATTTACACTGTACCTACTGCTAGAAATGAGGATATATACACCATGAGATGTATATCTGTCATTGTATATACACAGAGTTTACATTAATCCCTCTCTTAGGTCTTAAAGTAGTACAGTATTCTCGTCTGGTGGTGAACAAGCGACGAGCAGCCTTAACGACCCTTGTACAATAGCAGTAACGGATAGCATGCCCATACACTCGTGGTCTTTCCCAACAATTATCACGCACACCACAACACCAGTGTACATACTGTACAGTGTACATAGTGTACAGTGTACATACTGTACAGTGTACATACTGTACAGTGTACATACTGTACAGTGTACATACTGTACAGTGTACATACTGTACAGTGTACATAGTGTACAGTGTACATAGTGTACAGTGTACATAGTGTACAGTGTACATAGTGTACAGTGTACATACTGTACAGTGTACATAGTGTACAGTGTACATAGTGTACAGTGTACATAGTGTACAGTGTACATACTGTACAATTGGTCCAGATTTAAGCACTTTCTTCTTTGTATTATAATAATAATGATGTACAGTTGTGTACATATATTTTAAGTGCCATTTTAAGATGTATTTTTTATCAGAATTTATTAAATGGTTCTATTGGTTCACTTGACTTTATTGTAATCTTACTTTTTTCTTTCTATACCAACTGTGATGTGACTGAAATATTCAACCAAAAATTGCCATGGGTTACATTAGAAATTTAAAAGGAGTCTTTTTAATTGACATGGGTTTCCCATTATATAAAAAATCTAATATATAAAAATCTATAGTACAGTGGTACTTCGAATTTCAGCCATAATTCGTTCCAGAACGCTGGTTCGAGTGCCGTTACTGAACGAATTTGTTCCCATAAGGAATATTGTAAATTAGATTAGTCCGTTTCAAACCCCAAAAGTACACTTACAAAAATACACTTGCAAAAATACACTTACAAAAATACACTTACAAAAATACACTTACAAAAATACACGTACATAATTGTTCGAGTTGGGAGCTGTTCGAAATTCGAGTACCACTGTACTTATAAATGAAGGTTTTAATAAGTAATGTATAAAATTTGTTTTTATGAAAGCTGATCTGCACTTACAAATATGTGAGAGAGAGTTTTGGTTTGGGGAAATTAGGTTTTAATGTTCAAACAATTTGTTTGCATTACAGTAAACCTTCGGTATAATAATAATATTTTATTTTAGCATGATACAATGTTTGTACAGAGTCCATAGTTATGTAGAGCATTTCTGGCAAACTTAAACCTCACTTAACCCTTAAACTGTCCAAACATAGATCTGTGTTTGCACCGCTAGAGCTCCAAACATAGATCTACTTTTTTTTTTACATCTGAACATAGATCTACGTTCGGAGTGCTAGCGTTGCAAACGTAGATCTACGTTTGGACAGTTTAACCCTTAAACGGTCCAAACAGATCGACGTTCAAATCCGTAGTGCTCCAAAAGTAGATCTACGTTTTTTTTACATATTTTGAACATAACAAAAAAACAAATGTAGATAAATGTTTTTTACACATTTTCAAATAAAAAAAAAATGATCTACATTTTTTACATACTTTCAAATGTTGAAAAAATGTATATATACGTTTGGACCGTTTAAGAGTTAAAGATTAAGGCTAACAGGCAATAAATTATTTGCTTATATAAGGACATTACTAGTTGATAAACAATAAATTTAGGAATTACAAGAAGAACAAAAAATCAATTATGTATTACTTAAGGTTAGATTACAATGGACAAATAGGTGAGATTGTCCGAGGGTCTTAATTCACTACAAAATTAAACAAACAAAACAAAAACAAACTTCATTTCTTTGTGCAGTATATAAAATGTAGTTTACACATAATATAATATTTTTAAGCACAAAAAAAGCTACTAACATGTGGAGTGTTTCAGGCTGATTAATACAGTGGAAACTCGGTACTCGAACAATTCAGTATTCGAACGCTTCGTTTGGTAAATAAATCACTCAGTAGTTGACCGTTTGCTTGGCACTCAACCAAACAAACACTTTGCTGTAAACTGTTTCGTGTTTCTTCGCATTTTTTGGTGTTTTTTTCACAATATTTATATAAATAAGTCACCGTGGGGAAAAATTTGTTCTGTACTTGAACAGATTGGCACTCAAACAGCCGTCTGGAACCAATTAGGTTCGAGTGCCAAGGTTCCACTGTACTACAATATACACACTAATTAGGACTAGACATAGGTTATTGTGTGGTACAGTTTTAGGTATGAATTACAGTAGTACCCTGGTATCCGTGGGGGTATACACTTCAATACCTACTGGAGGATACCCAAAACCGTAGATAGCAACCAACCCCGGAGTATACCTGGAGAGGGTTTCAGGGGTCAACGCCCTCGTGGCCCAGTCTATATACACCTACCATCCGACTTACAACCGAGTTCGGTTCCGAGAAACCGGTCGTAAGTCGAAATGGTCGTAAGTCGAACTTTACTACTGAATATCAACAAAACATTTTTGTAATGACTTTATTTTATTGTTTTATTTTGGTATTTCATGTTTTACTTTACTTTTTATGTTGTTAGTACTGTGTTTTATACTGTAAGGTTTAGCATAAACACTGTGTACAACACAAATACAGTGGACCCCCGCATAACGATCACCTCCGAATGCGACCAATTATGTAAGTGTATTTATGTAAGTGCGTTTGTACGTGTATGTTTGGGGGTCTGAAATGGACTAATCTACTTCACAATATTCCTTATGGGAACAAATTCGGTCAGTACTGGCACCTGAACATACTTCTGGAGTGAAAAAATATCGTTAACCGGGGGTCCACTGTACTTGTTTATTTCCCAGAAATTTGGCATAAAAAAGCACGGTCGTAAGTCGAGTGGTCGTAAGTTGAGCAGGTCGTAAGTCGAGCAATTGTAAGTCGGATGGTAGGTGTATTATAAGTCATTTTCATATACATGGATACCTATAATAAAGTTTGATAAATTAGAATAAATGGAGATTTATAACTTTTTCACTGACGGGAAGCACTTCGCAGCTTCGAAGAACTCTCACCGTCACTACTTTTGTGCTATTTTTAGGCCACAGTAAACCACGGATAACTGAAACCGTGGATACCACATCCGCGGATACGGGGATTCTACTGTATTACAAAAAAAAGAGAGATAGCAAAAATATTACAATTTTAAGTATGTGTTAATACTTTAAACTGATTCATTGATTTGTAGATGAATGGTTCAGAGAACCGACATGTTGGTAAATTACGAACATGTGCAAATAGAGGGTATCTTTACTCCAGGAACGTTTCGAGAAGTGGCTTCATATCCAATACATTAGGAGATCTTGAAGAAAATGACAAAGAAATGAGGTAATCAGTTCCCTCAACTTGAGTTGCTTTTCGTCCATCATTCTATTCAAATGTAAAACTTACAAATTATGGTTGGGATGATTACCTCATTTTTTGAAATGGTCTTTAAGATTCTCCTTTTTAATGTGAAATGTGTGAAAAACGTTTTTAATAAAAAATATTTTATGTGTTGATTATTGATGTTGTGTATCTTGAGTACTCACTAGTAGTGTATAAATTTTTAATTAAACCGACTCCGTAAAGATTGAAAATAGAACAGTTTATATTACAATTTACCCAGTGGATTTTTGTTCACTTGAAAGTGCAAATATCCAAAGTTTCTTATTAGGGATTCCACCCGGTGTTGGTAATGGCCCTACAAAATATTCTTAATGAGTTCCAAGTTTAAAACCCAACCTTTTCTACCACAGTTTAATGTAACATTAAATGTGTAAAACTTGCAAAAAATTATGTTCTATGTAAAGATAACCGTCACTTGAAAATGATGGTTTGAAAATGTCTGGCTGTCTCTGTGAATTTACTGTAATAAAAAACAACAGTTTAATTTGTAGAAAAAATAATGTTTGTATATTATGTGTGTGTTATGCATAATCACAAGGTTGAATATAGTTTTTTTAATAACACATGGGCTGCATAATTCGAAGGGAGGAGTGACCCAAAAAAGGAAAGAAACCTTTGCTGCAGTGAGCTACTTTACAGGCCCGGTTGGGTGTAGTTGTAGGGTTCCTCTTTTTATATCAGCAAAATCCCAAACCCCTTAAAGTGCAGGGACTGTACTTCACTCCCCGTGGATCAGCTTGCTAACTGCTTTTCCCGAATTCCTGCAAATATTCGTTTTCACATTCAGAGAAGGGTAAAGTAAGCTTTGTTAATCATGTTGAAGCTCCACATGCCTTTTGGTATTGAAAGGCTGTGGAACAAGTGGCTTTTCATTTATCTCTTGGGGGGCCACATGCAGGATTCGAACCTGCACACACTGCATCAAAATACGCAGTGTGCTTTAACCACATGGTCTGGGGTCTGTCGCTGGTTGAAGCACCGTGTACTGTGATGTAGAACATACAGGTTCAAATCCTGCTGTAGACCAAGAGATAATGTTTATATATGTGTGTGTATGCAAAATAACCACAGGGGGAGTTGAATGATAGCTCTAGGCCTTTTGGGCTGCAATCAACACATCAGGAGCTTGCAATAATATAGAAAAGAGGAGGTCCAAGCAAATATGGTCACAGGGAAAGTCCTTGCTGGAGTGAGCTCACTCTAGCAAGGACATTCGTTGTGGGTGCATTTGCCTGGACCTCCTCCTCTTTTCTATATCATTGCCAGCTCCTGATGTGTTGATTGCAGCCCAAAAGGCCTAGAGCTATCATTCAACTCCCCGTGGTTATTTTGCATCTTATATCTCTTGTTCGAGATATTTGCATATGTATGTGTGTGTGTGCATATAGAGAGAGGGGATAAAGGTGGCTTTGAGTTTTATGGGCTTGAGCATCCAGCAGGCTTGTGTGTATTAGAAAGGAGTGAGTGGAGACAAGTGGCTTGCATGGCTTGATGTGCCATTGGAGTGAGCAAGGCAACATTTATGAAGGGATTCAGGGAAACCAGTTAGATGAACTTGAGTCCTGGAGGTGCACTGCCTGCACTCTGAAGGATGGGTGAGGATGTTGCAGTTCAGAGGATTGTCTGAACTGAGTTGTCAGCACACTTCTGGCCAGACAGCTGTTGAGCAAATAATGGTGAATGCCTTTCTCTTCGTTTTTAGTCACCCTACCTTGGTGGGGACATACATATACATACAATAATTAGAATTGTTGTAATCAGAATTTCAATTATAATGTACATACTGTAGATCAAATATTTTTATTTTTCTTACTTTTTTAATTGATAATTTACATGTGATATAATGATCAAATATTCCATTGACAATGTTTTTATAATTATATGCAAGCTTTTGAGGCATCTGTGGGTGAGGGGGTCTAGAGCATCACTTGGGGACCTTGCCAGCCTCCCCAACAGGGTTTTTGAATACGAGACTGTGATTATTATAAAATTTTTTAAAGTAAAGGGGAATTTGATCCAAGGAACTGCCCTGACTTCTTGTTTCTTGCATTGAACCTGATGTTCTCTTTTGGTAGACAACTCAGCTCCCCACACTGGGGCCTTTGGTGCAACCCCGGGTTAAGGGGGAAAAAACTTTTGGACATTAAGAAAACCTCTGTCCATGTTCACCTAACGGGTAAGTAGGTCCCTGGGGTTTAGTGGACTGGTGTGGGTGGCATCCTGGGTGTTAGGGGAAATGGTGGGGTGGAATCCTGGGTTTTTTTAGGGGGGGGAACCGGGGGTTTTGGGGTGGGATTCCCGGGGTGTTGGGTGGATGGTGTGGGTGGCACCGGGGTTTGGTTTTGGGGGGGTGGACCCGGGGGGTTGGGGGGAAATTCCTTTTTTTTTTTAATTGGAAGGGTTTCCCCCCCCGGTGGCTTCCCGGGGGGACAAAAAAGTTGTAAAAAGCCCCCCTTCCCCCCCCAAAAAGAAAAAACTTTTTTTATATTTCACCCCCCCCCCCCCCCGGAAAAACCCCCCCCCCCCCCCCCCCCCAAAAACCTTCTGGGTGCCCTTTTGGCTTGTGGGGGTTTAGCATTTCCCCCAACTAAAAAAAAACTAGCGAACTGGGGGGGTTTAAAACCCCCCCCCCATGGTATAGTTTTTTAAAAACGCCCCCGGGGGCCCCCTGTCCTTGACAGGCTCATGGTGAATCAGGGACGATCAACCGGCTTTTTATCCCTGGCCACACATGGGACCAATGTATAAACCCACCTCTTTTAAACTTTTTTTTTCAATTTTCCCTTAAAAATTTTAATAGAAAAATGTTTGCAAAAACCGAGTCGTTTTTTACTTTGGTCATGGTCTGAAATATGTGATTTATCCATTAAATTATCCTTTGGGTGAGACAAGGTAAGTTTATGTAGGTCCCGGAACATAATATAGTAAGTTATATGTAAATTCCCAACCCAGAAAAAACCCCAAAAAAAGTCATTTGAAGTGATTTTCCCTTTAAACCCCGCCGGGGTTTAGCTAGATAGAGTTTTTGTGTTTTTTGGGTTTAATTTTTGTTTGCTTTTTTGTATTTATCCCTCGGGGGAAAGGTTTCCCTTGTTGCTTGAGGGTTTGCCCAAAAGGTTTTTGATACAAATCTTTATTGAAAAACCCAAAAACCATCAATCCCCCCAGGGGTTTTTTAAAAACCTCCAGGGGCAAAAATTTATCGGGAAAAAAAAAATAATATAAACCCCCCATTAAAAAAACACGTTATTATTATCAGAAAAAACATTAAAAAAAAACCCCTTTTTTCCCCGGGAATTTTTTTACCAGTTCCAGAAAAATTTTTGTCAGAAGATCAAAAGTTGGGTAATTGTTGGGCAAAAAAAAAAGTTGGAACATGAGGCGGGCCGGGCACCCAACCTTTCAATATCATGTAATATTTTTATACTTTTTTACCCCCCAAGGGGAAAGGTTTCCCTTTATGTTGGTTTAGGGGGGTTTTGATTTAGGGAATTGGATCCCCGTGTTCAGTTCCCCGAATTAAGCCTGAATGTCTTTTACATCCCCCCCCCCCCCCGGTGCTGTATAATTTCCCCCGGGGTTTGCGCTTCCCCCTTGATGATAATAATACACTTTTTTTTTAACTTTTCCCATTTTTTTGCCATTTTTGGGTGATAAAAAAAAGGGTCCTGGAGCCGGACATGAGGCGGTGTGATTATTATGTTATTTACCCCGGTTTTAAAGGGGTTTTTTTTTTTCCCCGGGTTTTTTTAATTTTTTTGGGTGACTCGGGGTTTTTTTTTTTTTTTTATCCCTCAAGGAAGTTTTTTTTTTTTTTTTTTTTTGATGGTGGGGATTTTGATCCAGGGGATTGGATCTGTGCTCTGGGTCCCTGAGTTGAGTCTTGAATATCTTCCATCTCCCTCCCCCACCCCACGTGTTGTGTAACCCTACGGGTTTAGCGCTCCCTCATATCAGTATTTTTTTTTTTTGAGACTTTTTTAATGTTAAAAATAATAATGTTAATAATAATGTTAATAATAATAATGATGTTAATATGTTAATAATCTTAATAATAATGATGTTAATATAAAGAATGTTAATAATAATGTTAATAATAATAATAATGTTAATAATAATAATAATAATG
This sequence comes from Cherax quadricarinatus, assembly GCF_026875155.1. Taxonomy (NCBI): domain Eukaryota; kingdom Metazoa; phylum Arthropoda; class Malacostraca; order Decapoda; family Parastacidae; genus Cherax; species Cherax quadricarinatus. The sequence goes on from NC_069480.1 coordinate 6,157,915, forward strand.
TTAATAATAATAATAATAATAATAATAATGTTAATAATGTTAATAATAATAATGTTAATAATAATAATAATGTTAATAATGTTAATAATAATTTTAATAATAATAATAATAATAATGTTAATAATAATAATGTAATAATAATAATGTTAATAATAATAATAATGTTAATAATAATAATAATAATAATATTAATGTTAATAATAATAATAATGTTAATAATGTTAATAATAATAATAATAATAATAATAATAATAATATATGTTAATAATAATAATAATAATAATAATAATAATAATGTTAATAATGTTAATAATAATAATAATAATGTTAATAATAATGTTAATGTTAATAATAATAATAATAATAATAATAATAATGTTAATAATGTTAATAATAATTTTAATAATGTTAATAATAATAATAATAATAATAATAATAATAATAATAATAATAATAATGTTAATAATAATAATAATGTTAATAATGTTAATAATAATAATGTTAATAATAATAATGTTAATAATAATAATAATAATAATAATAATAATAATAATAATAATAATAATAATAATGTTAATAATAATAATGTTAATGTTAATAATGATGTTAATATAAAGAATGTTAATAATGTTAATAATAATAATAATAATAATGTTAATAATAATGTTAATAATGTTAATAATAATGTTAAGATTAAGAATGTTAATAATAATATTAATAATGTTAATATAATGTTAATAAAAATGTTAATAATAATATTAACTGTTAATAATAATATAATAATAATAATAATAATAATGATAATGTTAATATAATGTTAATATTAAGAATGTTAATAATATTAATAATAATAATGTTAATGTTAATAATAATAATGTTAATATATGAGGGAAGTTGTAGTAGCAACTTTGATTATGTTAAGGTCCAGGAGCTGAGTCTCAACCTCTGCAACCACAAATAGCTTAAGTACGGGGTGTTGATCCAAGGGATTAGAGCTGATCTCTTCCCTGGATTAAACGTCATTACGTCCTCAGGGTGCTGTACGACCCATGTGGGTTTACCTCTCCCCCCACATTAACACCAGAGACTGAAGGTTGTGCTGTGTGACCCATACAGGTTTAGCACTTCATGTTGTAAATGTTCTCTATTGTTACTAGAAATACACAGTATGACCCTTGTGGGTTTAGCGCTTGATTATAATACAAATATGCTCTGACCCATATGGGTTTAGTGCTTAATTTTCATTATAATACAAATACACTGTGACCCTTATGGGTTTAGTGCTTAATATTGTTTATAATAATATTAGAAATGTGCTTTGACCCTTGTGGGTTTAGTGCTTAGTTTTAATTGTTGTAGTATTACTAACAATAATATAACAGTACGTATTTATTTACTCGGCAAATAACTACCATAAGCGATTATTTGTTGAAATATTACGTCAGATGCAGCGTACGGACGTTTGTCATTAATGACTTGTTATTGGTTGTCAGGTGAGTGCGTCAGGAAGGGGATGTCGGTGTTGCGATGGCTGGTGAGGAGAGCGCCCCTCGGACGATCGTTAACCCTCGTTGGCCACAGACAAACTGACTTGCTCCGGTACATCGCCCGTCACGCTTGCTGCGCCGTGGGTCTGAGGTCCGACTCTGGGGTCTGTGACTGCAGGAGACTTGCTGGCGTCTCCCCGAGGTTTCACTCTTGTTTCGCCGACTGGAGTTACGCTAATGGCACCCCGAAACGTAAAGGTGTTATACATGTATTTGAGAAGTCGTTGCAGAATTATTGTGCTGGAGTCCAAGTGAATTCTTTCAGCAGAATTTCAAATTCCACCGACCCCCAACTAAAAAATATACGTGATAAACGGCCAGATACTGTAGGCGTAGATTTATCCCTGGATTACGGACCAAATCCGACCATTCCTCAAAGACTCATACAAAATGTGCCGAAGACATTGCGAGGTTACTTACAGCTGATGAGACTCGATCGCCCTATTGGGTCGTGGCTCTTGTTCTGGCCGTGTGGCTGGAGCATCGCTCTGGCGGCACCGCCGGGATGCTTGCCAGACTTCAGCATGCTGGCGCTCTTTGCGTTTGGAACGCTGGTGATGCGCGGCGCCGGCTGCACCATCAACGACATGTGGGACAGAGACTATGATAGTAAGGTATGAAAGATTTTTAACTCTTAAATTGTCCAAACGTAGATTTGCGTTCACGTGCATAACACTCCGAACGTAGATCTACGTTTTTTTTTTTTACATTTGAACGCATGTAAAATAAAACAGATCTACGTTTAGGCAGTTTAAGGGTTAATTTGATTTTGACGAATTCTCTTTTGCATATTTAAGTATTGTATAGTCGAGCTTTTTTTTTTTTGAGACTTGGGATGTGAGTTTAATAATCATAATAATAATAATAATAATAATTCTCCATGGGGAAAGTATGAAGAATCCTTCCTCTGTAAGTCTGTCGTAAGAGGCGACTAATATGCCAGGAGCGAAGGGCTAGTAGCCCCGTCTGTATAAATTAATAAATTTAAAGAGAGAAACTTCCATATTTCTTTTTAAATTTAGTAATTTAGTGACTCAAAAAGAAAAACTTTAATTTTTCTTTTTAGGTCACCCGACCTCGGTGGGATACGGCCGGTGCGTGGAAAAATAATAATAATAATATACCACTTTTATTTCAACATAACTATGTGGTTACACCCATATTTAAATAAATTACCTAAAATCATGTTTATAGTATTGAAAAGTTCTTGTTGTCTCGTACACGTTTATTTCCCCGTCACCTCACATCTGCTGTAAGGTGTAACGAGGAGTAATCTCACTCCTCGTTGAAGAGTGAGATTACTCGTCATAACACAGAGATTTTTATTGTAGCCTTAGTAAGTGCGTTTATTTAGGTAGAGGTACACATAAATACAGTTACACAAATTATCATACATAGTAATGTGTGTAAAGTAACCACCAGGATAACCAAAAAAAAGTTAGTGACCATTCACACAGGAATCACCATTCTAGGTTATAATCATTTAATCAGTGCTATGTGATTTTTTTGGGTTTAGCACTTATTTTTAATACAGTTTAATAATAATAATAATAATACATAATACATTCAAATGATTTTTAGGACAACGTGCTGTTGGAGTGTGAGCAAAGTAACATTTATGAAGGGGTTCAGGGAAACCGGCAGGCCGGACTTGAGTCCTGGAGATGGGAAGTACAGTGCCTGCACTCTGAAGGAGGGGTGTTAATGTTGCAGTTTAAAAACTGTAGTGTAAAGCACCCTTCTAGCAAGACAGTGATGGAGTGAATGATGGTGAAAGTTTTTCTTTTTCGGGCCACCCTGCCTTGGTGGGAATCGGCCGATGTGTTAACCCTTAAACGGTCCAAACAGATTGACGTTCAAATTCGTAACTACAAAAGTAGATCTACTTTTTTTTGCGTACTTTCAGATGTTGAAAAAACGTATATATACGTTTGGACCGTTTAAGGGTTAAGAAATAAAATAATACATAATATCAAGATATTTGTATATGCTATCTAAATTTTTGTTGCACTTTTTTAATAGTGCTGCAACAGAGTTGTGTTGCATGGAGTCGTGTTAAAAGAGGGAGTAGTTCCATTTAGGAAATGTAATTGTGATGAGATACTTGGTTGTAACAGGTGACCAGAACTGCGGGACGACCTCTAGCCAGCGGCACACTATCAATGTTTGATGCTCTTGTGTGTCTAGGCACACAACTCAGCTTGGGCTGTTTGGTGCTTCTGCAGCTTAATTGGTATGCGGTGCTGCTTGGTGCCAGCTCTCTAGGTAAGATATTTACCGTTACATCATTATACATAGGAAGCACTTAACCCATAAGGGTCGTACAGCACCTGGGGAATGGGAGGTAATAAGATTTGATCTTAGGAAGGGAGAGTATCTCCAATTCCTTTGATCAAGTGAGTGTTAGCGTCAAGGCATCTTTGTTTTGTTACTGAAGCATTAGTGGCTAGATGTATGTTATGGCTATTGTTTACATGTGTAATAATAATAATAGTAATGCAGTGGAACCTTGGTACTCAAACAGCTCCCTACTTAAACAAAGCTTGGCACTCCACCAAATGAACATGACCTGCCAGTGCTTTTTTGTAAACTATTTTGTGTTTCTTTGCATTTTTCGGTGTTTTTTATATTGTATAAATAAGTCACCATAGGGCCTACGAAAATTAGTGATAACAGTCAACCAAAAAGAAAGTTGGTTTGGAAGAATTCGTTCGATACTTAAACGGATTGGCACTTGAACAGCCTTCTGGAACAAATTACAGTGGTACCCCGAGTTTCGTACAGCTCCCGACGGACTAATCAAATTTACATTTTTTCTTTTGGGAACAAATTCGTTCAGTAACGGCACTCGAACAGCCCTCCGGGACGAATTATGACCAAAACTCGGAGTACCACTGTAAGTTCAAGTACTGAGGTTCCACTGTATTTAGGGATTTAATAATTCTTGAGCGCTTGTCTTTTCAAAAACTTCACAAATGCTCAATCAAACCAGAAATATTATCAACAGTAAAAAAGAATACTGTACTAAAGTGTATGTGAAGACTGTAGAACTGTAAACCATAAAAACACAAGGACATAACGTGAAGTTTACATTGAAGATATTGCTGCGTAGGTCTAGTAGTGCTCTACCCCTTGATGAAGCGCGTGACATACTGGCCGCAGCTCATGCTGGGGTTTACGTTCAACTGGGGAGCACTGCTGGGCTGGTCTGCTGTCCACGGCTCCTGCGATTGGAACGTTTGTCTTCCACTCTACACGGCTGGCATAGCGTGGACTCTCATATACGACACAATTTATGCGCATCAGGTAAATGTTGTCTACTTGCATGTGGCTTTGTACTGTATTAGTAAACAGTGACTTAAGATAGGATAAGATTTGTTTGTTCTTTTAACCCAGAGGGTTAGTCACCCAGGATAACCCAAGAAAGTCAGTGCATCATCAAGGAACTGTCTGTCTTATTTCCATTATGGTCTTTCAATCTTGTTCCCCAGGATCTTACCCACACCAGTTGACTGACACCCAGAACCTACTTACTGCTAGGTGAACCGGGACAGGAAACATGCCCAGCATTTTCGCCCTTGCCAGGGATCAAGCCACGGACACTTGAGTGTGTGAGGCGAGTACACTGCCAACCAAGCCACGGGACATCTGATTTATCATTGTATTTGCTAACCTTACCTTCAGATAACTTAGTTATATTAAACTGCATGTTTTGCTGGCATCAAGGTGGCATCCCAGTCGAAGGAACTTACATGTACAATATATTATGGTCTTAGCCTCTCAAGGGAGGTTCCTTGACACTGATGAAGGGCTCTTGATCTAGGGAATTGGATCTGTTCTCCGATTCCCTGAATTGAGCCTGAATACCTTCCATATCCTCCACCATATGCGCTGTATAATCCTACAGGTTTAGTGCTCCCCCATAATTATATTATGGTCTGTTTACAGTGAATTTTTTTTTAAATGTGCTGGCCATTTCCTACCAAGGTAGAGTGACCCAAAAAAGAAACACACTCACCATCATTCACACTATCACAGTCTTGCCAGAGGCGCACAGATACGATACTTGCAATGTCACTCTACACAGCAAATAGTTGTTTTGGTGTTTACAGTGATATTGCAATAAATGTATGCAAATGAGCAATGTGAAGACTGCTTGATCATTGCTCTTCCGACACTTATTATTTACAGCGGAGTTTCTTAAGTATTTACAAATTGATTTTTGTCATTACTGTATTTTTGTATTACAGTATGTACTTTTTTTTTTTTTTACACATCGACCATTTTCCTCCAAGGCAGGGTGACCCAAAAAGAAAGAAAAACCCCAAAAAGAAAGAAAAAAAAACTCATCATCATTCAACACTTTCACCTTGCTCATACATAATCATTGTCTTTGCAGAGGTGCTCAGATATAACAGTTTAGACGTCCCTCTAAACTGACAATATCCCAAACCCTTCCTTTAAAGTGCAAGCATTGTACTTCCCATTTCCAGGGCTCGAGTCCAGCTAACTGGTTTTTCCTGAATCCCTTCACAAAATATTACCCTGGTCACACTCCAACAGCTTGTCGGGTCCCAGTAACCATTTACTCCTAACACGCATGCTTGCTGGAAGTCCAAGCCCCTTGTCCACAAAACCTCCTTTACCCCCTCTTTCCAACCTTTTTGGGGACGACCACTACTCCGCCTTCCTTCCCCAATAGAGTTTATACACACTCCAAGTCATTCTACTTTGTTGCATTCTCTCTAAGCGACCAAACCACCTCAATAGCCCCGCTTCAGCCCTTTGACTAATACTTTTAGTAACTCCACACCTCCTCCTAATTTCCACACCAAGAATTCCCTGCATAATATTTACACCACACACTGCCCTTAGACACAACATCTCCACTGCCTCCAGCTGCCTCCTTGCCGCAGTATTTACAACCCAAGCTTCACACCCATATAAGAGTGTTGGTACCACTATACTCTCATACATTTCCTTCTTTGCCTCCATGGATAATGTTCTTTGTCTCCATAAATACCTCAACGCACCACTCCTTTTTTCCTTCGTCAATTCTGTGGTTAACCTCATCCTTCATAAACCCATCTGCTGACAAGTCAACTCCCAAATATATATCTGAACACATTCACTTCTTCCATACTCTCTCCCTCCAATGTGATATCCAGTTTTTCTTTATCTAAATCATTTGATACCCTCATCACCTTACTCTTATCTATATTCACTTTCAACTTTCTACCTTTACACACACTCCCAAACTCATCCACTAGCCTTTGCAACTTTTCTTTAGAATCTCCCATAAGCACAGTATCATCAGCAAAAAGTAACTGTCGATTCCCATTTTGTATTTGATTCCCCATAATTTAATCCCACTCCTCTCCCGAACACCCTAGCATTTCTTTTACAACCCCATCTATAAATATATTAAACAACCATGGTGACATTACACATTCCTGTGTAATGTCACCTACTTTTCACGGGAAGTAGTCTCGCTCTCTTCTTCACACCCTAACCTGAGCCTCACTATCCTCATAAAAACTCTTTACAACATTTAGTAACTTACCACCTATTCCACATACTTGCAACATCTGCCACATTGCTCCTCTATCCACTCTATCATATGCCTTTTCTAAATCCATAAATGCAATAAAAACTTCCCTACCTTTATCTAAATACTGTTCACATATATGCTTCAATGTAAACACTTGATCTACACATCCCCTACCCACTCTGAAGCCTCCTTGCTCATCCGCAATTTTACATTCTGTCTTACCTCTAATTCTTTCAATAATAACCATACCATGCACTTTTTCCTGGTATACTCAGTAAATTTATTCCTCTATAATTTTTACAATCTCTCTTGTCCCCCTTCCCTTTATATAAAGGGACTATACATGCTCTCTGCCAATCCCTAGGTACCTTCCCCTCTTTCATTCATTTATTAAACAAAAGTACCAACCACTCCAACACTATATCCCCCCCTGCTTTTAACATTTCTGTCATGATCCCATCAGTTCCAGCTGCTTTACCCCCTTTCATTCTACGTAATGCCTCACGTACCTCCACCACACTTACAGTCTGCTCTTCTTCACTCCTAAAAGATGGTATACCTCCCTGACCAGTGCATGAAATTACTGCCTCTATTTCTTCATCGACATTTAAAAGTTCCTCAAAATATTCTCGCCATCTACCTAATACCTCCCTCTCCCCATCTACTAACTCCCCTACTCTGTTTTTAACTGACAAATCCATTCATTCCCTAGGCTTTCTTAACTTGTTTATCTCCAAAATTTTTTCTTATTCTCATTAAAATTTCTTGACAGTGCCTCTCCCACTCTTTCATCTGCTCTCCTTTTGCACTCTCTCACCACTCTCTTCACCTTTCTTTTACTCTCCATATACTCTACTCTTCTTATATCACTTCTGCGTTGTTAAAACCTCTCATAAGCTACCTTTTTCTCTTTTATCTCACCCTTTACCTCATACTAAATTTTATTCCAATCTGAGGTGCAGAAATACTTAGTATAATATGGACTTCGTAAAAATTCACCAAAAATCTGTATGACAACATTTAAATTTTAAGTTAATTGTTCCAGCCGCAGTATTGATTTTTTTTATGACTATATAAAAATGTTGTAACCTCTTCATGGCTTTGTTTACCTGGAGTTTACCTGGAGATTACCTGGAGAGAGTTCCGGGGGTCAATGCCCCCGCAGCCTGGTCTGTGACCAGGCCTCTTGTAATGTTTTTAACAAATCAAGTTGTTTTTATGTTCATTTTTGATAGTTTAGGCTATGGCTCTCCACATCTGTACTTAGAGCACCCCATTTGGGTTTACAGTGGACCCCCGCTTTACGATCAGCTCCCAATGCGACCAATTATGTAAGTGTATTTATGTAAGTGCGTTTGTATGTGTATGTTTGGGGGTCTGAAATGGACTAATCTAATTCACAATATTCCTTATGGGAACAAATTCGGTCAGTACTGGCACCTGAACATACTTCTGGAGTGAAAAAATGTCGTAAACCGGGGGTCCACTGTATATTCTTGAATATACGGTATCTAATTTGTTTTTTTCCAAATTCTGTAGCATCATACTTCTCACATTTTGGCACGAAACAAGTACTGTTCAGGTATATAACTCGTACAGCTTAGTCTTAGAGGAATCTCTGCAAAAATATTGACCTTGTCGTTAATGTTATGGTTCAGCGGGTCATTAGAATTACGAATTACATCAAGACAGCTGATGGTGAATGTTTGTTTCAGTTGCTGTATACTGCTGTGGGAAATGGCTGATGTGATAAATGAAGAATAGTGAAAAATTAGCTGATCTCAGTGTTCTGGAATCGCTATTAAGATGTATTATTTTTTATGCATATATGTATATATATGTATATATATGTACAGTGGGCCCCCGCTTAACGATCACCTCCAAATGCGACCAATTATGTAAGTGTATTTATGTAAGTGCATTTGTACGTGTATGTTTGGGGGTCTGAAATGGACTAATCTACTTCACAATATTCCTTATGGGAAAAAATTCGGTCAGTACTGGCACCTGAACATACTACTGGAATGAAAAACGTTTGTTAACCGGGGGTCCACTGTATATATATGTATATAAGCATTTTTTCTCTGGTTTGTAATCCTCTATTTTGTCTCTGCTACAGTCTAGTTATTTCCTTTGTAATTGTTTTGTATTTTGTGTAATTTAAATACAAGTTTATTTCCACCATGAGAAATGGTTGACATTTAAGAACATGTTGAAAACTTATGGTTATGTAGAGCGAATGTTTTACCAGCTGTCTTTAATGTTTCCAGGACAAGTATGACGATGTGATAATTGGCATCAAGTCGACGGCACTGAAGTTCGGTGAAACAACGTGGATGTGGCTCAGTGGCTTTGGTATCTTAATGACCTCTGGTTTATTGCTCACTGGTTATAGCGCCCACCTGGCGTGGCCGTACTACCTGGCTGTAACAGCAACCGCGGCCCACATAGCAAAACAGGTGTGTGTGTGTGGGGGTAATTACCTATTTAACTATAGCGACAGAGCTATATTCATGGTGTCCATCTTTTTTTTTAAGATACTGGTTGTCTCCCACCAAGGCAAGGTGACTCAGAAAGGAAGAAAACCTTACAAAGTTGTTTTTTTTCTTTAGTGCACCAGCCATATACCACCAAGGGAGGGTAACCTAAAAGAAAAATGAAAGTTTTCCTTTTTTATTAACACACTGGCCGATTCCCACCAAGGCAGGGTGGCCCGATAAAGAAAAACTTTCACCATCATTCACTCCATCACTGTCTTGCCAGAAGGGTGCTTTACACTACAGTTTTTAAACTGCAACATTAACACCCCTCCTTCAGAGTGCAGACACTGTACTTCCCATCTCCAGGACTCAAGTCCGGCCTGTTTTATATGCAGTAATTATGATGTAAGTCTGAGAACAATAAGATATCCACACTGGCTGATAGCAGGAAGACATGAGATATGATAACATACTGCCTCTCCTCACTTAATGACGGAGTACCATTCTGGAGACCACATCATTAAATGAATTCGTCACTAAGTGAGGAGCATACTATAATGGTAGTGGGTTTGTGTCATCCATCTTTGATATTGTTTTAATGTCACATTTGTACCATTTAAAACATTTCTGGTATATTTTTAAATGTTTATGCAGTAGTGTACTGTATATTGTAATGAACAGAATAGAGGAAATCAGCTCTAATATACATTATTTAGGTATGAGTACTGGTCAGAGAGCCCATTGCAAGTCCAAGGCGTCGGTAAACGAGTACGTCACTAAGTGAGGAGAGGCTGTATAAGGTCAGAAAATGGTATGAAAAAATAAAAATTTCTCCACGGGGAAGTGGAGAAGAATCATTCCTCCAGAAGCCACGTGCGTCGTAAGAGGCGACTAAAATACAAATTTCTCATCTGTTGTACCGGTAATAATTATTTAATCTAATAAAGCACAAAACCGTCCATGGTCACGTACCAGCAATAAACTGCTAGTTAATCATTCTTAGTTTTCAAATTATTCTTTCATTTATCACTTTTTTTTCAAGAGTTTGGCTTAACACTTCTTTTTGATTATGATAATAAATTTTCAAGAGTTTTTATTATCTAATTAAATTATTTTGTTCCATCTATTTTTTTTCCTTTAATATTGTTAGTGGCTGTAACAGAAGTTTAATGAACTTGATATATAGGAATTTTCAGAACAAGAGCTGAATTGTTTGATATTCTGCTCCTCTCCAAGTAGGCTTAATGGGCCAGTAGGTCTACTGTAGTGATCCTCCAGTCTTATCTTAAGTATTTTTTCCACTTTTTTCTAATAGCTTTTTGCACTATTTTGGCAACACTTGTCAGCAAATCACAACTTTTTTAAATAATAATGTGTACCATCTTCCATATGTCTGTCTGCTCATTTAATTTCGTGTGGTGAAATTTTAAAATTTTTTGAAAGTTAATAGGTTAATTCTATACATATGTTTAAGCCTATGGCAGTGTATCATCTGTTCCTATGGCCTTTTTTTTTTGGGGGGGGGGGCGAATATTATTAATAATTTCTTTATTACACTTTTGTGAAAGTACAGTGGACCCCCGGTTAATGATATTTTTTCACTCCAGAAGTATGTTCAGGTGCCAGTACTGACCGAATTTGTTCCCATAAGGAATATTGTGAAATAGATTAGTCCATTTCAGACCCCCAAACATACACGTACAAACGCACTTACATAAATACACTTACATAATTAGTCACATTCGGAGGTGATCGTTGTGCGGGGGTCCACTGTATTTCTTTTTTTTTCAGGTCGCTGTGTCTCAGTGGGAGATGGCCGACATGTTATAAAATATATATTAATGCTTTTGTTTATTGGTGCAGGTGTGGACGCTGGACATCAACAACCCCAGTGACTGTGGACAGAAGTTCCGAGCAAACCGACACATCGGTCTCCTCCTCTTCGCTGGCATCATCGGAGGAACGTTACTCAAGTCTAGACACACAAGTACAGACAACCCAGAGGACAATCCTGGCACTCCCAAGACCTCGCAAAATAACTGACCTGTCGGAAAGTCACAAACAAATAGCACTTTTAATTATAATAATGTATTATATATTTGTTCATAAAACAAACTAGTGTTGTATATTGTGATACATTATATTAATTGTCACCGAATGGTTGTTTCTAGTCACCATGTTGGGTGCCGTTGAACTTTTAAATTTTTATGTCTGTAAATAAAAGTTTGTCTATATTGATGTTGTATTGAATAAAATGATCCCATTTTCTTCTATCTACGAGGATTCTTTGCCGCCAAAATAGTCTAGTTGTTAATTTATGTGTGATATCAGAGACAGCAACCTTCAGCAACCATCTTACATGATTGGAAAACAAATGAAATGCAACTTATTTTTTTTGAACACGGTCGTCTCCTGCCGAGGCAGAGTGACCCGAAAAAGAAACACTTTCACCATCATTCACACTATCGCTGTCTTGCCGGAGGCGCACACATGTAATGGTTTAAATATCACTAAACAGCAAATATCCCAACCCTCTCCTTCAAAGTGCAGCCATTGCACTTCCCACCTCCAGGACTGGTGAGGGGCTCTTGATCTAGGGCATTGGATCTGTGTGCCAATTTTCTGAATGTCTTCCATCCACCCAACAGGCACTGTATAATCCCTATGGGTCTAGCTCTCCCTCATGATAATAATGCCACCTCCAGGAGTCAAGTCCAGCTAACCAGTTTCCCTGAATCCTTTCACCAGATATTCCCCTGTTTACACTCCAACAGCTCGTCAAGCCCCAACAACCACTCGCCTCCACTCACTCCTTTGTGCTATATGACCCTAATGGGTTTAGCACTTCTTTTTAATTATAATTATAATCCACACAGTCCTATCATGCTCACATGTGTCCGCTGGAAGTCCAAGCCCCTCACACACAAAACCACCTTTACGCCCTCCCTCCACCCTCTCCTGGGACGACCACTACCCTGCCTTTCCTCTATAGATTTATCCTCTTTATCAGCAGTGTTCTGTGACACACACTGGTTCGGCTCTTGGTTACGATTATCCTCGAATTAAATCTGAATGCTCATCATTACCCAGATAGTATATGGTGGGTTTAGTGCTTCTCAGTGTATAAAATTTCTACCCAGTTAAGAGAGACATACAGATTTTATTCTCCAAGATCACACATAGATAGAAAAATTAAATATGTTAATTGATAGATGGTATGAATGATTTAGTGATGTAAATTATCATAAGTTGTAAATACCATAGTTAAGTTAAGCAGTTTAGGCAACCTTGATGTTAACAGCTGTATAACCCTTGCAGGTTTAGTGCTTCTTCTTTATAATTGATGTTAACTAGGTCTAGAGAGGTATAACTAGGTCTAGAGAGGTATAACTAGGTCTAGAGAGTTATAACTAGGTCTAGAGAGGTATAACTAGGTCTAGAGAGGTATAACAAGGTCTAGAGAGGTATAACTAGGTCTAGAGAGGTATAACTAGGTCTAGAGAGGTATAACTAGGTCTAGAGAGGTATAACAAGGTCTAGAGAGGTATAACAAGGTCTAGAGAGGTATAACTAGGTCTAGAGAGGTATAACAAGGTCTAGAGAGGTATAACTAGGTCTAGAGAGGTATAACTAGGTCTAGAGAGGTATAACTAGGTCTAGAGAGGTATAACTAGATACAGAGAGGAATACCTAGGTATAGAGGAATAACCAGGTATAGAGAGGAATAACTAGGTATAGAGGAATAACCAGGTATAGAGAGGAATAACTAGGTATAGAGGAATAACCAGGTATAGAGAGGAATAACTAGGTATAGAGGAATAACCAGGTATAGAGAGGAATAACTAGGTATAGAGGAATAACCAGGTATAGAGAGGAATAACTAGGTATAGAGGAATAACCAGGTATAGAGAGGAATAATAGGTATAGAGGAATAACCAGGTATAGAGAGGAATAACTAGGTATAGAGGAATAACCAGGTATAGAGAGGAATAACTAGGTATAGAGGAATAACCAGGTATAGAGAGGAATAACTAGGTATAGAGGAATAACCAGGTATAGAGAGGAATAACTAGGTATAGAGGAATAACCAGGTATAGAGAGGAATAACTAGGTATAGAGGAATAACCAGGTATAGAGAGGAATAACTAGGTATAGAGGAATAACCAGGTATAGAGAGGAATAACTAGGCCTAGAGAGGAATAACTAGGCCTAGAGAGGTATAACTAGGTCTAGAGAGGAATAACTAGGTATAGAGAGGAATAACTAGGTCTAGAGAGGAGTAACTAGGCCTAGAGAGGTATAACTAGGTCTAGAGAGGAATAACTAGGTATAGAGAGGAATAACTAGGCCTAGAAAGGAATAACTAGGCCTAGAGAGGTATAACTAGGTCTAGAGAGGAATAACTAGGTATAGAGAGGAATAACTAGGTCTAGAGAGGAATAACTAGGCCTAGAGAGGTATAACTAGGTCTAGAGAGGAAGAACTAGGTATATACACTGTGAAGTGTATATCTCAGTGTATATACACTGACAAGTGTATATACACTGACAAGTGTATATCTCAGTGTATATACACTGAGAGGTGTATATCTCAGTGTATATACACTGACAAGTGTATATCTCTGTGTATATACACTGAGAGGTGTATATCTCAGTGTATATACACTGAGAGGTGTATATCTCAGTGTATATACACTGAGAGGTGTATATCTCAGTGTATATACACTGAGAGGTGTATATCTCAGTGTATATACACTGAGAGGTGTATATCTCAGTGTATAAAACCACTGAGAGGTGTATATCTCAGTGTATATACACTGAGAGGTGTATATCTCAGTGTATATACACTGAGAGGTGTATATCTCAGTGTATATACACTGACAGGTATATATCTCAGTGTATATACACTGAGAGGTGTATATCTCAGTGTATATACACTGACAGGTGTATATATCTGTGTATATACACTGAGAGGTGTATATCTCAGTGTACTATATACATTGAGAGGTGTATATCTCAGTGTATATACACTGAGAGGTGTATATCTCAGTGTATATACACTGAGAAGTGTATATCTCAGTGTATATACACTGAGAGGTGTATATCTCAGTGTATATACACTGAGATGTGTATATCTCAGTGTATATACACTGAGAGGTGTATATCTCTGTATATACACTGAGATGTGTATATCTCAGTGTATATACACTGAGAGGTGTATATCTCAGTGTATATACACTGAGAGGTGTATATCTCAGTGTATATACACTGAGATGTGTATATCTTAGTGTATATACACTGACAGGTATATATCTCAGTGTATATACACTGAGAGGTGTATATCTCAGTGTATATACACTGACAGGTATATATCTCAGTGTATATACACTGAGAGGTGTATATCTCAGTGTATATACACTGACAGGTGTATATCTCAGTGTATATACACTGAGAGGTGTATATCTCAGTGTACTATATACACTGAGAGGTGTATATCTCAGTGTATATACACTGAGAGGTGTATATCTCAGTGTATATACACTGAGGGGTGTATATCTCAGTGTATATACACTGAGAGGTGTATATCTCAGTGTATATACACTGAGAGGTGTATATCTCAGTGTATATACACTGAGAGGTGTATATCTCAGTGTATATACACTGAGAGGTGTATATCTCAGTGTATATACACTGAGAGGTGTATATCTCAGTGTATATACACTGACAGGTGTATATCTCTGTGTATATACACTGAGAGGTATATATCTCAGTGTATATACACTGAGAGGGGGTATATCTCAGTGTATATACACTGACAGGTGTATATCTCTGTGTATATACACTGAGAGGTGTATATCTCAGTGTATATACACTGAGAGGTGTATATCTCAGTGTATATACACTGAGAGGTGTATATCTCAGTGTATATACACTGAGTGAATCATACACGGGAGGAAATGTCTTCATTTACGTCATATAAGTGTATGTATGTGTGTATATCCACACATGTGTGCACGCCTATGTAAACCACCTTGTGTGTGGGTGTGTGTGCACGCCCCTGTGTACGTGTAGTATTAACGTACATGTGTGCATCTCCAAGGCGTGTATATAAGAATGTATCCTATTCTCTAAGTGGATAGGTCATGTGTGTAGGTGTGTGTGTGTGTAGGTGTGTGTGTGTGTGTGTGTGTGTGTGTGTGTGTGTGTGGTGTGTGTGTGTGTGGTGTGTGTGTGTCAGCCAGCGGTGTGTACACGTGTGTGTGTCAGTCAGTGGTGTGTGTGTGGTCAGGATGAACCATAATCTCTCGTCTCTACGAGTTTACAAGACAACGGTAAGACAGAAACACTCTGTTTCACTACCACGTTTCACCCCATAGTGACGACGCACGTTTCGACCACCCACACCCCCAAAAGACCCCAAAATAGGGCCCCTAGGTGCTCCCTCAGGGGTTCCTAAAAGTCCCTCTCCTGTCTTCTCCTCTGTTTCCCCAGTTATTTTCTTATTCTTTTCTTGTATTTATGTTTTTTTAGAGAAAATAGAGAGAAATAACAGGTGGAAATTGTGTTTTTCTCTGTTTTTGTGGGTTAATATTACTGTTGTTCCCGTTGCTGTCTCCACCACTGTTTACTGTGCTGTCTCATAGGCTGTCTCCTAGGCTACCTACTAGGCTGTCTCCTAGGCTACCTACTAGGCTACCTCCTAGCCTACCTACTAGGCTGTCTCCTAGGCTACCTATTAGACTATCTCCTAGGCTGCCTCCTAGGCTACCTACTAGGCTACCTCCTAGCCTACCTACTAGGCTGTCTCCTAGGCTACCTATTAGACTATCTCCTAGGCTGTCTCCTAGGCTACCTACTAGGCTGCCTCCTAGCCTACCTACTAGGCTACCTCCTAGCCTACCTACTAGGCTGTCTCCTAGGCTACCTATTAGACTATCTCCTAGGCTGCCTCCTAGGCTACCTACTAGGCTGTCTCCTAGGCTACCTACTAGGCTGCCTCCTAGGCTACCTACTAGGCTACCTACTAGGCTGCCTACTAGGCTACCTACTAGACTATCTCCTAGGCTGTCTCCTAGGCTACCTACTAGACTATCTCCTAGGCTGTCTCCTAGGCTACCTACTAGACTATCTCCTAGGCTGTCTCCTAGGCTACCTACTAGGCTGCCTCCTAGGCTACCTACTAGGCTACCTACTAGGCTGCCTCCTAGGCTACCTACTAGACTATCTCCTAGGCTGTCTCCTAGGCTACCTACTAGGCTGTCTCCTAGGCTACCTACTAGGCTGCTTCCTAGGCTACCTACTAGGATGCCTCCTAGACTACCTACTAGGCTGCCTACTAGGCTGCCTCCTAGGCTACCTACTAGGCTACCTACTAGGCTGCCTTCTAGGCTACCTACTAGGCTGCCTTCTAGGCTACCTACTAGGCTGCCTTTTAGGCTACCTACTAGACTATCTCCTAGGCTACCTAGGCTGTCTCCTAGGCTACCTACTAGGCTGCCTCCTAGGCTACCTACTAGGCTACCTACTAGGCTGCCTTCTAGGCTACCTACTAGGCTGCCTTCTAGGCTACCTACTAGACTACCTCCTAAGCTACCTTCTAGGCTACCTACCAGGCTGTCTCCTAGGCTACCTACTAGGCTGTCTCCTAGGCTACCTACTAGGCTGCCTCCTAGGCTACCTACTAGGCTACCTACTAGGCTGCCTCCTAGGCTACCTACTAGGCTACCTACTAGGCTGCCTTCTAGGCTACCTACTAGGCTACCTCCTAGGCTACCTACTAGGCTACCTACTAGGCTGCCTTCTAGGCTACCTACTAGGCTGCCTCCTAGGCTACCTACTAGGCTACCTACTAGGCTACCTACTAGGCTGCCTCCTAGGCTACCTACTAGGCTACCTCCTAGGCTACCTACTAGGCTACCTACTAGGCTGCCTTCTAGGCTACCTACTAGGCTGCCTCCTAGGCTACCTACTAGGCTACCTACTAGGCTGCCTACTAGGCTACCTACTAGGCTGCCTTCTAGGCTACCTACTAGGCTACCTCCTAAGCTACCTACTAGGCTACCTACTAGGCTGCCTTTCAGGCTACCTACTAGGCTACCTCCTAGGCTACCTACTAGGCTACCTACTAGGCTGCCTTCTAGGCTACCTACTAGGCTGCCTCCTAGGCTACCTACTAGGCTACCTACTAGGCTGCGTTCTAGGCTACCTACTAGGCTGCCTTCTAGGCTACCTCCTAAGCTACCTACTAGGCTACCTACTAGGCTGCTTTCTAGGCTACCTACTAGGCTACCTACTAGGCTGCCTCCTAGGCTACCTACTAGGCTGCCTCCTAGGCTACCTACTAGGCTGCCTCCTAGGCTACCTACTAGGCTACCTACTAGGCTGCCTCCTAGGCTACCTACTAGGCTGTCTCCTAAGCTACCTACAAGGCTGCCTCCTAGCCTACCTACTAGGCTACCTACTAGGCTGCCTCCTAGGCTACCTACTAGGCTGCCTCCTAGGCTACCTACTAGGCTGCCTCCTAGGCTACCTACTAGGCTGCCTCCTAGGCTACCTACTAGGCTGCCTCCAAGGCTACCTACTAGGCTGCCTCCTAGGCTACCTACTAGGCTGCCTTCTAGGCTACCTACTAGGCTGCCTCCTAGGATACCTACTAGGCTGCCTCCTAGGCTACCTACTAGGCTGCCTCCTAGGCTACCTACTAGGCTGCCTCCTAAGCTACCTTCTAGGGTGCCTCCTAGGCTACCTACTAGGCTGCCTCCTAGGCTACCTACTAGGCTGATTCCTAGGCTATCTACTAGGCTGCCTCCTAGGCTACCTACTAGGCTGCCTCCTAGGCTACCTACTAGGCTCTCCTAGGCTACCTACTAGGCGGCCTCCTATGCTACCCACTAGGCTACCTACTAGGCTGTCTCCTAGGCTACCTACTAGGCTACCTACTAGGCTGCCTCCTAAGCTATCTACTAGGCTGCCTCCTAGGCTGCCTTCTAGGCTACCTCCTAGGCTGTCTCCTAGGCTTCCTACTAGGCTACCTACTAGGTTGCCTCCTAGGCTACCTACTAGGCTGCCTCCTAGGCTACCTACTAGGCTACCTAATAGGCTGCCTCCTAGGCTGCTTCCTAGGCTACCTACTAGGCTACCTACTAGGCTACCTACTAGGCTGCGTTCTAGGCTACCTACTAGGCTGCCTTCTAGGCTACCTCCTAAGCTACCTACTAGGCTACCTACTAGGCTGCTTTCTAGGCTACCTACTAGGCTACCTACTAGGCTGCCTCCTAGGCTACCTACTAGGCTGCCTCCTAGGCTACCTACTAGGCTGCCTCCTAGGCTACCTACTAGGCTACCTACTAGGCTGCCTCCTAGGCTACCTACTAGGCTGTCTCCTAAGCTACCTACAAGGCTGCCTCCTAGCCTACCTACTAGGCTACCTACTAGGCTGCCTCCTAGGCTACCTACTAGGCTGCCTCCTAGGCTACCTACTAGGCTGCCTCCTAGGCTACCTACTAGGCTGCCTCCTAGGCTACCTACTAGGCTGCCTCCTAGGCTACCTACTAGGCTGCCTCCAAGGCTACCTACTAGGCTGCCTCCTAGGCTACCTACTAGGCTGCCTTCTAGGCTACCTACTAGGCTGCCTCCTAGGCTACCTACTAGGCTGCCTCCTAGGCTACCTACTAGGCTGCCTCCTAAGCTACCTTCTAGGGTGCCTCCTAGGCTACCTACTAGGCTGCCTCCTAGGCTACCTACTAGGCTGCCTCTTAGGCTGCCTCCTAGGCTACCTACTAGGCTACCTACTAGGGTGCCTCCTAGGCTACCTACTAGGCTGCCTCCTAGGCTACCTACTAAGCTGTCTCCTAGGCTACCTACTAGGCTGCCTCCTAGGCTACCTACTAGGCTGCCTCCTAGGCTACCTACTAGGCTGCCTCCTTGGCTACCTACTAGGCTGTCTCCTAGGCTACCTACTAGGCTGTCTCCTAGGCTACCTACTAGGCTGTCTCCTAGGCTACCTACTAGGCTGCCTCCTAGGCTACCTACTAGGCTGCCTCCCAGGCTACCAACTAGGCTGCCTCCCAGGCTACCCACTAGGCTGCCTCCTAGGCTACCTACTAGGCTGCCTCCTAGGCTACCTACTAAGCTGCCTCCTAGGCTACCTACTAGGCTTCCTCCTAGGCTACCTACCAGGCTGCCTCCTAGGCTACCTACTAGGCTGCTTCCTAGGCTACCTACTAGGCTGTCTCCTAGGCTACCTACTAGGCTGTCTCCTAGGCTACCTACTATGGCTGCCTTCTAGGCTACCTACTAGGCTGCCTCCTAGGCTACCTACTAGGCTGCCTCCTAGGCTACCTACTAGGCTGCCTCCTAGGCTACCTACTAGGCTGCCTCCTAGGCTACCTACTAGGCTGCCTCCTAGGCTACCTACTAGGCTGTTTCCTAGGCTACCTACAAGGCTGCCTCCTAGGCTACCTACTAGGCTGCCTCGTAGGCTACCTACTAGGCTGTTTCCTAGGCTCCCTACAAGGCTGCCTCCTAGGCTACCTACTAGGCTGCCTCCTAGGCTACCTACTAGGCTGTCTCCTAGGCTACCTACTAGGCTGCCTCCTAATCTACCTACTAGGCTGTCTACTAGGCTACCTACTAGGCTGTCTCCTAGGCCACCTACTAGGCTGTCTACTAGGCTACGTACTAGGCTGCCTTCTAATCCACCTACTAGGCTGTCTCCTAGGCTACCTACTAGGCTGTCTACTTGGCTACCTACTAGGCTCTCTCCTAGGCCACCTACTAGGCTGTCTACTAGGCTACGTACTATTCTGTCTCCTAGGCCACCTACTACTCTGTCTACTAGGCTACTTACTAGGCTGTCTACTAGGCTACCTACTAGGCTGTCTACTAGGCTACGTACTAGGCTGTCTCCTAGGTCACCTACTAGGCTGTCTACTAGGCCACCTACTAGGCTGTCTACTAGGCTACCTACTAGGCTGTCTACTAGGCTACCTACTAGGCTGTCTACTAGGCCACCTACTAGGCTGTCTACTGGGCTACCTACTAGGCTGTCTCCTAGGCCACCTACTAGGCTGTCTACTAGGCTGTAATGCCGGTGTTGAGTTGCATCCTGGGGGATGATAGCTAGCCATCCTGGGGGATGATAGCTAGCCATTCTGGGGGATGATAGCTAGCCATCCTGGGGATGATAGCTAGCCATCCTGGGGGATGATAGCTAGCCATCCTGGGGATGATAGCTAGCCATCCTGGGGGATGATAGCTAGCCATCCTGGGGGATGATAGCTAGCCATCCTGGGGGATGATAGCTAGCCATCCTGGGGATGATAGCTAGCCATCCTGGGGGATGATAGCTAGCCATGCTGGGGGATGATACCAAGCCATCCTGGGGGATGATAGCTAGCCATCCTGGGGATGATAGCTAGCCATCCTGGGGGATGATAGCTAGCCATCCTGGGCGATGATAGCTAGCCATCGTGGGGAATGATGCCAAGCCATCCTGGGGGATGATGCCAAGCCATCCTGGGGGATGATGCCAAGCCATCCTGGGGGATGATGCCAAGCCATCCTGGGGGATGATGCCAAGCCATCCTGGGGGATGATGCCAAGCCATCCTGGGGGATGATACCAAGCCATCCTGGGGGATGATGCCAAGCCATCCTGGGGGATGATGCCGAGCCATCCTGGGGGATGATGCCAAGCCATCCTGGGGGATGATCCCAAGCCATCCTGGGGGATGATGCCAAGCCATCCCCTGGATAGTAACTACCATTCCCCAGGTCAAACTTGATTACAGCTCTTGGCCCCTCAGGCGCAGCATAACACCGAGATGAGACCTCAAAGTCTTCCTGCTGAAGGAGAGGAAGGGGGAGGCCTAGGGGGAGGTCTAGGGGGACGTCTTGGGGAGGACTAGGGGGAGGACTAGGGGGAGGACTAGGGGGAGGAGGAGAAGGATTTATCATGCGGTGTTGCCATACTTATCAAGGGTATCCTTCGGGGTCAGGTATATCCTAAAATCCTATCTCAAGACACAGAGTTTGGGTAGAGGGATGTTTAGTAGGATTAAGGATTCTTGTAGCCCTGTGTGGCAGCCTCCAGAAAAGTCCTTGGCCCCTCTGGCGTCCTGAAGGACGTGCAGGTGTGGCAGTGGAGTGGGATAGGTAGGAATGGAGAGTTGTGGAGGTGGGAGGAGTTGACTTTACAAGATGTTGGAGGGACGTCCCTGGGGTAGGGACGTCTCTGGGGTAAGGGACACGGTGTGTCACCTGACCCGACCATCCTACAGGGAGATCATTGGTGATGCAGGTGGATCAGGACGCTTGGGGTGTCCTACAAGAATGCTAACAGAGTGTAGGACACCCCAGGTGTCCCCTAGGTGTGCCACACCCCGTCCTTCCTTAACCACAACATACACTAAATTCAGCCTTGTTCTGGTACACTAACAGGGCTGTTGTACCCTTGTTAGGATAACCCAGGGTAGGGAGGGTTAGCCAGCCAGGATAACCCAGGGTAGGGAGAGTTAGCCAGCCAGGATAACCCAGGGTAGGGAGGGTTAGTCAGCCAGGATAACCCAGGGTAGGGAGAGTTAGCCAGCCAGGATAACCCAGGGTAGGGAGGGTTAGTCAGCCAGGATAACCCAGGGTAGGGAGGGTTAGCCAGCCAGGATAACCCAGGGTAGGGAGGGTTAGCCAGCCAGGATAACCCAGGGTAGGGAGAGTTAGCCAGCCAGGATAACCCAGGGTAGGGAGGGTTAGCCAGCCAGGATAACCCAGGGTAGGGAGGGTTAGCCAGCCAGGATAACCCAGGGTAGGGAGGGTTAGCCAGCCAGGATAACCCAGGGTAGGGAGAGTTAGCCAGCCAGGATAACCCAGGGTAGGGAGGGTTAGCCAGCCAGGATAACCCAGGGTAGGGAGAGTTAGCCAGCCAGGATAACATAGGGTAGGGAGGGTTAGCCAGCCAGGATAACCCAGGGTAGGGAGAGTTAGCCAGCCAGGATAACCCAGGGTAGGGAGGGTTAGCCAGCCAGGATAACCCAGGGTAGGGAGAGTTAGCTAGCCAGGATAACCCAGGGTAGGGAGGGTTAGCCAGCCAGGATAACCCAGGGTAGGGAGAGTTAGCCAGCCAGGATAACCCAGGGTAGGGAGGGTTAGCCAGCCAGGATAACCCAGGGTAGGGAGAGTTAGCCAGCCAGGATAACCCAGGGTAGGGAGGGTTAGCCAGCCAGGATAACCCAGGGTAGGGAGGGTTAGCCAGCCAGGATAACCCAGGGTAGGGAGAGTTAGCCAGCCAGGATAACCCAGGGTAGGGAGGGTTAGCCAGCCAGGATAGCCCAGGGTAGGGAGGGTTAGTCAGCCAGGATAACCCAGGGTAGGGAGTGTTAGCCAGCCAGGATAACCCAGGGTAGGGAGAGTTAGTCAGCCAGGATAACCCAGGGTAGGGAGGGTTAGCCAGCAAGGATAACCCAGGGTAGGGAGGGTTAGTCACCCAGGATAACCCAGGGTAGGGAGTGTTAGCAAGCCAGGATAACCCAGGGTAGTGAGTGTTAGCCACCCAGGATAACCCAGGGTAGGGAGTGTTAGCTAGCCAGGATAACCTAGGGTAGTGTTAGCCAGCCAGGATAACCCAGGGTAGTGTTAGCCACCCAGGATAACCCAGGGTAGTGTTAGCCAGCCAGGATAACCCAGGGTAGTGTTAGCCAGCCAGGATAACCCAGGGTAGTGTTATCCAGCCAGGATAACCCAGGGTAGTGTTAGCCAGCCAGGATAACCCAGGGTAGTGTTAGCCAGCCAGGATAACCCAGGGTAGTAGTCACCCAGGATAACCCAGGGTTGTTGTTAGTCACCCAGGTGATAATCCCAGGTAGTGTTAGTCACCCAGGATAACCCAGGGTGTGTTAGTCACCCAGGATAACCCAGGGTAGTGTTAGCACCCAGGATAACCATGGTATAGTGTTAGTCACCCAGGATAACCCAGGGTAGTGTTAGTCACCCAGGATAACCCAGGGTAGTGTTAGCCACCCAGGATAACCAAGGATAACCCAGGGTAGTATTAGTCACCCAGGATAACCCAGGGTAGTGTTATTCACCCAGGATAACCCAGGGTAATGTTAGCCACCCAGGATAACCCAGGGTAGTGTTAGTCACCCAGGATAACCCAGGGTAGTGTTAGTCACCCAGGATAACCCAGGGTAGTGTTAGTCACCCAGGATAACCCAGGGTAGTGTTAGTCCCCAGGATAACCCAGGGTAGTGTTAGTCACCCAGGATAACCCAGGGTAGGGAGGGTTAGCCAGCCAGGATAACCAGGGTAGGGAGGGTTAGTCACCCAGGATAACCCAGGGTAGGGAAGGTTAGCCAGCCAGGATAACCCAGGGTAGGGAGTTGTTAGCCAGCCAGGATAACCCAGGGTAGTGAAGTTGTTAGCCACCAGGATAACCAGGGTAGTGGAGGTAGTAGCCAGGATAACCCAGGGTAGTGTTAGCCACCACGATAACCCAGGTAGTGTTAGCACCCAGGATAACCCAGGTGTAGTGTTAGCCAGCCAGGATAACCCAGGGTAGTGTTAGCCAGCCAGGATAACCCAGGGTAGTGTTATCACCAGGATAACCCAGGGTAGTGTTAGCAGCCAGGATAACCCAGGGTAGTGTTAGCCAGCCAGGATAACCCAGGGTAGTAGTCACCCAGGATAACCCAGGGTAGTGTTAGTCACCCAGGATAACCAGAGTAGTGTTAGTCCACCCAGGATAACCCAGGGTGGTGTAGTCACCCAGGATAACCCAGGGTAGTGTTAGTCACCCAGGATAACCCAGGGTAGTGTTAGTCACCCAGGATAACCCAGGGTAGTGTTAGTCACCCAGGATAACCCAGGGTAGTGTTTACCACCCAGGAGTAACCCAGGATAACCCAGGGTAGTGTTAGTCACCCAGGATAACCCAGGTGTAGTGTTAGTCACCCAGGATAACCCAAAGGGTAATGTTAGCCACCCAGGATAACCCAGGGTAGTGTTAGTCCACCAGGATAACCCAGGGTAGTGTTAGTCCACCAGGATAACCCAGGGTAGTGTTAGTCACCCAGGATAACCCAGGGTAGTGTTAGTCACCCAGGATAACCCAGGGTAGTGTTAGTCACCAGGATAACCCAGGGTAATGTTAGTCACCCAGGATAACCCAGGGTAGTGTTAGTCACCCAGGATAACCCAGGGTATGTTAGTCACCCAGGATAACCCAGAGGGATGTTAGTCACCCAGGATAACCCAGGGTATGTTAGTCACCCAGGATAACCCAGGGTAGTGTTAGCCACCCAGGATAACCCAGGGTAGTGTTAGCCAGCCAGGATAACCCAGGGTAGTGTTAGTCACCCAGGATAACCCGGGTAGTGTTAGTCACCCAGGATAACCCAGGGTAGTGTTAGTCACCCAGGATAACCCAGGGTAGTGTTAGTCACCCAGGATAACCCAGGGTAATGTTAGCCACCCAGGATAACCCAGGGTAGTGTTAGTCACCCAGGATAACCCAGGGTAGTGTTAGCCAGCCAGGATAACCCAGGGTAGTGTTAGTCACCCAGGATAACCCAGGGTAGTGTTAGTCACCCAGGATAACCCAGGGTAATGTTAGTCACCCAGGATAACCCAGGGTAATGTTAGTCACCCAGGATAACCCAGGGTAGTGTTAGCCAGCCAGGATAACCCAGGGTAGTGTTAGTCACCCAGGATAACCCAGGGTAGTGTTAGTCACCCAGGATAACCCAGGGTAGTGTTAGTCACCCAGGATAACCCAGGGTAGTGTTAGTCACCCAGGATAACCCAGGGTAGTGTTAGTCACCCAGGGTAGTGTTAGTCACCCAGGATAACCCAGGGTAGTGTTAGTCACCCAGGATAACCCAGGGTAGTGTTAGTCACCCAGGATAACCAAAGGGTAATGTTAGCCACCCAGGATAACCCAGGGTAGTGTTAGTCACCCAGGATAACCCAGGGTAGTGTTAGTCACCCAGGATAACCCAGGGTAGTGTTAGTCACCCAGGATAACCCAGGGTAATGTTAGTCACCCAGGATAACCCAGGGTAATGTTAGTCACCCAGGATAACCCAGGGTAGTGTTAGTCACCCAGGATAACCCAGGGTAATGTTAGTCACCCAGGATAACCCAGGGTAATGTTAGCCACCCAGGATAACCCAGGGTAGTGTTAGTCACCCAGGATAACCCAGGGTAGTGTTAGTCACCCAGGATAACCCAGGGTAGTGTTAGTCACCCAGGATAACCCAGGGAAATGTTAGTCACCCAGGATAACCCAGGGTATTGTTAGTCACCCAGGATAACCCAGGGTAGTGTTAGTCACCCAGGATAACCCAGGGTAATGTTAGTCACCCAGGATAACCCAGGGTAATGTTAGTCACCCAGGATAACCCAGGGTATTGTTAGTCACCCAGGATAACCCAGGGTAGTGTTAGTCACCCAGGATAACCCAGGGTAATGTTAGTCATCCAGGATAACCCAGGGTAATGTTAGTCACCCAGGATAACCCAGGGTATTGTTAGTCACCCAGGATAACCCAGGGTAGTGTTAGTCACCAGGATAACCCAGGGTAGTGTTAGTCACCCAGGATAACCCAGGGTAGTGTTAGTCACCCAGGATAACCCAGGGTAGTGTTAGTCACCCAGGATAACCCAGGGTAGTGTTAGTCACCCAGGATAACCCAGGGTAATGTTAGCCACCCAGGATAACCCAGGGTAGTGTTAGTCACCCAGGATAACCCAGGGTAGTGTTAGTCACCCAGGATAACCCAGGGTAGTGTTAGTCACCCAGGATAACCCAGGGTAGTGTTAGTCACCCAGGATAACCCAGGGTAGTGTTAGTCACCCAGGATAACCCAGGGTAGGGAGGGTTAGCCAGCCAGGATAACCCAGGGTAGGGAGGGTTAGTCACCCAGGATAACCCAGGGTAGGGAAGGTTAGCCAGCCAGGATAACCCAGGGTAGGGAGTGTTAGCCAGCCAGGATAACCCAGGGTAGTGAGTGTTAGCCACCCAGGATAACCCAGGGTAGGGAGTGTTAGCTAGCCAGGATAACCTAGGGTAGTGTTAGCCAGCCAGGATAACCCAGGGTAGTGTTAGCCACCCAGGATAACCCAGGGTAGTGTTAGCCAGCCAGGATAACCCAGGGTAGTGTTAGCCAGCCAGGATAACCCAGGGTAGTGTTATCCAGCCAGGATAACCCAGGGTAGTGTTAGCCAGCGAGGATAACCCAGGGTAGTGTTAGCCAGCCAGGATAACCCAGGGTAGTAGTCACCCAGGATAACCCAGGGTAGTGTTAGTCACCCAGGATAACCCAGAGTAGTGTTAGTCACCCAGGATAACCCAGGGTGGTGTTAGTCACCCAGGATAACCCAGGGTAGTGTTAGTCACCCAGGATAACCCAGGGTAGTGTTAGTCACCCAGGATAACCCAGGGTAGTGTTAGTCACCCAGGATAACCCAGGGTAGTGTTAGCCACCCAGGATAACCCAGGATAACCCAGGGTAGTGTTAGTCACCCAGGATAACCCAGGGTAGTGTTAGTCACCCAGGATAACCCAGGGTAATGTTAGCCACCAGGATAACCCAGGGTAGTGTTAGTCACCCAGGATAACCCAGGTAGTGTTAGTCACCCAGGATAACCCAGGGTAGTGTTAGTCACCCAGGATAACCCAGGGTAGTGTTAGTCACCCAGGATAACCCAGGGTAGTGTTAGTCACCCAGGATAACCCAGGGTAATGTTAGTCACCCAGGATAACCCAGGGTAGTGTTAGTCACCCAGGATAACCCAGGGTAATGTTAGTCACCCAGGATAACCCAGAGTAATGTTAGTCACCCAGGATAACCCAGGGTAATGTTAGTCACCCAGGATAACCCAGGGTAGTGTTAGCCACCCAGGATAACCCAGGGTAGTGTTAGCCAGCCAGGATAACCCAGGGTATTGTTAGTCACCCAGGATAACCCAGGGTAGTGTTAGTCACCCAGGATAACCCAGGGTAGTGTTAGTCACCCAGGATAACCCAGGGTAATGTTAGCCACCCAGGATAACCCAGGGTAGTGTTAGTCACCCAGGATAACCCAGGGTAGTGTTAGCCAGCCAGGATAACCCAGGGTAGTGTTAGTCACCCAGGATAACCCAGGGTAGTGTTAGTCACCCAGGATAACCCAGGGTAATGTTAGTCACCCAGGATAACCCAGGGTAATGTTAGTCACCCAGGATAACCCAGGGTAGTGTTAGCCAGCCAGGATAACCCAGGGTAGTGTTAGTCACCCAGGATAACCCAGGGTAGTGTTAGTCACCCAGGATAACCCAGGGTAGTGTTAGTCACCCAGGATAACCCAGGGTAGTGTTAGTCACCCAGGGTAGTGTTAGTCACCCAGGATAACCCAGGGTAGTGTTAGTCACCCAGGATAACCCAGGGTAGTGTTAGTCACCCAGGATAACCCAGGGTAATGTTAGTCACCCAGGATAACCCAGGGTAGTGTTAGTCACCCAGGATAACCCAGGGTAGTGTTAGTCACCCAGGATAACCCAGGGTAGTGTTAGTCACCCAGGATAACCCAGGGTAGTGTTAGTCATCCAGGATAACCCAGGGTAATGTTAGTCACCCAGGATAACCCAGGGTAATGTTAGTCACCCAGGATAACCCAGGGTAGTGTTAGTCACCCAGGATAACCCAGGGTAGTGTTAGTCACCCAGGATAACCCAGGGTAATGTTAGCCACCCAGGATAACCCAGGGTAGTGTTAGTCACCCAGGGTAGTGTTAGTCACCCAGGATAACCCAGGGTAGTGTTAGTCACCCAGGATAACCCAGGGAAATGTTAGTCACCCAGGATAACCCAGGGTATTGTTAGTCACCCAGGATAACCCAGGGTAGTGTTAGTCACCCAGGATAACCCAGGGTAATGTTAGTCACCCAGGATAACCCAGGTAATGTTAGTCACCCAGGATAACCCAGGGTATTGTTAGTCACCCAGGATAACCCAGGGTAGTGTTAGTCACCCAGGATAACCCAGGGTAATGTTAGTCACCCAGGATAACCCAGGGTAATGTTAGTCACCCAGGATAACCCAGGGTAGTGTTAGTCACCCAGGATAACCCAGGGTAGTGTTAGTCACCCAGGATAACCCAGGGTATGTTAGCACCCAGGATAACCCAGGGTAGTGTTAGTCACCCAGGATAACCCAGGGTAGTGTTAGTCACCCAGGATAACCCAGGGTAGTGTTAGTCACCCAGGATAACCCAGGGAAATGTTAGTCACCCAGGATAACCCAGGGTATTGTTAGTCACCCAGGATAACCCAGGGTAGTGTTAGTCACCCAGGATAACCCAGGGTAATGTTAGTCACCCAGGATAACCCAGGGTAATGTTAGTCACCCAGGATAACCCAGGGTATTGTTAGTCACCCAGGATAACCCAGGGTAGTGTTAGTCACCCAGGATAACCCAGGGTAATGTTAGTCACCCAGGATAACCCAGGGTAATGTTAGTCACCCAGGATAACCCAGGGTATTGTTAGTCACCCAGGATAACCCAGGGTAGTGTTAGTCACCCAGGATAACCCAGGGTAGTGTTAGTCACCCAGGATAACCCAGGGTAGTGTTAGTCACCCAGGATAACCCAGGGTAGTGTTAGTCACCCAGGATAACCCAGGGTAGTGTTAGTCACACAGGATAACCAGGGTAGTGTTAGTCACCCAGGATAACCCAGGGTAGTGTTAGCCACCCGGGATAACCCAGGGTAATGTTAGTCACCAGATAACCAGGGTAATGTTAGTCACCCAGGATAACCCAGGGTAGTGTTAGTCACCCAGGATAACCCAGGGTAATGTTAGTCACCCAGGATAACCCAGGGTAGTGTTAGTCACCCAGGATAACCCAGGGTAATGTTAGTCACCCAGGATAACCCAGGGTAAGTGTTAGTCACCCAGGATAACCCAGGGTAATGTTTAGTCACCCATGGATAACCCAGGGTAATGTTGTCACCCAGGATAACCCAGGGTAATGTTAGTCACCCAGGATAACCCAGGGTAGTGTTAGTCACCCAGGGTACCCACTTGCTGTTAGGTGAAGGGTTGACACCCTTGCCGGGGATCGAACCCGGACCCTGAGCGTGTGAAGTTACTTTTAACATTAACAATAACATTTTAACTTCATAATAATAGTTAAAATATTGGTAAATATTGTGACGTCATCGGTTTTGTTTACCAATTAACCGGTTTTTATATATTGTACATATGTAAGCAGGTGCTACAGTATCACCTTGAAAACTCCTAATTACGCTAGGTTGACGTGCTTGGACATGGGTAAAGTGACATGCGGGTCGGAAATGGTGAAATGAGATGATAATTTGCATGATGATGTGATAATTTAGGGTGAAATGAGGAAGGAGAAGAGAGAAAAAAAGTGTGTGACACCCCCCCTCTCCTGTCTGGCGTCGACTGGCTCGGCTCCGCTGCTGACGACCCTTATATAGGCATCTTGACTGGTGACGTCATCACCTGGGTGGTGACGTCATCAACTCGTGACGTCATCGCCGCGCGGTGGTGCCACGTCTCTTAATGGAGTGTTGCCGGATTTTATAGTTGTGTTAATTAATGTTTGGTGAGGAGAGGTTGAGGTGTAGCTCTGGGCACTGCAGGGGTCGAGCCACAGCTCCTGGCCCCGTGTGTGTATGAGAGTACTCAGGTATTTGTACTGATCTTGTGTGTGCTGGGGTTGAGACTCAGCTCCTGGCCCTTCATATTCCAAGATACCGTTCTTCCTGGCTTCTGGTAGACAGCCGTACCTGTTCTTGTAACTGTGTGTGCTGTTCATTTTAATTCTGTTCATTTGTTTCTCCAATCACTGAGATACTAACAGTCTGGTTAGGGGTTGTTAGGGGTTGTTAGTGGTTGTTAGTGGATGTTAGTGGTTGTTAGGGGTTGTTAGTGGTTGTTAGTGGTTGTTAGTGGTTGTTAGGGGTTGTTAGTGGTTGTTAGTGGTTGTTAGTGGTTGTTAGGGGTTGTTAGTGGTTGTTAGTGGTTGCTAGTGGGTGGGAAGATCATCCTTGTGGCAGCTGAGGTATACTCAGAGTATATTCCCTTAAACAAGAAGTAGGTAAACTAGGAAGAGAGAGACGGTGCCTCTGCTGGAGAAGGTGAAGCATCACACATCTGCTCAAAGTGTTGCCACCACTGAGAGACAACAGTGTCAGGGGACCAAGACTCTTCAACTGACTCCCATCAGGTATATGGAGGATTACCAGTAGACCCCTGGTTGTCTTCAAGATCCCTGGTTGTCTTCAAGATCCCTGGTTGTCTTCAAGACCCCTGGTTGTCTTCAAGATCCCTGGTTGTCTTCAAGATCCCTGGTTGTCTTCAAGACCCCTGGTTGTCTTCAAGATCCCTGGTTGTCTTCAAGATCCCGTGTTGTCTTCAAGACCCCTGGTTGTCTTCAAGACCCCTGGTTCTCTTCAAGACCCCTGGCTGTCTTCAAGACCCCTGGTTGTCTTCAAGACCCCTGGTTGTCTTCAAGACTCCTGGCTGTCTTCAAGACCCCTGGTTGTCTTCAAGACCCCTGGTTGTCTTCAAGATCCCA
The DNA here is from genome assembly GCF_026875155.1 of Cherax quadricarinatus. Classification (NCBI taxonomy): domain Eukaryota; kingdom Metazoa; phylum Arthropoda; class Malacostraca; order Decapoda; family Parastacidae; genus Cherax; species Cherax quadricarinatus. The sequence continues at coordinate 6,189,068 of NC_069480.1, forward strand.
GGTTGTCTTCAAGACTCCTGGTTGTCTTCAAGACCCCTGGTTGTCTTCAAGACCCCTGGTTGTCTACAAGACCCCTGGTTGTCTTCAAGACCCCTGGTTGTCTTCAAGACCCCTGGTTGTCTACAAGACCCCTGGTTGTCTTCAAGATCCCTGGCTGTCTTCAAGACTCCTGGTTGTCTTCAAGACCCCTGGTTGTCTTCAAGACCCCTGGTTGTCTTCAAGACTTCTGGTTGTCTTCAAGATCCCTGGCTGTCTTCAAGACCCCTGGTTGTCTTCAAGACCCCTGGTTGTCTTCAAGATCCCTGGTTGTCTTCAAGACCCCTGGTTGTCTTCAAGATCCCTGGTTGTCTTCAAGACCCCTGGTTGTCTTCAAGACCCCTGGTTGTCTTCAAGACTCCTGGTTGTCTTCAAGACCCCTGGTTGTCTTCAAGACTCCTGGTTGTCTTCAAGACTCCTGGTTGTCTTCAAGACTCCTGGTTGTCTTCAAGACCCCTGGTTGTCTTCAAGATCCCTGGTTGTCTTCAAGACTCCTGGTTGTCTTCAAGACCCCTGGTTGTCTTCAAAACCTCCGGGTTGTCTTCAAGACTCCTGGTTGCCCTTCAAGCCCCTCTGGTTGTCTTCAAGACTCCTGGTTGTCTTCAAGACTCCTGGTTGTCTTCAAAACTCCTGGTTGTCTTCAAGACTCCTGGTTGTCTTCAAGACTCCTGGTTGTCTTCAAGACCCCTGGTTGTCTTCAAGACCCTGTTGTCTTCAAGATCCCTGGTTGTCTTCAAGACTCCTGGTTGTCTTCAAGACCCCTGGTTGTCTTCAAGACCCCTGGTTGTCTTCAAGACTCCTGGTTGTCTTCAAGACCCCTGGTTGTCTTCAAGATCCCTGGTTGTCTTCAAGACCCCTGGTTGTCTTCAAGACTCCTGGTTGTCTTCAAGACTCCTGGTTGTCTTCAAGACTCCTGGTTGTCTTCAAGACCCCTGGTTGTCTTCAAGACTCCTGGTTGTCTTCAAGACCCCTGGTTGTCTTCAAGACCCCTGTCTCTGTCTCTCCCCTGTCTCTCCCCTGTCTCTGTCTCTCCCCTGTTCCTGTCTCTCCCCTGTCTCTGTCTCCCCCTGTTCCTGTCTCTGCTCCCCTGTTCCTGTCTCTCCCCTCTCTCTGTCTCTCCCCTGTTCCTGTCTCTCCCCTCTCTGTCTCTCCCCCTGTTCGCTGTCTCTCCCCTGTCTCTGTCTCTCCCCTGTTCCTATCTCTCCCTGTTCCTGTCTCTCCCCTGGTCCTGTCCTCCCCTGTTCCTGTCCTCTCCCCTGCTCTGTCTCTCCCCTGTTTCCTGTTCTCCCCTTCCTGTCTCTCCCCTGTTTCCTGTCTCTCCCATGTTCCTGTGTCTCTCCCCTGTTTCTGTCTCTCCCCTGTCTCTGTCCCTCCCCTGTTCCTGTATCTCCCATGTTCCTGTCTCCCCCTGTCTCTGTCTCTCCCCTGTTCCTGTCTCTCCCCCTCTCTGCTGTCTCTCCCCTGTTCCTGTCTCTTCCCCTCTCTGTCTCTCCCCTGTTCCGTCTCTCCCCTGTCTCTGTCTCTCCCCCTGTTCCTATCTCTCTCCCCTGTTCCGTCTCTCCCCTGTCTCGTCTCTCCCCTGTTCCTGTCTCTCCCCTGTCTCTGTCTCTTCCCTGTTCCTGTCCTCTCCTCTGTGTCTGTCTCTCTCCCTGTTCCTTCTCTCCCCTCTCTGTCTCTCCCTGTTCCTGTCTCTCCCCTGTCTCTGTCTCTCCCCTGTTCCTGTCTCTCCCCTGTCTCTGTCTCTCCCCTGTTCCTGTCTCTCCCCTGTCTCTGTCTCTCCCCTGTTCCTGTCTCTCCCCTGTCTCTGTCTCTCCCCTGTTCCTGTCTCTTCTCCCTGTCCTCTGTCTCTCCCTGTTCCTGTCTCTCCCCTGTCCTCTGTCTCTCCCCTGTTTCCTGTCTCTCCCCTGTCTCTGTCTCTCCCCTGTTCCTGTCTCTCCCCTGTCCTCGTCGTCCCCCCTGTTCCTGTCTCTCTCCTGTCTCTGTCTCTCCCCTGTTCCTGTCTCTCCCCTGTCTCTGTCTCTCTCCCTGTACCTGTCTCTCCCTGTTCCTGTCTCTCCCCTGTCTCTGTCTCTCCCCTGTACCTGTCTCTCCCCTGTTCCTGTCTCTCCCCTGTTCCTGTCTCTGTCTCTCCCCTGTTCCTGTCTCTGTCTCTCCCCTGTTCCTGTCTCTCCCCTGTTCCTGTCTCTGTCTCTCCTCTTTTTTCCTGTCTCTGTCTCTCCCCTCTTCCCTGTTCCTGTCTCTGTCTCTCCCCTGTTCCTGTCTCTCCCCTGTTCCTGTCTCTCCCCTGTTCCTGTCTCTCCCCCTTTTTCCTGTCTCTGTCTCTCGCCTGTTCCTGTCTCTTCTCTCCCCTGTTCCTGTCTCTCCCCTGTTCCTGTCTCTGTCTCTCTGCTCTCGCTGTTCCTGTCTCTGTCTCTCCCCTGTTCCTGTCTCTGTCTCTCCCCTGTCTCTGTCTCTCCCCTGTTTCTGTCTCTCCCCTGTTCCTGTCTCTGTCTCTCCGTCGCCTTGTTCCTGTCTCTGTCTCCTCCCCTGTTCCTGTATCTGTCTCTCCCCTGTCTCTGTCTCTCCCCTGTTTCTGTCTCTCCCCTGTTCCTGTCCTCTCTCCCCTGTTCCTGTCTCTCCCCTGTTCCTGTCTTGTCTCTCCCCTGTTCCTGTCTCTCTCTGTCTCTCGCCTGTTCCTGTCTCTCCCCTGTTCCTGTCTCTGTCTCTCCCCTGTTCCTGTCTATGTCTCTCCCCTGTCTCTGTCTCTCTCCTGTTCGTGTCTCTGTCTCTCCCCTGTTCCTGTCTCTGTCTCTCCCCTGTTCCTGTCTCTTCTCTCTCCTGTTCCTGTCTCTGCTCTCTCCCCTGTTCCTGTCTCTGTCTCTCCCCTGTTCCTGTCTCTTCTCTGTCTCTCGCCTGTTCCTGTCTCTCCCCTGTTCCTGTCTCTGTCTCTCCCTGTTCCTGTCTCTGTCTCTCCCCTGCTCCTGTCTCTGTCTCTCCCCTGTTCCTGTCTCTGTCTCTCTCCTGTTCCTGTCTCTGCCTCTCCCTGTTTCCTGTCTCTGTCTCTCCCCTGTTCCTGTCTCTCTGTCTCTCGCCCTGTTCCTGTCTCTCCCCTGTTCCTGTCCTGTCTCTCCCCTGTTCCTGTCTCTGTCTCTCCTGTTTCCTGTCTCTTTCTCTTCCCTGTTCTTTGTCTCTGTCTTTCTCCTGTTTCTGTCTCTGTCTCTCCCCTGTTTCTGTCTCTCTCTGTCTCTTCGCCTGTTCCTGTCTCTGTCTCTCCCCTGTTCCTGTCTCTGTCTCTCCCCTGTTCCTGTATCTGTCTCTCCCCTGTTCCTGTCTCTGTCTCTCCCCTGTTCCTGTCTCTGTCTCTCCCCTGTTCCTGTATCTGTCTCTCCCCCTGTTCCTGTCTCTGTCTCTCCCCTGTTCCTGTATTTGTCTCTCCCCTGTTCCTGTCTCTGTCTCTCCCCTGTTCCTGTCTCTGTCTCTCACCTGTTCCTGTCTCTGTCTCTTCCCTGTTCCTCTCTCTCTTGTCCCTCTCTCTCTCTCTCTGTTGTTCCTTTCTCTCTTGTTCCTCTCTGTCTCTCTCTTCTCTTTATTCAATCACTTCCTCTGCTCCCTCCTAAATTTCCTTCACCCCATTTTATTCTCTCTCCTTCCTTCCTTCCCTCCCCTGGAGCAGGTAATGGGGCGTGGCTTCCTGTCTCCCTGTTAAACACTCCCCCCTAGGTGGTGTGTGTGTGTGTGTGTGTGTGTGTGTGTGTGTGTGTGTGTGTGTGTGTGTGTGTGTGTGTTGCAACATTAGCAGCATCAGAAACACTTGTGTTATACCTCACAACACTGGTATGTAACACTGGGCTACTTAGAACTTAGAGTCCAGGAGGTCTTTAAACAGTGTTTACAAGTGGTAAGTTCCTCTCTCAGAACTTAAAGTTCTGGAGGTTGTGGTGATTACTTGAGTTAAGTGAGAGCACACCTTGTTAGTGAGCACTTAGGCACATACACACAACACGCAACACACACACACACACCACTGTGGGGTTCGATACAAGGAACTGTGGTAGCAATAACACAGTTGTAAGAAGTATCAGTCTTGTATTGCTGAAGTAGGACGTAACCCAGCCTCTTATCCATTAGACCTTTATCCTTTTCTTCTTATCCATCAGACCTTTATCCTGGCCTTTTTATCCATGAGACCTTTATCCTGGTCTGCATCTAACTCATAGGTTTATCCTCAGCCACTTGCTGTTAAAAATTGTGACGTCAGAGTAACAGACAAGAAGGGCCTCACATACAGGTGAAAATGGACAGGGAGAGGCTAACATAGAGGCAAAAATATAAATACATACTACACAAATATCGTAGTACCAACAGCTCGGCAACGCTACAGTACGGTGTCCTTAACGCTACAGTACGGTGTCCTTAACGCTACAGTACGGTGTCCTTAACGCTACAGTACGGTGTCCTTAACGCTACAGTACGGTGTCCTAACGCTACAGTACGGTGTCCTTAACCTACAGTACGGTGTCCTCAACGCTACAGTACAGTGTCCTCAACGCTACAGTACGGTGTCCTTAACGCTACAGTACGGTGTCCTTAACGCTACAGTACGGTGTCCTTAACGCTACAGTACGGTGTCCTTAACGCTACAGTACGGTGTCCTTAACGCTACAGTACAGTGTCCTCAATGCTACAGTACGGTGTCCTTAACGCTACAGTACGGTGTCCTTAACGCTACAGTACGGTGTCCTTAACGCTACAGTACGGTGTCCTTAACGCTACAGTACGGTGTCCTTAACGCTACAGTACGGTGTCCTTAACGCTACAGTACGGTGTCCTAACGCTACAGTACAGTGTCCTCAATGCTACAGTACGGTGTCCTCAACGCTACAGTACAGTGTCCTCAATGCTACAGTATGGTGTCCTCAACGCTACAGTACGGTGTCCTCAACGCTACAGTACCGTGTCCTCAACGCTACAGTACGGTGTCCTCAATGCTACAGTACAGTGTCCTCAACGCTATAGTACGGTGTCCTCAACGCTACAGTACGGTGTCCTCAACGCTACAGTACGGTGTCCTCAACGCTACAGTACAGTGTCCTCAATGCTACAGTACGGTGTCCTCAACGCTACAGTACGGTGTCCTCAACGCTACAGTACGGTGTCCTCAACGCTACAGTACGGTGTCCTTAACGCTACAGTACGGTGTCCTCAACGCTACAGTACGGTGTCCTTAACGCTACAGTACGGTGTCCTCAACGCTACAGTACGGTGTCCTCAACGCTACAGTACAGTGTCCTTAACGCTACAGTACGGTGTCCTCATCGCTACAGTACGGTGTCCTTAACGCTACAGTACGGTGTCCTCAACGCTACAGTACGGTGTCCTTAACGCTACAGTACGGTGTCCTCAACGCTACAGTACGGTGTCCTCAACGCTACAGTACGGTGTCCTCAACGCTACAGTACGGTGTCCTCAACGCTACAGTACGGTGTCCTCAACGCTACAGTACGGTGTCCTCAACGCTACAGTACGGTGTCCTTAAACGCTACAGTACGGTGTCCTCAACGCTACAGTACGGTTTTCCCTTAACGCTACAGTACGGGGTCCTCAACGCTACAGTACGTGTCCTCAACGCTACAGTACAGTGTCCTTAACGCTACAGTACGGTGTCCTCATCGCTACAGTACGTGTCCTTAACGCTACAGTACGGTGTCCTCAACCTACAGTACGGTGTCCTTAACGCTACAGTACGGGTCCTCACGCTACAGTACGGTGTCCTCAACGCTTTCAGTACGGTGTCCTCAACGCTACAGTACGGTGTCCTCAACGCTACAGTACGGTGTCCTCAACGCTACATACGTGTCCTCAACGCTACAGTACGGTGTCCTCAACGCTACAGTACGGTGTCCTCAACCGCTTACATACAGTGTCCTCAACGCTACAACGGTGTCCTCAACGCTCAGTACGGTGTCCTCAACGGCTACAGTACGGTGTCCTTTAACGCTACAGTACGGTGTTCCTCATCCTACAGTACGGTGCCTCAACGCTACAGTACGGTGCCTCAACGCAACAGTACGTTGTCCTCAACGCTACAGTAAATCGGTGTCCTCAACGCTACAGTACGGTGTCTCAACGCACAGTACGGTGTCCTCAACGCCTACAGTACGGTGTCCTCAAACGCTAACAGTACTTGTCCTCAACGCTACAGTACCCGAGTTCCTCAACGCTACAGTACCGGTCCCCTCACGCTACAGTACCGGTGTCCACATGCTACAGTACCGTGTCCTCAACGCTAATCAGTAACCGTGGTCTCACGCTACAAGTAACGTGTCCTCAACGCTACAGTACCGTGGTCCTCAGACGCTACAGTAACGGTGTCCTCAACGCTACAGTACCGTGTCCTCAACGCCACATACGGTGTCCTCAACGCTACGATATACCGTTGTCCTCAACGCTAACAGTACGTGGCTCAACGCTACAGTACGGTGTCCACAACGCTACAGTACCGTGCCTCAACGCTTTACAGTACGGTGTCCTCAATCGCATACATACGGTGTCCCCTCCACGCTACAGTACGGTGTCCTCAACGCTACAGTACGGTGTCCTCAACGCTACAGTATGGTGTCCTCAACGCTACAGTACGGTGTCCTCAACGCTACAGTACGGTGTCCTCAACGCTACAGTAACGGTGTCCTCAATGCAACATAAATCGTGTCCTCATCGCTACAGTACGGTGGTCCCTCAACGCACAGTAGGTGTCCCTCACACGCTACAGTACGGGTCATCATGCTACAGTATGGTTGTCCCAACTACAGTATGTGTCCTCAACGCAACAGTACGTGTCCTCAACGCTACAGTAACGGTGTCCCTCAACGCTACAGTACGGTGTCCTCAATGTTGACCTACATAACATAAATTGGGTGGCAGTTGCTTTGGTCAGTCGTAACCCTTCTTGAAGTAACTTCATCTGGGCAGCAGTTACTTTGGTCAGTCGTAACCCTTCTTGAAGTAACTTCATCTGGGCAGCAGTTACTTTGTCATGTAACCTTCTTGAAGTAACTTCTCGGGCAGCAGTTACTTTGGTCATCTAACCCCCTTTTTAAGAAAAATTCAAGGGCGCAGTTTCTTTGGTCAGTGTAACCCCTTTTTGAATAACTCATCGGGCGGCAGTTACTTTGGCAGCGTAACCCTTCTTGAAGTAACTTTACAGGGGAGCAGTTACTTTTGGGCAGTCGTAACCCCTTGAAGTAACTTTTATCTGGGCCAGTTACTTTTTCAGGTCGAACCCCTTTTTGAATAAATTCATCAGGGGAACAGTTACTTTGGGGCAGTCGTAACCCCTTTTTGAGTAATTCATCAGGGCAGCAGTTACTTTTGGCGTCGTAACCCTTCTTGAAGTAACTTCAACAGGGGGCGTTACTTTGGTCAGTGTAACCCTTCTTGAAAACTTCTTTAGGGGGAGCATTACTTTTGGGCAGTCGTAACCCCTTCTTGAAGTAACTTCTAGGGCCAGTTACTTTGGCAGTCTAACCCTTCTTGAAGAACTTCATCAGGGCAGCAGTTACTTTGGTCAGTCGGGAACCCTTTTTGAATAAAATTCATCAGGCGGCAGTTTCTTTGGTCAGTCTAACCCCTTTTTGAAGTAACTTCATCAGGGCAGCAGTTACTTTGGTCAGTTGTAACCCTTCTTGAAGTAACTTCATCAGGGCGGCAGTTACTTTGGTCAGTCGTAACCCTTCTTGAAGTAACTTCATCAGGGCGGCAGTTACTTTGGTCAGTCATAACCCTTCTTGAAGTAACTTCATCAGGGCGGCAGTTACTTTGGTCAGTCGTAACCCTTCTTGAAGTAACTTCATCAGGGCAGCAGTTACTTTGGTCAGTCGTAACCCTTCTTGGAGTAACTTCATCAGGGCGGCAGTTACTTTGGTCAGTCGTAACCCTTCTTGAAGTAACTTCATCACCAACAAACTTGATCTATGATCTGAAAAGCTGACATTTGGATAGTTTTATCTTTAAATTGGCTTCTTCAAGCTTACCAAGTACCAAATCAAGTCTTTTACATCTTCAGGTGTGATGATCATGTCTATGTTCACCATGAATGCATTGCCGATGAGACCTCGACATGTTCGTCACGAGCATTGAGAATGTGATGGGTGAAGAGCGCATGCCAAAGGTCATTCTAAAGAAGTGATAATGACTATTGGGGCAGAAAAGGCTCTTAAGTCTTGATTATTCTCATGAAGAGGAATTTCCCAAAACCCTAGTAACAAGTCTAGGGTCGAAAACACTTTGTTATCTCTGATATTGCATAGTAAATCACTAAGGAATTTGAAAATATTTGAAATCATTTTAGTAATCAACTTTGTGAAGTCAGTACCCGGGTGTCAAGTATTATCTTGACTACCAGAATCACTGCCAAGTATCTTGACTACCAGAATCACTGCCAAGTATCTTGACTACCAGAATCACGCCAAAGTATCTTGACTACCAGAATCACTGCCAAGTATCTTGGACTCCAGAATCACTGCCAATTTATCTTGACTACCAGAATCACTGCCAAGTATCTTGACTACCAGAATCACTGCCAAGTATCTTGACTACCAGAATCACTGCCAAGTATCTTGACTACCAGAATCACTGCCAAGTATCTTGACTACCGAATCACTCCCAAGTTATCTTGACAAACCAGAATCACTGCCAAGTATCTTGACTACCAGAATCACTGCCAAGTATCTTGACTACCAGAATCACTGCCAAGTATCTTGACTACCAGAATCACTGCCAAGTATCTTGACTACCAGAACCACTGCCAAGTATCTTGACTACCAAATCACTGCCAGATTTACCCCCGAACCACTCCCAAGTATCTTGACTCCAGAATCACTACGTTCCAAAATGGATGGCTTGTGAATGATGCCCCACATCCACTGGCGATGCTGTGAGGGCAACTCGTAAAAGAAATTCTGTATGTGGTACGAAAATGGGTACGGTATGGGTTCGTGCGTCGATGGGTAGTAAATTCTTTTAAATTTTCAATCTTAGCCATATGTATTGTACCAAACACAAATGTAGGAACATGTATTATATAACATGGAAATTATATGAACCTGCATTAGGGGTTAAAGATGGAAAAGAAAGAAGAATAGCCGAAAAACAAAGAAAAAACACTGCAAACAGGACAGTTGAAGAAACACAAACAATTTACGTTTTTCACAACGTCTACAGTTACTGTTGCCACAACAGTAAACAAATCTCGAGAAGACTGTACATATAATGGTTTTAATTTTTTTTCCCCCAAATAAGGAGACATCTGTACTCTCGTCCTGGAAAAAAAATTTTTATTTTTTTCCAAAAGGGGAGATAGTATTTTTGGTCCTGGGAAAAATAATGCAATTTTTTTTCTTCCTGGGATAAAGGGGAACTTGTCACCCTGGGAGAAATACACAAATTATTTTTTTCCTAAGATAACAGACCCCCAAATTCACTTGCCCCCTGGGAGAAAAATACACAGAAATTTCCTTTTTATTTGTGGGAGAACAAACATTATACAACTTACTCCTGGGAGAAAAAATAACAACCCTTAATATTTTTTTCCTAGAATGAAGGAGACATTTGCCACTTCTCCTGTGAGAAAAAATAATAACCCTCAATTTTTTTCCCCCTAGGGGAAGAGATTGGGGTTATTACCGGGGAGAAAAAGAGAAGCTAACTAGGGTTTGGGGGTCTTTTTTTAAAGGGAGAGATTTAATGGCCTTGTTTCACTGAGTTATCTGTCGTTTGTGCCCGTTTAAACACCTCCCCCCCCAGCACCCCACCTTTAAATTTAAATAACGATAACATGGAGGGGGTTAACGATGGTTATGAGGGGGGGGGGGGGTATTAGTTGGATAGTTGTGGCTGTTTTCAACCCCCTCTTTTACCCCCCCCATCCCCCCACCCCAAAACCCCCCTCCTGTCCCCTATTCACCCCTTCCCCATCACCCTCCCCACACCCCTCACAATTTCCCCCCCTACCCCCCACAAAATTTTCCCCCCCACCCCCCCCCCTCCTCCCCCACCCCCATATCACCCCCCTCCTCCTCCCCTCACCAATCTAACGACCCTTAGGCCCCCCCACCCCCCCTAATGGGGGTGAGAGAGGTAGAGGGGAAATCACCAGGTGAGTCAGGGGGAGGGGAGAGTGAGGAACACCTCAATTTACACCCCCTCCCCTTTTAAACCCTTTTCACACGGCTTTCCCCCCCCCCCCCCCAATCCACCCCCCCCTTTTAAAAGATTTTCCGCCGCGGGAAAATTTTAATGCCCCCCACTTCGTTTTTAAAACTTAAAAAAAAGCCGTTTTTAAGCCCTTAAAAGATTTACAGGCATTTACATGTGGGTTTTCAAGCATTTTTTTACAAAGGGAAAGTTGAAAATTTACACGAAAAAGGGTGTAAATGAGCTATTCGTGGTGACAATGATTTACAATTTGTGGTGATTTCCCCCCTGTAAACGATTAAGTTTTTTGAAAAATTGTACGAATTTTCATGTAAATTGATTCGAAAAAAAATTTACAGGAGAGGACTCCTTAAAAGATTTACAGTGATGACTGGAGCTCCTGTAAATGACTTACATAGATGACTGGAGCTCCTGTAAACGATTTACAGCTAATACGATGAGTTTACAACTATGTGGAAGGTGACTTGAGGTGAAAATCGTTTACAAAAGTCTGTTATTTACACAATTTACAAAATATTTGGCTTGAGAGTTATGTAAATTCTTTTACAACTTAAAACAAAATAATTTACGTAAAATAGTGACATTTTAACGTACGTAATTTACGTAGATTGTAAAAAAATAATTTACAAGTAACTGTAAACAAAACGAAAAATAAAATGACTAAAAGCAATTTACAGTTTTGGTGTAAAAAAATCGTAAATTATACGTTAAACTGACAATGTTTCTGTAAATGATTTACAAAAGTGTAAAAAAAAAGATATAACGTGTGTAAACGTAATTGTAAAATATTTAAAGATTTAACGATTTGAAAATTTGTAAATCGTGTAAAAAATTAATTTCGAGAGTTATTGATCCCGTTATCCAGTGTAAATTATTTACAAAAAATATCCGTTTGTAATGATTTACAACCATTAATTTTCTGTAAATTATTTAACTGTCTAAATGCTGCACAACTGTAAATTGTAAATCATGTAAATCATAGAATTTAAGTAAATCTTCAGAGAATTTAAAAGGTTCATGGAGACTGTAAACCATTTACAACAGATTTACAATTTTTCTGACAATTTACACTCCAAGACAATGATTTACAATTATTTACACTCCAAGACAAGAATTTACAATTATTTACACTCCAAGACAAGGATTTACAATTATTTACACTCCAAGACAAGGATTTACAATTGTTTACAATTATTTACAGTCCAAGACAAGGATTTACAATTATTTACACTCCAAGACAAGGATTTACAATTATTTACAATTATTTACACTCCAAGACAAGGATTTACAATTATTTACACTCCAAGACAAGAATTTTACAATTATTACAGTCCAGACAAGGATTTACAATTATTTACAATTATTTACACTCCAAGACAAGGATTTACAATTATTTACACTCCAAGACAAGAATTTACAATTATTTACACTCCAAGACAAGAATTTACAATTATTTACACTCCAAGACAAGAATTTACAATTATTTACACTCCAAGACAAGAATTTACAATTATTTACAGTCCAAGACAAGGATTTACAATTATTTACACTCCAAGACAAGGATTTACAATTATTTACACTCCAAGACAAGGATTTACAATTATTTACAATTATTTACACTCCAAGACAAGGATTTACCCGTTTTTACAATTATTTACAACTCCAAGACAAGGATTTACAATTATTTACACCCAAGACAAGGATTTACAATTATTTACAATTATTTACACTCCAAGACAAGGATTTTACAATTATTTTTCACTCCCCAAAACAAGGATTTACAATTATTTACAATTATTTACACTCCAAGACAAGGGTTTACAATTATTTACAATTATTTACACCCCCAAGACAAGGTTTACAATTATTTTACAATTATTACACTCCAAGACAAGGGTTTACCCAAATTTTTTACACTCCAAGACAAGGGTTTACAATTATTTACAATTATTTACACTCCAAGACCAAGGATTTGCAATTATTTACAATTATTTACACTCCCAAAGGGGAAGGGTTTACAATTATTTACAATTATTTTACACTCCAAAACAAGGATTTACAATTATTTACAAATTTTTTACACTCCAAGACAAGGAAATTTACAATTATTTACAATTATTTACACTCCAAGACAAGGATTTACAATTATTTACAAATTTTTTAAAACTCCAAGACAAAGGGTATACAATTATTACACTCCAATACAAAGATTTACAATTATTTACACTCCAAGACAAGGATTTACAATTATTTACAATTATTTACACTCCAAGACAAGGATTTACAATTATTTACACTCCAAGACAAAGATTTACAATTATTTACACTCCAAGACAAGGATTTACAATTATTTACAATTATTTACACTCCAAGACAAGGATTTACAATTATTTACAATTATTTACACTCCAAGACAAGGATTTACAATTATTTACACTCCAAGACAAGGATTTACAATTATTTATTTATTTATTTATTTATTTATTTATTTTTTTAAAAAAATTTGACACACATAAAAGGGGTCAAAAAAATCAGAAAAACAGTACCAAAGCCATTTATACATGCATAGCTTTAGGGGCTGCTTAAAATTAACTAAGATTAAACTAAGCAATGATAATCAGTGAAAAACTTTAATGAAAACAGATAACAATAAAGCACAAGTGAGTATTACAAAGACAGGTCATAGGGTTGTATGCATTGTTGTACATTCAGTAGAAGGGAGTATTCTGTTAGGTAGTGTATTTAAAAAAATAATAAAGTTAGATTGGGTTTAGGTTTAACATTTATGTGATATAATTGTGAGAAACATTTAAGATATACAATTTATAAGGTTCAGTTATTCAGTATTTATTTGGTTTTGGGTGAGTAAGTGATCTTTGAGAAGAGACTTGAATTTATAAACAGGTAGTGTTTCTTTTATATTTACAGGTAATGAATTCCAGATTTTAGGCCTTTTATGTGCATTGAGTTTTTTGCATAGTGTGAGATGGACACGAGGAACATCAAAGAGTGATCTGTGTCTTGTGTTATGGTCATGTGTTCTGTTGAGGTTGGCAAGGAGATGTTTGAGGGGAGGGTTAATATCAGAGTTAAGTGTTCTATGTATGTAATAGGTGCAGTAATAAGTATGGATGTTTTGTATGTGAGTAGGTTGAGTGTATTGAATATTGGTGGAGTGTGCTGCCTGTAGTGAGAATTTGTTATCATTCTAACTGCAGCCTTTTGTTGGGTAATTAGTGGTCTGAGATGGTTACTTGTTGTTGAGCCCCATGCACAAATTCCATAGGTGAGATAGGGGTAAATAAGAGAGTGATATAGGGCCAGGAGGGCTGACTGTGGAGCATAGTACCGTATCTTCGATAGTATGCCTACAGTCTTGGAAATTTTCTTAGAAATTTGTTGTATATGTGTATGAAATTTGAGTCTATTATCAAGGTGGATTCCTAAGAATTTCCCTCTGTTAGCTTTGTGATAGGTGATCCGTTATACATTATGTTAAGAGGGACATCTGTAGCTCTGTTACCAAACTGAATGAAGTAGGTTTTGTCAATGTTTAGTGTAAGTTTGTTAGTCCTCATCCAGGTAGATATTTTCTGTAATTCGGTATTTACAGTATTGGCTAGCGTGACTGGGCTCGGGTGAGAGTAGACGTATGTATGTCATCTGCAAATAGTGTGGGTTTGAGTAATTGCGAAGCATTTGGTAGGTCATTTATGTATAGGAGAAAGAGAAGAGGGCCAAGGACACTTCCCTGTGGGACACCAACTGTAATTGGTTGTGCAGAGGAGTTTTGCCCCATTTGCATACACATATTGGCTTCTGTTGCTGAGGTATGACTTGAGGTAGTTGAGGGAGTGCCCTCTTATACCATAGTGTGACAATTTTACGTGAGCAAGTCATGGTTAACTGTATCAAAAGCTTTACGTAAGTCAATGAAGATCCCCAGTGGGACTTCTTTTTTCTCTATTGCAGTGTATATATGTTCTAGCATGTGTATAATAGCATCATTAGTATTTTTATTTGGCCTGAATCGAAATTGGCAGGGGTTGAGTATGTTTTGGGAGATAAGGTAGGAGTAGATTCGTTTATGAATTAATTTTTCGAAGATTTTTGAGAGAGGGTGTAAGTTGGATATTGGCCTATAGTTATTCAACTCTGTTTGGTCTCCTCCTTTGTGGATCGGGGTGACCCTTGCTATTTTGAGTACTGTAGGGAAGGTGGAGGATTCAATGGATTTGTTAAAGAGTGTTGCAATTATTTACACTCCAAGACAAGGATTTACAATTATTTACACTCCAAGACAAGGATTTACAATTATTTACACTCCAAGACAAGGATTTACAATTATTTACACTCCAAGACAAGGATTTACAATTATTTACAATTATTTACACTCCAAGACAAGGATTTACAATTATTTACAATTATTTACACTCCAAGACAAGGATTTACAATTATTTACACTCCAAGACAAGGATTTACAATTATTTACACTCCAAAACAAGGATTTACAATTATTTACAATTATTTACACTCCAAGACAAGGATTTACAATTATTTACAATTATTTACACTCCAAGAGAAGGATTTAAAATTTATTTAAAATTATTTACACTCCAAAGACAAGGATTACAATTATTTACACTCCAAAAACAAGGATTTACAATTATTTGCAATTATTTACACTCCAAGACAAGGATTTACAATTATTACACTCCAAGACAAGGATTTACAATTATTTCACTCCAAGAACAAGGATTTACAATTTTTACACTCCAAGACAAGGTTTTAAACAATTATTTACAATTATTTACACTCCAAGACAAGGATTACAATTATTTACACTCCAAGACAAGGTTTTTACAATTATTTACACTCCAAGACAAGGATTTACAATTAATTTACACTCCAAGACAAGGATTTACAATTATTTACACTCCAAGACAAGGGTTTTAAACAATTATTTACACTCCAAGACAAGGGATTTAAAATTTATTTACACTCCAAGACAAGGATTTACAATTATTACAATTTTTTACACTCCAAGACAAGGATTTACAATTATTTACAATTATTACACTCCAAGACAAGGATTAAAATTATTTACACTCCCAAGACAAGGATTTACAATTATTTACAATTATTTACACTCCAAGACAAGGTTTTACAATTTTTTACAATTTTTTTACACTCCAAGACAAGGATTTACAATTATTTACAATTATTTACACTCCAAGACAAGGATTTACAATTATTTACACTCCAAGACAAGGATTTACAATTATTTACAATTATTTACACTCCAAGACAAGATTTACAATTATTTTACAATTTTTTTACACTCCAAGACAAGGTTTTACAATTATTTACAATTATTTACACTCCAAGACAAGGATTTACAATTATTTACAATTATTTACACTCCAAAAAAAGGGATTTTACAATTTTTTACAATTATTTACACTCCAAGACAAGGATTTACAATTATTTACAATTATTTACACTCCAAAACAAGGATTTACAATTATTTACAATTATTTACACTCCAAGACAAGGATTTACAATTATTTACACTACAAGACAAGGATTTACAATTATTTACACTCCAAGACAAGGATTTACAATTATTTACACTCCAAGACAAGGATTTACAATTATTTACACTCCAAGACAAGGATTTACAATTATTTACACTCCAAGACAAGGATTTACAATTATTTACAGTCCAAGACAAGGATTTACAATTATTTACACTCCAAGACAAGGATTTACAATTATTTACAATTATTTACACTCCAAGACAAGGATTTACAATTCGTAAAAAAATATTCTGAATGTTTTACATTAATTTACAATAATTTACACTGACTTATGATGATTTACACTGATTTACAGTCTTGTAAAAAAAGTTAATTATTTACAACTTACATTATGGCAGGACAAGAAAAATCTGTTGTAAATCATTTACAGTAAAAAATGATAATGACAATAATAATTATTATAATTGTGTCCACTGGACACTAGGACAATATTTACCATCTCTAGTATGTCCAAAATTGGACATTCAGTGGACAAAATGGTCATTTACACTTATTTTTAGGACATAGTTACCCATGTCCGAATGTCTTAATGGTTTAAAGGTATATAGTTAGATATTGAGACATTCACATGTCCTAAAGTCCTCCTAGGAGAGGATATGTCCATTTATTTTTACTGCCCATGTCTTAAATTGTATATGTGAGGACATGGGTTGGAGTTACCCATGTCCAGCAGTGAAGGTTGTCTCCTAGAGGACATTAGGACATTCCTACTCATGTCCAGTTGTGAAGATCGTCTGTTAGAGGACATTAGGACATTACTACCCATGTCCAGTTGTGAAGATCGTCTGTTTAGGGCATTCCTACCCATGTCCAGTTGTGAAAATCATTTGTTAGGGGACATTAGGACATTCCTACCCATGTTCAGTTGTGAAGATTATCTGTTTATGACATTAGGACATTCCTTACCTATGCCCGGTTGTAAAGCTCGTCTGTTTAGGACATTCTTACCCGTGTCCAGTTATGAAAATCGTCTGTTTAAGCAATTTGGACATTCCTACCCATGTCCAGATTCTCTCAGAAGGGAACAGTAGGACATGCTTGTCCTGCTCCAGAAGTGAACATGTCCAAGAGGCGCCGTTAAGACAACACCTTATCCATATCAACAATATGTCCCGACTCTGTGCAATGGCACTGGCTTCGGAAAACATCACCGGCCTCCCCGCATAATGACACCATTCTCACATAACGACACCGATTCCGCATAACGACATCGACTCCGCATAACGACATCGACTCCGCATAACGACACCGACTCAGCATAACAAACGTGAAGCGCAGCACAACAATCCCGCTTTACGGAATCAAATCCTCATTAACGAAGCCGAATCCATTATGTCTCAGCCACCGCGATGTCCACCGCCATCCATGTCCACCACTTCCAACCAGTCGATGTCCCTCACCCGGACTAGGTCCTACCCTCGAGCATCCTCCTCCTGGGACATGCACAGGACCCCCAACACCGCCTGGGACCCCAACAGGACCCCCAGTACCAGGAACA
Source organism: Cherax quadricarinatus (assembly GCF_026875155.1). Taxonomy (NCBI): domain Eukaryota; kingdom Metazoa; phylum Arthropoda; class Malacostraca; order Decapoda; family Parastacidae; genus Cherax; species Cherax quadricarinatus. Next base: position 6,206,393 of record NC_069480.1, read on the forward strand.
CACCCTCAGGACAGGGACCGTCCACAGGACCGGGTCCCGGGACTAACCGTGACTCTGGGACGGCTCCGAAACCAGCTATAGGGACCAACTGGGACTCCGGGAGTGTGTCCAGTGCCCCTGTGGGGACATGGGACCCCCAGGGCAAGAGCCAGGGGTTGCGGGGGGGCCTGGGGTCCCAGCTGAAGGGGGTGGTGATAAGCAGTGCCCCCAGAGGACGTTTCGCCCCTCCAATTGGCTCGAAATGTGTCACACTTGGTCGTTCCTCCAGCTTCGTCTTGCGTCCTCTGACGCGATACTTGACGCAGGTAATGACGCAGTGAATGACTCCTTTGCTTATCAGTGTATATACACCGGGGAATATATACACAACTCTAGGTGCATTAACCTAAATATTAGTAAGTGGTCGGCAAGTTTGTATCTATCTAGTGACTCGTTACTGAGGTGAGCAGGAACTATCATACGTTACTCTCTCTCTCTCTCTCTCTCTCTCTCTCTCTCTCTCTCTCTCTCTCTCTCTCTCTCTCTCTCTCTCTCTCTCTCTCCCCTCCTCCTCCTCCTCCTCCTCCTCCTCACGTCATACCTAAGTCCTCTCATACAATACCAACTTGAAGTTTCCAAAGGTACATTGTATATGGTAATTTATGGTAATTTATTTTCCACAGGTGACTACACAGGTGTGTGTGATGCAGGTGTTTCAAAACGATGACTCTTATTTTATAGTAGTATGTACTGAAATTGGGTATATCTTTTTGAAACACTCTGTATATATGTCCACTAATTTACTGACCAGCTGATTCAGTGAGGTATACTTGTAGTATACCTGGAGTATACTTGTAGTATACCTGGAGTATACTTGTAGTATACCTGGAGTATACTTGTAGTATACCTGGAGTATACTTGTAGTATACCTGGAGTATACTTGTAGTATACCTGGAGTATACTTGTAGTATACCTGGAGTATACTTGTAGTATACCTGGAGTATACTTGTAGTATACCTGGATATGCCTGGAGTATACCTGGATATACCTGTAGTATACCTAGAGGGTGTTCGGTGGTCAAGGCCCCAGCGGCCTGGTCCATGACCAGGCCTGGTGGTGGATCAGGGGCTGATCAACCAGGCTGTTATTGCTGGGCACACGAATAAAATACTTGTCTAGCATTTGGGACTCTTTACTGAGGAAACGTTTTGCCAGACAATGGCTTCTTCAGTCCATTTTAAGAGAAGAACTGTGAAAGATAACGACGAGTTTGAGGCAATCGGTTCCTCAGGTAATTCATTTTGCCGCCAACAGTAACAGCCTGGTTGACCAGGCCCTGATCCACCATGAGGCCTGGTCACAGACCGGGCCACGGGGGCGCTGACCCCCAAAACACTCTCTGGGTATACTCCAGGTATATTATGGAGAGCTATAAATTGAAGACAGTAAGCTAAACTGTTGTAGCTTTTCTCATTTAGGCCTCAAACTGTGAAAGTATTGTCACAGTTACCTGTAATTGTGTGGCAGTTTGTCATCTGTCTGTTTTCAAGCGACAGGAAGCGGTGTGACGTCACATCCTGTTTCCTCTGGATCTCTCTCACGCCACTCACTTTTACATAAATGTCGGTATGATAAGAGTCTCTAGCCTCCCCTCCCATCTTACAGTCCTCAACCCGCTTCATAAGTTGCCACTTCGCTCCACCAGAGGCGCAAATAAGGCGCACTACTTACCAAAACAAACATGGCCGACGCGGAAGGATACACGGGTCGAGCGCGCTGATTGGTCGGCGCGAGGGGGGAAAAAACGCGGGAACCACTTTCCCGCCAAAATTAGAAAATAAGAGCGGGAAATGTGTTTTTTTCGCGCCTGAGAAAAGGTAACTCACCACAATCTCTTGTTGCGGCGGCTGGTGTGGTAGCGGTCTGCCAGATGATGATGCCGCAGCCAGTTTAAGAACTCAGTGTGCTTGTGAAGGTTGAGGTTTCCCCTGGGAGGGGGTTTCCTAAACCCGCAGTGGTGTCCTTGCGCGTGAAGAGGGTGTCCACCAGGGTTTAGTGCGATACAAATGGTTTCAGACAGCGGCGTCTGTTAAACACAGAGTGTGTATTACTTTATATATGAACAATTAAGGTGTATTGAACACTTCTCAGTGTTCAGTAACAACCTTTATGGAGACAATAACACAGAAGGTTCATTGATCTGTGTATTTCGATTCCCTTGTAGGACCCTTTTTCTGAAAATGAAGGGGAAATTCCAGAAGGGGTCGGAATTTTACAGATCGGGTTAATTTTGTTTTCTGTCTATTTATCATATATATAATATATATATATATATATATATATATAAGCAGAGGTACAAACCGATAATTGTCTCCTCAGTGTATATACACTGAGGGTTATATCACAGTGTATATACACTGGAGGTGTATATCACAGTGTATATAAAACTGAGAGGTGTATATCTCAGTGTATATACACTGTGAGGTGTATATCTCAGTGTATATACACTGAGAGGTGTATATCTCAGTGTATATACACTGTGAGTGTATATTCTCAGTGTATATACACTGAGAGGTGTATATCTCAGTGAAATATGCACTGTGGGGGTGTATATCTCAGTGTATATACACTGTGAGGTGATATCTCATGAAATATACACTGAGAGGTGTATATATCAGTGTATATACACTGTGAGGTGTATATCTCAGTGTATATACACTGAGAGGTGTATATCTCAGGTATATACACTGTGAGGGTGTATATCTCAGTGTAAAATACACTGAGAGGTGTATATCTCAGTGTATATACACTGAGAGGTGTATATCTCATGTATAACACTGTGAGGTGTATATACACCTGACAGGTGTATATCTCAGTGTATATACACTGACAGGTGTAAAATCTCAGTGTATATACACTGACAGGTGAATATCTCAGTGTATAAAACACTGGAGATAAAAACACCTCAAAGTGTATATACACTTGTGAGGTGTATATCCCCAGGTATATACATGGAAAGTTTACATTAATCAGTAATTTAGTTTTAAAGTATCTGACTGTGGTGACCAGTACCTGCAGCCTTAATGACCTGTGTAGAAGATAGACTTAAACTTCCATTAACCACCACCTCTAATGACCCTGGTGTATAGATAGACTTTAAACCCCATTAACCAACCAACCAGTCTTAATGATCCTGGTGTAGTAGATAGATTTTAAACCCCTTTAAAACCAACCAACCAGCCCTTAATGACCCGGTGTAGTAGATAGATTTTAAAAACCCCATTAACCAACCAACCAGCCCTTAATGACCCTGGTGTAGTAGATAGACTTTAAAAACCCCATTAACCAACCAACCAGTCTTAATGACCCTGGTGTAGTAGATAGCCCTTTAAACCCCATTAACCAACCAACCAGTCTTAAGACCCTGGTGTAGTAGCTAGACTTTAAACCCCATTAACCAACCAACCAGTCTTAATGACCCTGGTGTAGTAATAGACTTTAACCCCATTAACCAACCAACCAGTCTTAATGACCCTGGTGTATAGATAGATTTTAAACCCCATTAACCAACCAACCAGCCCTTTAATGACCCTGGTGTAGTAGATAGACTTAAACCCCATTAACCCAAACCCAAACCAAAGTGTTAATGACCCTGGTGTAGTAATAGACTTTAAACCCCTTTAAAACCAACCAACCAGTCTTAATGACCCTGGTGTAGTAGATAGACTTTAAAACCCCATTAACCAACCAACCAGTGTTAATGACCCTGGTGTAGTAGATAGACTTTAAACCCCTTTAAAACCAACCAACCAGTCTTAATGACCCTGGTGTAGTAGATAGACTTTTAAACCCCATTAACCAACCAACCAGTCTTAATGACCCTGGGTAGTAGATAGACTTTAAACCCCATTAACCAACCAACCAGTCTTAATGACCCTGGTGTAGTAGATAGACTTTAAACCCCATTAACCAACCAACCAGTCTTAATGACCCTGGTGTAGTAGATAGACTTTAAACCCCATTAACCAACCAACCAGTCTTAATGACCCTGGTGTAGTAGATAGATTTTAAAACCACATTAACCAACCCAAACCCAAACTTAATGACCTGGTGTAGTAGATAGACTTTAAACCCCCTTTAAACCAACCCAAAACCAGTTTAATGACCCTGGTGTAGTAGATAGACTTTAAACCACATTAACCAACCAACCAGTCTTAATGACCCTGGTGTAGTAGATAGACTTTCAAGATAGACTATGGTGTCTATCATTACAATATAATGATCTAAGTTGAGCAATGGTAACATATACATTGGAATTACCCCTTGTTCAGTAACAGAGTCAACAAGACGAGTCAACATGACTGGAAGACATGCCACAGGAACCTTACCAACAATGGTAAGTCGTTGTTAACTATTAATAATTAATAATTATTATTAATAATTAAAATCTGCCACATTAATTAGGTTTATGTGTGCCTAAGACGGTGCAGGTGTTGATGGGGGGGAACAGGTAACCCCCACACTTGCTGGGGAGGGGGATTTTAGCGGCCCGTGGCCTGGTTGGTGACGCTCACGCTTCACACTGTGTCCCGGGTTCGATCCCCGGGACACAGTGTTATACCTGTCTTTTTCATCTAGTAAGTAGGTACCTGGGTGTTGGTTATACCTGCTGTCTTTTTCATCTAGTAAGTAGGTACCTGGGTGCTGGTTATACCTGCTGTCTTTTTCATCCTAGTAAAAATAGGTACCTGGGTGTTGGTTACACCTGCTGTCTTTTTCATCTAGTAAGTAGGTACATGGGTGTTGGTTACACCTGCTGTCTTTTTCATCTAGTAAGTAGGTACCTGGGTGTTGGTTACACCTGCTGTCTTTTTCATCTAGTAAGTAGGTACCTGTGTGTTGGTTTCACCTGCTTTTCTTTTTCGTCTAGTAAGTAGGTACCTGTGTGTTGGTTACACCTGCTGTCTTTTTCATCTAGTAAGTAGGTACCTGTGTGTTGGTTACACCTGCTGTCTTTTTCATCTAGTAAGTAGGTACCTGGGTGTTGGTTACACCTGCTGTCTTTTTCGTCTAGTAAGTAGGTACCTGGGTGTTGGTTACACCTGCTGTCAGTGTTCACCTAACAGTAAGTAGGTACCTGGGTGTTAGTTACACGTGCTGTCAGTGTTCACCTAACAGTAAGTAGGTACCTGGGTGTTAGGTTTCACCTGCTGTCAGTGTTTTCACCCTAGCAGTAAGTAGGTACCTGGGTTGTTAGTTACACCTTTCTGTCAGGTTCACCTAACAGTAAGTAGGTACCTGGGTGTTAGTTACACGTGCTGTCAGTGTTCACCTAACAGTAAGTAGGTACCTGGGTGTTAGTTACACCTGCTGTCAGTGTTCACCTAGCAGTAAGTAAAGGGAAACCCGGGTGTTTGTTACAAACCCGCTGTCAGTTTTCACCTAGCAGTTAAGTAGGTACCTGGGGTTAGTTACACCTGCTGTCAGTGTTCACCTAGGGAGTAATAGGTACCTGGGTGTTAGTTACACCTGCTGTCAGTGTTAACCTAACAGTAAGTAGGTACCTGGGTGTTGGTTACACCTGCTGTCAGTGTTCACCTAACAGTAAGTAGGTTTCCTGGGTGTTGGTTTTAAACCTGCGTCAGTGTTCCCCCTAGCAGTAAGTAGTACCTGGGTGTTTTGTTACACCTCTGTCAGTGTTTTACCAGCAGAAGTAGCTACCTGGGTGTTAGTTACACCTGCTGTCAGTGTTCACCTAACAGTAAGTAGGTACCTGGGTGTTGGTTACACCTGCTGTCAGTGTTCACCTAACAGTAAGTAGGTACCTGGGTGTTGGTTACACCTGCTGTCAGTGTTCACCTAGCAGTAAGTAGGTACCTGGGTGCTAGTGGACTGGTGTGGGTGGCATCCTGGGTGTTAGTGGACTGGTGTGGGTGGCATCCTGGGTGTTAGTGGACTGGTGTGGGTGGCATCCTGGGTGTTAGTGGAGGGTTTTGGGGTGGCATCCTGGGTGTTAGTGGACGGGTTTTGGGGGTTTGGTTCCTGGGGGGTTAGTGGACGGGTTTGTGGGTTCAATTTTGGGGTGTTGGGTGGACTTGTGGGTCACCCCTGGGGTTAGTGGACTGGGTGGGTCACTTTCCGGGTGTTGGGGGGCCTGGTGGGGGGTCACTCCGGGGTGTTTTTGGATGGTGTGGGTGGCTTCCCTGGGGGGTAGGGGATTTGGAAGGGGTCACACCCCGGGGTGTTAGTGGACGGGTGTGGGTCACTTCCGGGGTTAGGGACGGGGTGTGGGTCACATCCGGGTTAGGGGGCGGGTTTGGGGGTTTACACCCTGGGTGTTTGTCGACTGGTGTGGGTCACACCCTGGGTTTTAGTGGACTGGTGGGGCCCAATTTCCTGGTTTTTGTGGAGGGTTTGTGGGTAAAATTCCTGGGTGTTAGGGGATTTGGGTTTTGTAGGTCACACCCTGGGTTTTAGTGGACTGGTGTGGGGTACTTCCTGGGTTTTTTGTGGGGGTTTGTGGGTAAATTTCCGGGGTGTTAGTGGGACGGGTTTTGGGGGTGGCACCCGGGGGGACAACCTAAGTTGGGGGAAAATGCTTTTCAAAACCAAAAAACTTTCTAATAGATGCCCTTTGGTCAACTTGGTCTGTTTTTAAGTTGCTTTAAGATAAATAAAATAGATTTCGTTCGGTTTTTTTAACCCCGGGGGGTTTTAGTCCCTGCTAGAAAATAAACTTTTATAATTGTGATTTAGGTCTTACTGGGCTTTTTTGGGTATTGTTATGGTTTTTAAAGGGAAAATTTTTGGGACAATTAAGGAACATTAATTAAGGGTTTGAAATTTTCCCGATATATTTTTTAAATTAAATTCGTATTTAGAAAATTTTTTTTTTTAAATGTATGAAAAAAAAATTGGTTTTGGAAATTTTTGTAATTTTTTTTTTTTTTTTTTTTTTTTGTATTTTCCCCAAAATAACATTTTAAAGGATAGATGTAAATGGGTGTATATGCGGGGGGAAAAATTTTAATGGAAAACGGAAAAAAAGGGAAAAAAAAAAAGTGACCAAAAAAATTACATAAAAGGGGGGTTAAATTTTTTCGTTTTTAAAAAAATTTTTTTTGTTTTTTGTAGGGTTTGACTTTCATACTTGTAGTGGGTGGAGCGTCGTGTGGGGGCCAGACACGGGAGGGGGAGGACGCTGCCCATCACTCTTACTGTATCCACAATTTGTCCTTTTAAAATTACTCTTAAGCCCTTAAAATTTGATGGTTGTTTAAACTGTCTATAAGGACTAACAATGGGGGGGGTTTTTTAAATTTATTTGACCGTTGATAAAATTTTTGATTAAAAATAGGGATTTTTTTTGACTTGTGGGGGGGGGGGGGGGAGATTGTTTTTTGGGCCCCCTTGTGGGGTTTTGGGCCCCTCTGGTTGTAAAAATTACGTTTGTTATTTTGTAATATATAAAAATTTCCCGGGGGTTTTTTTGGTTTCGGGTTAGAATTTTGGGGAAAACTAGGTTCGACTAAGGGTCGCCACGGGGGCCCTTTGTCCCCTTACACCTGCTGTCTTGTTAACCTTACCCGGGAAGAAAGGTCCCTGGGGGTTTGGGTTACCTTACACCTGCTGTCATTTGTTCCCTAGAGAAAAAGTAGGTCCCTTTGGGTTTTTTATTTCCCTTTTACACTGTTTGTCACTGTTCAAAAAGCATTTAATTTGGTACTGGGGGGTTGTTTTTTACCTTAAAACCGGGCTGTCACTGTTCACCTAGCGAAAGTAGGTACCGGGGTTTTTTATTTACCTGACACCTGCTGCCCCACTTTTCACCTAGAAAGAAAGGGGGTTTACCGGGGGTGTTAGTTCCCTTACCCCTGCTGTTGTGTTCACCTGGGCATTTTAAGTAGGCCCCCTCCCGGGTCGTTGTTAACTCCCGGCCCACTGTTTCCCTGCAGAAAGAGGTCCTGGGTGTTTTTTTCCCTTACACCTGCTTTTATGTTAAACCTAGCAGTAAGTAGGGTACCTGGGTTTTTAGTTCCCTTAAAACCGGGCTGTCAGTGTTTCCCCTTTGAAAAAAATTAGGTACGGGGTGTTAGTTACCCTGCTGTCACTTCACCTAGCAGTAAGTAGGTACCTGGGTGTTGGGTTACCTTACACCTGTGTCACTGTTCCCCTGCGTAAGTATTTTACCTGGGGTGTTAGTTACCTTAAACCCCTGCTGTCAGTGTTCACTCCCGTAAGAAAGGGTACCTGGGTGTTATTTTACACTGTTTGTCCAACTGTTCACCTGCGAAAGTGGGGTACCTGGGGCTAGTTACCTTAACCTGCTGTCATTTTTAAAAAAGCAGTAAGTGGGTACCTGGGTTTTAGTTCCCTTACCCTGCTGTCAGGGTTCCCCTTTAGAGTTGAAAGGGTCCCCCTGGGTGTTAGTTACACCTGCTGTCACTGTTCCCCTAAAAATAAGTGGGAAACCTGGGTGTTAGTTACCTTACACCTGCTGTCACTGTTCCCACCTAACCCATTTAAGTAGCTACCGGGGTTTGTTAGTTACCTTACACGGTTGTCAGTGTTAAACCAAAAGGCAGTAATTTAGGTACCGGGGTGTTAGTTACCTTTTACCCTGTTTTGTCAGTTTTTTCACCTACCCAGAAAAGTAGGTACCTGGGGTTTTAGTTACCCTGCTGCCCAATGTTCCCCCTAGCAGAAAGTAGGTCCCCTGGGTTTTTTTTAGTAACCTTAAAATGCTGTCACTGTTCCCACCTACCCATTTAATTTAAGGTACCTGGGGTGTTAGTTACCTTAAAACCTGCTGTCAGTTTTTTCCCCCTTGAGAAAAGAAAGGGTCCCTGGGTGTTCCCCTGCGGGTCATGTTCCCCCAGCAGTAAGGGGGTCCCGGGGTTTTATTTCCCCTTTACCCTCCCTTTCACTTTTCCCACTGGCATTTAAGTAGGTCCCTGGGTTTTTGTTAGTTACCTGACCCCCCTGCTGTCATGTTCACCTAGCAGTAATTTTAAGGGGTTGTTTGGTAAGCTGTAGAGGGGGGGTAAAAGATATACGTCTTCGGAGGCTTCTTTTTTTATTGTTAAGTAGAGGGGGTTTTACACAGGTTGTGTGTTTGTCCCCAGGGCCCCGGGCAGGGCCATGCCCACGAGAGAGAGCTGGGAGTATTTGGGTGTGTTGATGCCAGGCCGCTGTGTGAGTAGGGCGGGGAAAGTCTGGGCATATAAAGTGGAAAGGGCCCTTAGGTGGCAGCCCGCAAGCGCAAAAAATTTTTGGAAATAAGGGGCGGGGAAGAAAGGGCGTCTGTGAAGACAGAACAGGTGTCTACATACCCCTGGGGCCACTTCCCGGGCCCCGTGTCCCAAACGGGGAAAAATCTGGTTGAAAAAGGAAACTCGGTCTTTTTTCGTAGGAACAGGGCACAGAACACAAAATAAAAACATATATATTTCATAGGGGCATGGAAAAAAAAAATTCCTAAGGGAGGGGAAAAAAAAACAAGTGGGGTGTGCTAAATCGTGGTCAAAGGCAGTGAGCGTCGAGGGGTTCCCCTGCACGCCTTTTCCTGCGTCTGGACAGATACTGGGAACACGGGAGGGCATCGGGTGCGGCTGAGTGTGAGTAAAAGGGTTCGGTCTCTGGGGAAAGGTTAAACAGTCATGTAGGAGTCGTGCAGGTTTTCCCCAACCGGGGCAGAAAATGCTGGTGCCCCGAGTGATGGGGGTCGACAAAACTGGCAAACCCGGGGAGGAAATTTTGGCAACGACTCAGGGGACCCCTTTTTCGGGCTGGTTTCTGTCGCTTTTGGGGTTTTCCTGCCCGGGGAGCGTTTGGGGCGAGTTGTGGAGCGAAAACGTGGCAGAGACGACTGGGGGAAACATCTGGAAGTCGTAACATCATACACCAGACTGCAGTGAGGACTAGCAGCAAAATGGGCTCATCTTTGTGCAGGTGTCACTGAAGTTTTTGTTGGGCACGAGGGGGACAGCGCCTGCCGACAGGGTGGGCTTTCGGTTGGGCGAGTATATCTTATGAAACCCCCCTTGGAGTTATAGCAGAGGTTAGCCTAAGCGTCCCCCAAATTGTTTCTCTACCAAAATAAAACCCCGCCCTGACGGTCTGGAGGTGAAGTGGGAAAAAAATCTCGATGGGAATCGTACAGGTTCGATTCTACAGAAATCCGAGCGCGAGCATAAAAGCCCTTTTTGTACAAGGGGGCTTTATACGCTCAGGGTGAGAAATCAGCTGCAAACAAAAGGGCAGGCGGGTGACTTAGTGGTACAATTCAAGGGTCTGACCACAGGGCCCCCACTGGGCCACGGAAATTTAAAAAACACCGTGTACCCTACGGGGACAAAAATTGGGCCCTTTAAATAGCAAATGATTTCTTTTTTTGCGCATTTAAAAATGGGCTAAAAACATACTAAAAAAAGGAGAAACTGACTGAGAGGAATTAATTTAAAACACGACATATATTTTTTCTCAATCTTCTCGACAATACTGAAAAAAATTACTAGAAAAACCCCTGTGACACATGTGGGTGTCAGGGTGATGTCGCAAGGTGCGTCCCGCAGCAGTGACGTCAAAAAGAAAATCTCGAGGGGGGACGTAGGCAAAATCGTGAGGTTTACGTCCCGCAGGGCTCCCTGACTTTAGATCTGAAGGTGACGTCAGGCAGGGCATCGTGGGTGACGTCAGCCAAAACAAGCCCCGGGGTGACGTCCCCCGCAGACATTCGAGGTGCAGACATGTGAGGTGGCGTCAGCAGAAATCTGGGGGTACGTCGCAGACATCGTGGGTGAAAGTCAGCCCGGGCATGTGGGCCCTCATGAAGTCGGGGCAGCATGTGGGGGGGCGTCGTTTGATGTGAAAGCGGGCGGGGATGACCACAGCCCTGAGGGCCCCCTTTGGGGACATTGGTAATCAGTGGGTTTGTAGGTTCGGGGGATCGCCACACCCCCGTGACGTCATAATCCCCGTGCTTCGAGTGGCCCCCCGGGGGACTCGGATACCCAGCACTGGGAATGAAAATTTATACGAAAAAAAAAGCCGGGAAAAAAACCCCAGGGAGGGGCCAGGGGGTGGTTGGGGTGGTGTATGGTTTTGACGGGGTGAGCTGGAGTAGGGGGAGCAATGGGCAAAGGGGGGAACCGCCATTCCTCTCCTTCCTCCCCCCCCAAAACACGTGGGAAACTCAATGGACGCAGAATCACCACAAAAATCCCTTTTGGTTGCTGAAAAAAAGCTGTGTGAGCTGAAAAACAACGGGAACATACAGTGACGCTGAACACGTGATTTTGAAACAGCGTGGGACACTGTAGCGTGGACGCTTGTAGCGTGGGGTCACTGTGACGCCACCTCACAATTCTCGAGAATTTCGATAATTTCGGCTGGATCCTGCTTGTACTGTGTCGGATGCTCAAACGTGCAGACACGACATCAGGATAACTCGTTGAGAGACGGATGCTTCTTGTGTAGGGTGATGAAGTGAAGGTGACTTCATACCTCTCCTTAGCTTCGAACTATAGACCAATAAGCCTAACCTCCATAGTGGGAAAATTTATGGAATCAATAATTGCCGAGGCAGTTCGTAGCCACTTGAAAAGCATAAATTAATCAACGAATCTCAGCATGGTTTTACAAAGGGACGTTCCTGCCTTACGAATTTATTAACTTTTTTCACTAAGGTATTTGAGGAGGTAGATCATGGTAACGAATATGATATTGTGTATATGGACTTCAGTAAGGCTTTTGACAGGGTCCCACATCAGAGACTATTGAGGAAAATTTAAAAGCACATGGAATAGGAGGAGAAATTTTTTCCTGGATAGAGGCATGGTTGACAATAGGCAGCAGAGAGTTTGCATAAATGGGGAGAAATCAGAGTGGGGAAGCGTCACGAGCGGTGTTCCACAGGGGTCAGTGTTGGGCCCCCTGCTGTTCACATCTACTAAACGACATAGATGAGGGCATAAAGAGCGACATCGGCAAGTTTGCCGATGACACCAAAATAGGCCGTCGAATTCATTCTGACGAGGACATTCGAGCACTCCAGGAAGATTTTGAATAGACTGATGCAGTGGTCGAGAAGTGGCAGATGCAGTTTAATATAGACAAATGCAAAGTTCTAAATGTTGGACAGGACAATAACCATGCCACATATAAACTAAATAATGTACGATCTTAATATTTACGGATTGCGAAAAAGATTTAGGAGTTCTGGTTAGCAGTAATCTGAAACCAAGACAACAGTGCATAAGTGTTCGCAATAAAGCTAATAGAATCCTTGGCTTCATATCAAGAAGCATAAATAATAGGAGTCCTCAGGTTGTTCTTCAACTCTATACATCCTTGGTTAGGCCTCATTTAGATTATGCTGCACAGTTTTGGTCACCGTATTACAGAATGGATATAAATTCTCTGGAAAATGTACAAAGGAGGATGACAAAGATGATCCCATGTATCAGAAACCTTCCCTATGAGGATAGACTAAGGGCCCTGAAACTGCACTCTCTAAAAGACGTAGAATTAGGGGGGATATGATTGAGGGTTTATAAGGGAAGACAGGAATAAATAAAGGGGATGTAAATAGTGTGCTGATAATATCTAGCCTAGACAGGACTCGCAGCAATGGTTTTAAGTTGGAAAAATTCAGATTCAGGAGGGATATAGGAAAGTACTGGTTTGGTAATAGAGTTGTGGATGAGTGGAACAAACTCCCAAGTACCGTTATAGAGGCCAGAACGTTGTGTAGCTTTAAAAATAGGTTGGATAAATACATGAGTAGATGTGGGTGGGTGTGAGTTAGACCTGATAGCTTGTGCTAACGGGTCGGTTGCCGTGTTCCTCCCTTGAGTCAATGTGACCTGACCTGACTAGGTTGGGTGCATTGGCTTAAGCCGGTAGGGACTTGGACCTGCCTCGCATGGGCCAGTAGGCCTTCTGCAGTGTTCCTTCGTTCTTATGTTCTTATGTTCTTCCTCTCTCCAGGGTAAACACAACGCTGCGACCACCGCTGTGGTGAATGATATACGTCTTCGGAGGCTTCTTTGTTTATTGTTAAGTAGTAGTGGGTTACACAGGCTTGTGTGTTTGTGCCCATGGCCCGGGCAGGGCCATGCCCACGAGAGAGAGCTGGGAGTACTTGTGTGTTGATGCCAGGCCGCTGTGTGAGTGAGAGCGAGGCAAGTCTGGGCATACTGAAGTGGCAAGGCCTATAGGTGGCAGCACCAGCATAGCGCGAAATATGAACTAAGCTGACAGACAGCATGGGCTGTCTGTGCAGACAGTACAGGCTGTCTACAGTAAGTAGGTACCTGGGTGTTAGTTACCTTACACCTGCTGTCAGTGTTCACCTAGCAGTAAGTAGGTACCTGGGTGTTAGTTGCCTTACACCTGCTGTCAGTGTTCACCTAGCAATAAGTAGGTACCTGGGTGTTAGTTACCTTACACCTGCTGTCATTGTTCACCAAGCAGTAAGTAGGTACCTGAGTGTTAGTTACCTTACACCTGCTGTCACTGTTCACCTAGCAGTAAGTAGGTACCTGGGTGTTAGTTACCTTACACCTGCTGTCAGTGTTCACCTAGCAGTAAGTAGGTACCTGGGTGTTAGTTACCTTACACCTGCTGTCACTGTTCACCTAGCAGTAAGTAGGTTCCTGGGTGTTAGTTACCTTACACCTGATGTCACTGTTCACCTAGCAATAATTAGGTACCTGGGTGTTAGTCACCTTACTCCTGCTGTCACTGTTCACCTAGCAGTAAGTAGGTACCTGGGTGTCAGGTGAGTGTTGTGGGTGGCATCCTGGGGAGGGACCTCACGGGCCATAAGCCACACAGCTTGGCTTATAGATATCCCCTACGTGTCTAGCCCTTCCCCATCAATAATAATAATTAATGATTATTAATAATAATTAATTTACTCACCCCGTTTTCTTTACTTTCAGGGCGTACTTGTGCAGGAGGTGGACGAGGGACAGCCATGTCTCATGTGCAGAGACAAGTGTCCAGGGTATACTTCCCACGTCTGGAGGTGAGTACACACTGTATTACACTATACTACACTCAAGTACACTCTATACTACACTCTGGTACCCGTTGCTCGATCGCTAGCTCGCTCATTTTACACACAGAGGTCTGGGGTTCGATTCTCCTCCGGTATGGCTGGTAAACATTAGGGACGTGTCCCTGCTGTTTCTGTCCCTGTTCACCCATCAGGGTAAAATGGGTACCTGGGTGTTAGTGGACTGGTGTGGGTCACATCCTGGGTGTTAGTGGACTGGTGTGGGTGGCATCCTGGGTGTTAGTGGACTGGTGTGGGTGGCATCCTGGGTGTTAGTGGACTGGTGTGGGTCACATCCTGGGTGTTGGTGGACAGGTGTGGGTCACATCCTAGGTGTTAGTGGACTGGTGTGGGTGGCATCCTGGGCATTAGTGGACTGTTGTGGGTCACATCCTGGGTGTTAGTATACTGGTGTGGGTGGCATCCTGGGTGTTAGTGGACTGGTGTGGGTGGCATCCTGGGTGTTAGTGGACTGGTGTGAGTGGCATCCTGGGTGTTAGTGGCCTATTGTGGGTCACATCCTGGGTGTTAGTGGACTGGTGTTGGTCACATCCTGAGTGTTAGTGGACTGGTGTGGGTCACATCCTGTGTGTTAGTGGACTGGTGTGGGAGGCATCCTGGATGTTAGTGGACTGGTGTGGGTGGCATCCTGGGTGTTAGTGGACTTGTGTGAGTGGCATCCTGGGTGTTAGTGGACTGGTGTGGGTCACATCTTGGGTGTTAGTGGACTGGTGTGGGTCACATCCTGGTTGTTAGTGGACTGGTGTGGGTCACATCCTGGGTGTTAGTGGACTGGTGTGGGTCACATCCTGGCTGTTAGTGGACTGGTGTGGGTCACATCCTGGGTTTAATAAATTAGACACATGTGCGACTCTTGGGTATCTTTATTGAGAAAACGTTTGGCCACACAGTGGCTTCATCAGTCCATACAAAGGAGAACACTGAAGAACGGAGGAGTCTGACGGTACATCAGAGTCCTCAACCTTGAGTCGTGTGGTCAGCAGTACCATAAATCGTGAATCAGTCATTATTAGCGGAAGCGTTGCTTATATACCCTCAGGCAGGTGAGCTGCAGCAGTGGTAGGTGGGTGCACATTATAGCCAGGTGTGATAAGTAGGGTCATGGCCCCAAGCTAGGTCATGGCCCAAGTAGAAGTACATGGCCCACGTTAGTCATGACCCAAGCCTAGGTCATGGCCATGTAGGTATGGCCCAAGTAGGTCATGGCCCAAGTAGGTCAGGCACCATGTAGGTCATGACCCCCAAGTGGTCATGGACACCCAAGTATGACATGGCCCCTAAGTAGGTCATGGCCCAAGTAGGTCATGGCCCATGTAGGTCATGGCCCAAGTAGGTCATGGCCCAAGTAGGTCATGGCCCAAGTAGGTCATGGCCCAAGTAGGTCATGGCCCAAGTAGGATCATGGCCCATTTGTAGTTCATGACCCAAGTAGGTCATGGCCCCCATGTAGGTCATGGCCCCAAGTAGGTCATGCCCAAGTTAGGTCCATGGGACCCATGTAGGTCATGGCCCAAGTAGGTCATGGCCCAAGTAGGTCATGGCCCAAGTAGGTCATGGCCCAAGTAGGTCATGGCCCAAGTAGGTCATGGCCCAAGTAGGTCATGGGCCCATTTAGGTTCTGACCAAGTAGGTCATGGCCCAAGTCGGTTCAATGGCGCAAGTAGGTCATAGGCCCAAGTAGGTCATTGCCCAAGTAGGTCATGGCCCAAGCTTAGGTCATGGCCCAAGATTAGGTCATGGGCCAAAGTAAGGTCATGGCCCAAGTAGGTCATGGCCCAAGGTTGGTCTTGGCCACGTAGAGACTAATGGGCCCCAAGTAGAGTCATGGACCAAGTAGTTATTGGGCCCAAGTAGGTCATGGCCAAGTAGGTCCATGGCCAAGTAGGTCATGGACCAAGTAGATTCATGGCTCAAAGTAGGGTCATGGCCCCAAGTAGGGTATGGCCAAGTAGGTCAATGGCCCACGATTTTTCATTGCCCAAGAGTAGGTCATGGCCAAGTAGGTCCATGGCCCAAGTAGGTTCATGGCCACAGTAGGTCAGATGCCCCAAGTTGGTCATTGCCCAAGTAGGTCATGCCCAAGTAGGTCATGGCCCAAGAAGGTCATGGCCAAGTAGGTCATGGCCACAAGTTAGGTCATGGGCCCAAGTAGGGTCCATTCGGACTCCAAAGTCGTTCATGGCCCCAAGTAGGTCATGGCCCAAAGTAGGTCATGGACCAGTAGGTCATGGCCCAAGTAGGTCATCCGGACCAAGTAGGTCATGGCCAAGTAGGTATGGACCAAGTAGGTCATGGACCCTGTAGGTCATGGCCCAAGTAGGTCATGGCCAAGTAGTATGGCCCAAGATTCGGTCTGGTGACCAGTAGGGTTCATGGACCAGTAGGTTCATGGTCAAGTAGGTCATGGCCCAAGTAGGTCATGGCCCCCCCAGCCCAAGTTGGTCATGGGGACCAGTAGGTCTGGACCAAGCCAAGTAGGTCATGGACAGTAGGTCATGGACCAAGTAGGTCATGGCCCAAGAGTAGGTCATGGCCCAACTAGGTCCTGGCTCCAAGATCACCCAACACACATACACAACACACCCACACAATCGATTACTGGGAACATAGCGCAAGTAGAGTCATGGCGGCAAGTAGGTTCATGGACCAAGCCAAAGTAGGTCATGGCCAAGTGGTCATGGCCCCAAGTAGGTCATGGGCCCAAGTAGGTCATGGCCCAAGTAGATACTGGCCCAAGTAGGTTCCTGGCCCAGTAGGTCATGGAACCAAGGAGGTCATAGGCAAGTAGGTCATGGCCCAAGTAGGTCATGGACCAAGTAGGTCATGGACCAAGTAGGTCCAAGGCCACAAGTAGTGTCATGGACCAAGTAGGTCAATGGACCAAGGAGGTCATGGCCACCAAGTGGGTCATGGCCAAGAAGGTCATGGCCCCAGTAGGTCATGGCCCCAAGTAGGTATGGCCAAGTAGGTCTATGGACCTTACACTGGCACCAGGGATGCTTCACTGGCATAGGGAAGCTACACTGGCAACAGGGAAGCTTTCACTGATTACCACGAGAAGCCTACACTGGCACCAGGGACAGCCTACACTGGCACCAGGGGAAGCCTACACATGGGCAACAGGGAAGCCTACATGGCACCAGGGGGGAAGACTACACTGGCACCTGGGAAGCCTAATGGCACCAGGGAAGCCTACACTGGCACCAGGAAGCTTCATGGCAACTAGAGGAACACCTTACAATGGCACAGGGAAGCTACACTGTACTCGGGATGCCTTACACTGGCACCTGGGAATACTACACTCGCGTACCAGGGAAGCCTACACTGGCACCAGGGAAACCAGGACGCCTACACTGGTACAGGGAAGCCTACACTGGCACCAGGAAGCCTACCATCTGGTACCAGGGGAAGCCTACACTGGCAACAGGGAAGCATATCACTGGCACCAGGGAAGCTACACTGGCACCTGGGAAGCCTATCAACGCACAGGGAAGCTCCTTCACTGGCACAGGGAAAGGAAGCCATACACTGGCACCAGGGAAGACTATCACTGGCACCAGGGAAGCCTACACTGGCACCAGGGGAAGCCTATACCAACCGGCACCAGGGAAGCCCTAACACTGGCACCTGGGAAGCTACACTGGCACCAGAGGAAGCCTACCACTGCGCACCAGGGAAGCTTCCCTGGCCACCAGGAAGCCTTACATGGCACCAGGGAAGCCTACACTGGCACCTTGGAAGCTACACCTGGCAACAGGGAAGCCTCACTGGCACCAGGGAAGCCTACCCTGGCACCAGGAAGCCTATACTGGCACGGGAAGCCTACAACTGGCACCAGGGAAGCCAACAACGGCCACCAGGGAAGCCTACACTGGCACCAGGGAAGCCTACACTGGCACCAGGGAAGCCTACACTGGCACCAGGGAAGCCTACACTGGCACCAGGGAAGCCTACACTGGCACCAGGGAAGCCATACACTGGCACCAGGGGAAAGCCTACCTGGCACACTGGGATGCCTACATGGCACCAGGGGAAGGCCTAACACTGGCACCATGGAAGCCTCTACACTGGCACCTGAGGACGCCTACATGGCACCAGCGCGAGGAAGCCTCCCTGGCACCAGGAACGCCTACATGGCCCCAGGGAAGCATACACTGGCACAGGGAAGCCTCACTGGCACCAGAGGAAGCCTACACTGGCACCAGGGAAGCCTACACTGGCACCAGGGAAGCCTACACTGGCACCAGGGAAGCCTACACTGGCACCAGGGAAGCCTACACTGGCACCAGGGAAGGCCTACACTGGCACAGGGAAGCCTACACTGGCAACCAGGGAAGCCTACACTGGTACAGGAAGCCTACATGGCACCAGGAAAAGCCTAACTGGCACCAGGGAAGCCTACACTGGTTGCCAAGTGTAGTCTCAAATCACAGGTCAAAGGTCATGTATTGGTTGTTAGTGGAGGTAGTTAGTGAGATGGTTGTTAGTGGTGGTAGTTAGTGAGATGGTTGTTAGTGGTGGTAGTTAGTGAGATGGTTGTTATTGGTGATGAAAACCTAGTAGTTGTGGATGGTTGTTGTTCTGGTTGTTATTGGTGGTTAGTTAGTGAGATGGTTGTTATTGGTGGCTCGTTAGTGAGTTGGTTGGTTGTGGTGAGTTAGTGAGGATGGTTGTTAGGGTGGTAGTAGTGAGAATGGTTGTTAGTGGGTGGTAGTTAGTCAGATGGATGTTAGTGGTGGTAGTTAGTGAGATGGGTTGTTAGTGGTGGTAGTTTAGTGGGATGGTGTGTTAGTGTTTGGTAGTTAGTGAGATGGTTGCTTAGTGGTGTGGTAGTTAGTGAGATGGTTGTTTTGGTGTGTTAGTGAGATGGTTGTTATTGGTGGTAAGTTAGTGGGACATTGTAGTTAAATTGGCTGGTTAGTTAGTGAGATGGTTGTTATATGGTCAGGTAGTTAGTGAGATGGTTGTTATTGTGGTAGTTAGGGAGATGGTTGTTATTGGTCGGTAGTTAGTGAGGTGGTTGTTCGTGGTGTGTCAGTTAAGTGAGATGGTTGTTGATTGTTCTGGTTGTTATTGGTGGTAGTTCGTGAGATGGGAGTTATTGGTGGTATGTTAGTGAGATGGTTGTTAGTGGTAGGTATTTGTGAGATGTGTTATTGGTGGTAGTTAGTGAGATGGTTGTTTATTGCTGTTAGTTAGGAGATGGGTGCTTATTGAGTGGCGAGTTAGTGAGATGGTTGTTATTGGTGGTAGTGGGTAGTGAGGGTTGTTGTTGTTTTCTGTTGTTATTGCTGGGTAGTAGTGAGATGGTTGTTATTGGTGGTTTGTGAGGATCGCGTTGTTATTGTGGTAGTTAGTGTACAATGGTTGTTAGTGGTGGTAGTTTTAGTGAAGATGGTGTTATGGTGGCTTGTGAGATGGTTGTTATTGTGGGATTAGTGGAGGATGGTTGTAGGGGTGGTAGTTTAGTGAGATGGTGTTCGGTGGTTGTAGTTAGTGAGATGGTGTTTTTGGTGGTAGTGAAGAAGGTTGTATTGGTGGTAGTTCAGTGAGATGGTTGTTATTGATAGGTAGTTAGTGAGATGGTTGTTATTGGAGGTAGTGAGATGGTTGTTAGTCGAGTGGTAGTATAGTAGATGGTTTGTTTTGGTGGTAGTTAGTTAGATGGTATGTGTATTGGAGGTAGTGAGATGTTGTTGTGGTGGTAGTTAGTGAGATGGTTGTTAGTGGTGGTAGTTAGTGAGATGGTTGTTAGTGGTGGTAGTTAGTGAGATGGTTGTTTAGTGGTGGTAGTTAGTGGATGGTTGATATGGTCGTCAGTTTTGAGAGGTTGTTCTTGGTAGTAGTTAGTTGAGATGGTTGTTATGGTGGTAGTTAGTGAGATGGTTGTTATTGGTGGTAGTTAGTGAGATGGTTGTTATTGGTGGTAGTTAGTGAGATGGTTGTTATTGGTGGTAGTTAGTGAGATGGTTGTTATTGGTGGTAAGTTAGTGTTGAGATGGTTTGTTATTGGTAGTGGTTAGTGACGATGGTTGTTAGTGGTCGTAGTTAGTGAGATGGGTTGTTAGTGGTGTAGTTAGCTGAGATGGTTGTTATTTGGTAGGTAGTTAGTGAGATGTGTTGTTATTGGTGGTAAGTTAGTGAGATGGTGTTAGTGGTTGGTTAGTTAGTGAGATGGTTGTTAGTGGTGGTAGTTAGTGGATGGTTGTTTATTGGTGGTAGGTAGTTAGTGACGATGTGTTGTTATTGGTGGAGTGAGATGGTTGTTAGTGGTGGTAGTTAGTGAGATGGTTGTTATTGGTGGTAGTTAGTGACCATGGTGGTTATTGGTGGTAGGGAGGCTGGTTGTTAATTGGTGGTAGTTAGTGAGATGGTTGTTATTGGTGGTAGTGAGATGGTTGTTAGTTGGTGTTAGTTAGTGAGATGGTAGTTATTGGTGGTAGTTTAGTGAATGGGATTGTAGTGGTAGTTAGTGAGATGGTTGTTATTGGTGGTAGTTAGTGAGATGCGTTGTTAGATGGTGGTAGTGAGATGGGTTGTTAATTGGTTGTAGTTAGTGAGATAGTGTAGTGTTGGTAGTTAGTGAGTGATTGGTTGTTCAGTGGTGGTAGTTAGTGTGATGGTTGTTAGTGGTAGTAGTAAATTAGTGAGATGTTTCGCTTAGTGGTGTAGTTAGTGAGGCTTGGTTGTTAGTGGTAGTTAGTGAGATGGTTGTTAGTGGTAGTAGAATGGTTTGTTAGTGGTGGTTAGTTAGTGAGACTGGTTGTTAGTGGTAGTGAGCTTGGTTGTTAGTGGTGGTAGTTAGTAGATGGTTGTTTGTGGTGGTAGTTAGTGAGATGGTTGTTAGTGGTGGGTCGTGAGATGGTTGTTATGGTAGTTAGTGAGATGGTTGGTGGTGCGTGGGTAGTTAGTGGATGGGTTGTTAGTGGTAGTGGGGTTAGTGAGATGGTTGTTAGTTGGTAGTTAGTGAGCATGGTTGTTAAGTGGTATTAGTGAGGAGGTTGTTAGTGGTAGTTAGTGAGATTGGTTGTTAGTGGTGTTAGTGGAGATGGTTGTTAGTGCGTAGATTAGTGAGATTGGTTGTTAGTGGGTTAGTTAGTGAGATGGTTGTTAGTGGTTAGTTAGTGAGATGGTTGTTAGTGGTTAGTTAGTGAGAAGGTTTTGTTCAGTGGTAGTTAGTGAGATGGTTGTTAGTGGTAGTTAGTGAGATGGTTGTTAGAGGTAGTTAGTGAGATGTTGTTAGTGGTAGATAGTGAAGATGTTGTTAGTGGTAGTTGTAGATGGTTGTTAGTGGTAGTAGTGAGAGGTAGTTGGTGGTAGTTAGTGAGATGGTTGTTAGTGGTAGTTAGTGAGATGGTTGTTAGTGGTAGTTAGTGAGATGGTTGTTAGTGGTAGTTAGTGAGATGGTTGTTAGTGGTAGTTAGTGAGATGGTTGGTGGGTACAGGGGGGGAGGGGGCTCGTTAACAAGGCATGTTATGCAGGAAGGTATAGAGTGTTGTGGTGGGCAGCCAGTGCCAATGAGCCACCACTCGACGTCAGGGTGCCAGGGGGAGGGTGGATCCACCACTGCTCACAAGCGGGATACCGTGTCCTCAAACTCTGTAGCAAGTATTTGCTTTTAGTTCTTTTATGTAGATATTCCGGATTTGACACTTACCTTGTCTTGAAGTGCGTTATGTGTTATTATTATTAATGGTGGTTTGTGTACTATTAAGTGTTATAATTTTATTAATGATAATTAAAGAATTATGATAAGTGTCAGGTATTAAGAAATGACACAAGTCAGGAAGTGTCAACCTAGTCAGTCAACTTGACACTAAAATGTTGTAATTAGTTGAATTATAATAAAAGTGTGTGTGTGTAGTGTGTGTGTGTGTGGTGTGTGGTGTGTGTGTGTGTGTGTGTGTGTGTGTGTGTGTTGTGATGTGTGTGGGTGTTGTTGTGTGTGTTCGTGTGGTGTGTGTGTGTGTTGGTGTGTGTTGTGTGTGTGTGTGTGTGTTGGGTGGTGTGTTGTGTGTGTGTGTGTGTGTGTGGTAGGTGTGTGTTGTTGTGTAGTGTGTGTCTGTGTTTGGTATGTATGTGTGTGTTGTGTGTGTGTGAGTGTTGGTGTGTGTTGTGTGTGTGTGTGGTGTACTCACCTAATTGTACTCACCTAACTTGTGGTTGCAGGGGGTCGAGATCTCAGTCCTGGCCCGGGCCTCCTTTCACTTGATCGCTACTGGATCCTCTCTCTCTCTCTGCTTCCTGAGCTTTGTCATACCTCTTACTTAAATACTATGTTATTCCTGCCTCCACTACTTCACTTGCTAGGCTATTCACTTGGCTGACAACTCTTGACTGAATAAATACTTCCCTAACGTCCTGTGACGTCTGAGTAGTCTTCAGACTTCAGTTTGTGACCCCGTTTGTCCCTGTGTCCCCTCTTGGACCATCTATCTTCTGTCACCTTGTTTTCCCGCAGTATCTGTATGTCGTTATCATGTCTCCCCCCTGACCCTTCTTGTCCTCCAGTGTCCGTCAGTCGATTTCCCTTAACTTTCTCGTACGACATTACCCTTTGAGCTCTGGGACTAGCCTTGTTAGCAAACCTTTGTTACTTTCTCTAACTTCTCTGACGTGCTTGACCAGGTAGTGGGTTCCAGAGCTTGGTGTGCTGCATTACTCCAGTATGGGTCTAATCATAACAGTGTACAGAGTCTTGAACGGTTCCTTATTAAGGTAATCGGAACGCTATTCTCAGGTTTGCCAGGCGCCCGTATGCTGTCAGCGGTTTTATTGGTTGATGTGTGCTCCGGTGATGGTGATCGGTGTTATGGTCACCCCAGGTCTTTCTCCCTGAGTGAGAGGTCTGTAGGCTTTGTCAATAGCCCTATATTTCTTGTCTGCGTGTCTTCTTTGCCCCTCCCCAATCTTCATGACTTTGACATTTGGCTGGGATTGAATTCGTGGAAGGAAAAAAAGCCAGTTATTGGACCACATGTCCCAGCCTCTCCAGGTCTCTTTGCAGTCTTGCCTACATCCTCGTCCGATTTATTTATTCTTCTCATCAACTTCACCTTCATTGGAACAGGGAACTTCAGAGGTCTATTCCTTCCATCATGTCGGTTACTTTATATCAAATAGGCATGGTCTAGAACTGACCCTGTGGGACCCCGCTCGTAACAGGCGCCAACTGTGATTACCTCTTCACGTACCATGACGCGTTGCACTGCCCTCCTGTCAGGTATTTCTCTCTTATCCATTGCAGTGCCTTCTCTTTTACGTGTGGGAACTACATCTGCTTCTGCACTAATCTCTTGTGGGAACTGTGTCAAGGCCTTCCTGCGTCCTAGGAAAACGCAATCTACCCAACCTCTCTCTCGTGTCTTACTTCTGTTACCTTGTAATTAAAATCCAGGAGGTTTGTGATACATAGGATTTGCCTTCCATGAACCCATGCTGGTTTGTGGTGTGTGTGTGGGTGTGTGTGTGTGTGTTGTAGTGTGTGTGTGTGTCTGTGTGTGTGTGTTGTAGTGTGTGTGTGTGTGTTGTGTGTGTGTGTTGTGTGGTGGTGTGTGTGTGTTGTGTCTGTGTTGTGTTTGTGTGTGTGTGCTGTGTGGTGTGTGTGTGTGTGTGGGTGTGTGTGTTGTGTGTGGGAGGTTGTGTGTGTGTGTTGTGTGTGTGTGTGATGTGTGTGTGGGTGTGTGTGTGTGTGTGTGTGTGTGGTGTAATGTGTGTGTGTGTGTGTGTGTTATGTGTGTGTGTGTGTGTGTGTGTGTGTGTGTGTGTGTGTGGTGGTTGTGAGTGTGTGTGTGTGGTTTTTGTTTTGGGGGTGTGTGTGTGCTGTGCCTGTGTGTGTGTGTGTTTGTGGTTGTGTGTGTGTTTGTGTGTGTGTGTGTGTGTGTGTGTGTGTGTGTGTGTGTGTTGTGTGTTGTGTGTGTTGTGGTGTGTGTGTGTTGTGTGTGTGTGTGTGTTGTGTGTGTGTGTGTTGTGTGTGTGTGTGTTGTATGTGTGTGTTGTGTGTGTGTTGCTGTGTGTCGTGGTGTGTGTGTGTGTGTGTGGGTGTGTGTGGGTGTGTGTTTGTGTGATGTTGTGTGGTGTGTGTGTGTGTGTGTGAGTGGGTTGTGGTGTGTGTGTGTGTGTGCTGTGTGTGTGTGTGTGGTGTGTGGTGTGTTGTGTGTGTGTGTGTGTGGTGTGTGTGTGTGTGGTTAAGTGTGTGTGTGTAGTGTGTGTGTTGTGTGTGTGTGTGTGTGTGTGGGGGTGTGTGGTGTGTGTGTGTGTGTGTGTGTGCGTGGTGTTGTGTTGTGTGTGTGTGTGTGTTGTGTGTGTGTGTGTGTGAGTGTTGATGTGTGTGGTGTGTGTGTTGTTGTATCTCCCTAGTTGTACTCACCTTGGTTGAGGTTTGCGGGGGTCGAGTTCCGAGCTCCTGGCTCCGCCTCTCATGATCGATACTAGGTTCACTCTCCTGCAGCCGTTGGAGCTCTTTTTTCGTGACGCGGCTTAAAGCTATGTATTGGATCCTGCACTCCACTACATCGCTTCCCAATACTATTCCACTTATGACTACTCTGTGGCTGAAGAAAAACTTCCTAACATCCTGTGATTTCCATCTGTGGTCTTTAGCTTCCAACTGTTGTCACCTTGTTACTGTGTCCATTTGGAAACATCTGTTTGTTGTCCACCTTGTCAACTCCTATCAGTATTTTGATAATGTACGTTTTCATGTCCCCCTATCTCTCCTGGTCCTCCGTGTCGTCAGGTTGTTTACCTTATCCTCTCCTCGTAGGACTTACCCTCTTAAGCTCTGGGGACTAGTCTGTTGCAAACCTTTGCACATTCTCTAGTTCTTTACGTGCTTGGTTAGGTGTGCGGTTCCAAACTGTGCCGATACTCATAGTGTGTGTGTGTGGTGGTGTTGTGTGTGTGTGTGTGTGGTTGTGTGTGATATGTGTGTGTAGGTGTTGTGTGTGTGTTGTGGTTGTGGGTGTTGTGGTGTGTGTTGTGTGTTTGTTGGTTGGGGGGGTTGGGTGTTTGGGTTGTGGGGTTTTGGGGGTTTGTGTATGTAGTGTGTGTGTGTGTGTGTGTGTGTGTGTGGAGTGTGTGTGTGTGTGTTGTGGTGTGAGTGTTTGTGTGTGTGGTGTTGGTGTTGTGTGGTGTGTGTGTGTGTGGTGTGTGTGTGTGTGTGTTGAGTGTGTGTGTGTGTGTTGTGTGTGTGTGTGTGTGTTGTGTGTGTGTTTGTGTGTGTGTGTGTGGTGTTTGGGTGTGTGTTGTGTGGTGTGTGGTGTGTGTGTGTTGTAGTGTTGTGTTGTGTTTGTGTTGTTTTTGTGGTGGGGGGTTGTGTTGTGTGTGTGTGTGTGTGTGTGTGTGTGTTTGTGTGTGGTGGTGTGTGTGTTGTGTGTGTGTTGTGTGTGTGTGTGTGTGTGTGTGTGTGTGTGGTTGTGTGTGTGTGTTGTGAGTGTGTGTGTGTGTGTGTGGAGTGTGTGTGTTGTGTTGTGTGGTGTGTTGTTGTGTTGTGTGTGTGGTGTGAGGTAGTGGTGTGTGTGTGATTGATTGTGTTGGTGTTGTTGTTTGTGGTGTGGTGTGTGTGTGTGATGAGTTGTGTGTTGTAGTGTGTGTTATCTGATGTTATTGTGTGTGTGAGTGATGAGTATTGTGTGTGTGTGTGTGTTGTTTATTGTGTGTGTGAGTGTGTGAAATGTGTGGTTGTGGAGTGTTTGTATATTGGTGTGTGTGAGTTGTTTGTTATCGATTAAAGAAGATGAGATAGTATAGGGTGAGTAATTGTAAGAAGATATATATAGTATATAGATATTGAGTAGTGTGAGAGAATTGAGTAGATAAGTTCGAGTGTGTGTTGTATTGTGGTATAGATTGAAGTGAGAGAGGATAGAGTGTAGTTGAGTTGAGTATGAGAGAGATATATATATATTATGTTATTTGAGTGTGATAGTAGAGTGATAGTAGAGATGAGAGTATATATGTGGGTAGAGATGAGATGTTTAGATAGAGTTAGTAAAATTGTAGAAGATAGTTGTATATGTTAGAGTTTGTGTGTAGAGATAGTTGTATTTAAAAGATAGAGAGAGTGTGTGAGTGATTGAGAGAGTGAAGAGATATAGATTGAGAGATAGTAAGATATATTTTGAATGAGAGAGAGAGAGTGTGAAGAGATAGATAGTATGTATTGAGAGAGTGATTAGATAAGAGATGGATTGTGTGATGTGAGTTTATATAGTATATGAGATGAGATATAGTGAATAGATATAAGTTATGATTATAGATTGAATAGTATGATGTATAGAGATTTATAAGTAGATATATGAGATTATATAATATATTATGAGATGTAAGTATAGTGTTAGATATGTAGATATATATTGATATTAGATATATTCGAGAATATAGATATAGAGAGATATATAGCATTTAATATAGATAGAGATAGATGTTTAGAGATGATATAATATAGTATGTGATATAGTAGATGATATAGAAATATATATATATTAGATATATGATTATAGATTATATATATATATATATATATATAGATAGTATATATAATAGAATCGTAATATGATTCTAAGAAATCATCACTTCTTATCATACTCACGACACACACGACACTCTCTAACTACACGTCTCACACAACACACACACAGCACTCTCAAGCATTATATATATATATATCTATCCCCACCCACCCAATCACACCACACATACTACATCCTACATCCAACATCCAACACTCTAAAACCCCACACACTACAATCCTCATATACAACAATCTAAATAAACCCCCCCTCACTACCACCCCTACCAACCCCAAAACCCCACACCTTTAGTCATACCGCAAACCCACCCCACAACCCTGAGTAACCACTGTTGACAACAATCATCCACATGTTGACCACCTTTACATGGACCAGGGGGGTTAAATCAAACACTGTGCCACCAGTGAAAAGCAGGTCTGAGACCAGGCCTCATAGTGGATCAGGGTCTGATCAACCAGGCTGTTACTGCTGGTCGCACGTAAATTGACGTACGAACCACGGTCCGGTTGGTCAGGTACTGATTTTGGGTGTCTGTCCAGTGCCTTCTTGAAGACAACCAGGGGTCTTGAAGACAGCCAGGGGTCTTGAAGACAATCAGGGATCTTGAAGACAATCAAGGATCTTGAAGACAACCAGGAGTCTTGAAGACAGCCAGGGGTCTTGAAGACAGCCAGGGGTCTTGAAGACAGCCAGGGGTCTTGAAGACAGCCAGGGGTCTTGAAGACAACCAGGAGTCTTGAAGACAGCCAGGGGTCTTGAAGACAACCAGGGATCTTGAAGACAACCAGGAGTCTTGAAGACAGCCAGGGGTCTTGAAGACAACCAGGGGTCTTGAAGACAGCCAGGGGTCTTGAAGACAACCAGGGATCTTGAAGACAACCAGGGGTCTTGAAGACAACCAGGGATCTTGAAGACAACCAGGGGTCTTGAAGACAACCAGGAGTCTTGAAGACAGGCAGGGGTCTTGAAGACAACCAGGGGTCTTGAAAACAACCAGGGGTCTTGAAGACAACCAGTGATCTTGAAGACAAACAGGGATCTTGAAGACAACCAGGGGTCTTGAAGACAGGCAGGGGTCTTGAAGACAACCAGGGGTCTTGAAAACAACCAGGGGTCTTGAAGACAGCCAGGGGTCTTGAAGACAACCAGGGATCTTGAAGACAAACAGGGATCTTGAAGACAACCAGGGGTCTTGAAGACAACCAGTGATCTTGAAGACAAACAGGGATCTTGAAGACAACCAGGGGTCTTGAAGACAACCAGGGATCTTGAAGACAACCAGGGATCTTGAAGACAAACAGGGATCTTGAAGACAACCAGGGATCTTGAAGACAACCAGGGGTCTTGAAGACAACCAGGGATCTTGAAGACAACCAGGGGTCTTGAAGACAACCAGGGGTCTTGAAGACAACCAGGGGTCTTGAAGACAGCCAGGGGTCTTGAAGACAGCCAGGGGTCTTGAAGACAACCAGGGGTCTTGAAGACAACCAGGAGTCTTGAAGACAACCAGGGGTCTTGAAGACAACCAGGGGTCTTGAAGACAGCCAGGGATCTTGAAGACAGCCAGGGGTCTTGAAGACAACCAGGCGTCTTGAAGACAACCAGGAGTCTTGAAGACAACCAGGGGTCTTGAAGACAACCAGGGGTCTTGAAGACACCAGGGTCTTGAAGACAGCCAGGGGTCTTGAAGACAACCAGGGGTCTTGAAGACAACCAGGGGTCTTGAAGACAACCAGGGGTCTTGAAAACAACCAGGGGTCTTGAAGACAGGCAGGGGTCTTGAAAACAACCAGGGGTCTTGAAAACAACCAGGGGTCTTGAAGACAGCCAGGGGTCTTGAAGACAACCAGGGATCTTGAAGACAAACAGGGATCTTGAAGACAACCAGGGGTCTTGAAGACAACCAGTGATCTTGACAAACAGGGATCTTGAAGACAACCAGGGGTCTTGAAGACAACCAGGGGTCTTGAAGACAAACAGGGGTCTAGAAGACAGCCAGGGGTCTTGAAGACAACCAGGGGTCTTGAAGACAACCAGGGGTCTTGAAGACAACCAGGGGTCTTGAAAACAACCAGGGCTCTTGAAGACAACCAGGGGTCTTGAAGAGAACCAGGGGTCTTGAAGACAACCAGGGGTCTATTGGTAATCCCACGTTATGTATACTGGGATTCAGTTGAACAGTCTTGGGCCCATGACACTGTTGTGTCTCAGCGTACTCATGGCACCCCTGCCTTTCACTGGGGGAATATTGCATCTGCCGAGTCTTCTGCTGTCATGGTTCTCCTGAGGATAAGCCAGGCGTAGCCTCGGGGTCTGGCAGGTGGCTTGACAGAAGTGTGGCCAAAAAAT
>NC_069480.1:6235837-6263337 GCF_026875155.1 Cherax quadricarinatus
GGGATCTCCCTTTTTAGTATCCCTAGTATTTTTAATTTACAAGGACCCGTGGAAAAATCCTTCTTTTTTGGCTTATCCTAGGTATTCTCAATTTTCTGCATACTTTAGCAAATAACTTTATTTTTGTACCTGTACGATAAAACTTAAAGGGTAATTTTTCGTTAATTTTAGGTTCCTTGTAGTAAAAATGCCCCCGTCAACTCTATTTACATTTTTTCCTTGAGACAATATTTCAGTTTTACGTTGGTCCCAAAGAAATTTTTGGGGTGGCAAGTCTGTAATTGTGTCCGTGTGGTTTTACTTTCAGTCGGGGTTTTTTGTTTTTTTTTTTTATTATTAGGAGGCTAAAAAACCCGTTTTCTTTGGTTATATTGACTGACAGATTTTCGTTTGATGGGTGTCGGAATGTAACCCCACGTATGTCGCGGCATTACCCCACCCACTCATACAGTACAGGGCATTTAAATTAGAACTTAATTCGTTCCAAAAAGGTTGTTCGAGTGCGATACCGAATGAATTTTTTCCCCTAAGGAAAAAAAATTAGATTAGTCCTTTAGCCCCCCCAAAATTTTCCCTTGCAAAATTGTTCGAGTTGGGAGCCAGTGAAACTTGGGTACCATGTATTCTTTTGTTTTACGGCCAGATTTTTTTTTGTTGCACAAATATTAAAAAAACGTAACTTTGTAAACCCCCATTAATGTTCGTTTTGGGGACACTACGGCCCAGAGAAACAGCTTTTGATCAGCCTGATCCCCCAGGGGGCCGGGGGTTTGGGCGGGGGAATAAGGGGGACAACTATAGAGGGGTGGAACACTATACACATATTGTATAATGAATGTACAGTTCCCCTGGTTTCGAATTACCTCTACCAATTATGAAGTGTTTTATTGTCAGTGTTTGTAAGTGCTTTTTTGGGGGTCAAAAAGGACTAATCAAATTTAATTTTGTTTTGGGGAATAAATTCATTCGGTAACGACATTGGAACAGCTTCGGAATTAAGAAAGTTCGGAACTCGGGTCCCATGTTAGGTTCCCCCATCTATAATATTTGCCCTTTTATTCCCCCAAACCCATTTTAACCCGAAAACGGTCCAGGCGATTACTTTCCCACTGTGTAGTGTTTCATAATAGATTATTTTTTTTTTTTTTTTTTTTTTTACATATTTTCAAATACAGTGGCCCCCCTTTTAACGATATTTTTTACCCCAAAGTATTTTCAGGTGCCAGTACTGAAAATTTTGTTCCAAAAGGGAAATTTTGGGAAAGTGATTAGTCCATTTCAGACCCCCAAAAAAAAGAAAAACCACTTCATAAATACTTACAAAATTGGTGCTTTCGGAGGTAATCGTTTCGGGGGGCCCAATGTATTTTTTTTTGTTTCATTTGCTTCTGCCTTTTTATCTGCCCCCGAGAGAGACTTTTTTTTCATTTTGCATTCTTTACAAACAATGGTGGTACGTACAGGGGCCCCCGTAAGGTCACTCCCAACCGCCAAATTTGTAAGTGTATTTTTGTAAGTGTTTTGAGGGTATTTTTTGGGGGTCGAAACGGACTAATTATTCACAATATCTCTTATGGGAAAAATAGGGCTATAACGGCCCCCAAACGACTTTGGTCGAAAAAATATCGTTAGGGGGGATCCATGTCCTGTATATTTTACATGGGTTTTTGGAAAGTGAATCCCCTTGTGCTTTTTCGGGGTCAGGGCCCCCTCCGGCCCTTTCCCAGCCCAAAAACTTCCTATTTTTTTATGTGGTCCATTTCAAGTCAGTTTCTTAGTGCTTAAAAGGAAGCACATAGTAATTCATGGTAACCCAAATTAACACTGGATTAACCTGTGTCACTTCTACATGACTAAAGGAAATTACGTGCCAGTTTGGGTAACCAAGGCAATTAGTGCCTTTTGGGGAAACCAAGGCTTTACAGTGCCATTTTGGGTAACCAAGGCAATTACTGCCAGTTTGGGTAACCAAGGCAATTACATGCCTTTTGGGGAAACCAAAGGAAATTACAGTGCCATTTGGGTAACCAAGAAATTACGGTCCCAGTTTGGGTAAAAGGCAATTACGGTCCCCTTTTTGGGAAACCAAAGGCAATTACAGTGCCAGTTTGGGTAACAAGGAATTAAGTCCCATTTTGGGGTAACCAAGGAAATTACGTCCCATTTTGGGAAACCCACTAATGTAATTGGGAAATTTTCCCCTCGCTATAAATTTAAAAATTTTGTGGAGAAGGGAAGGGTGCTTAAGTACAAGTCGGGTTTTGGGACCTGACTTCTAAAATTAAATTTGAGTCCATTTTGAAGACTTACACCTGGTGAATTCAAGAGTGCTTGTATAGCTGTTTAATTTCCCGGGACGTGGTAGGGGTTTTGCCCCTTTGCAAAGTTTTTGGTAAACCTGGCCTTAAGACTTGGTGTTTTCCGAATGTAGAAACACGACCACCCCGCCCGGAGGACAGGCTGCAAATGCTTGGGTTTGTCTTCTTTTTGATTTAATAAAAAAAATAATTGGCAAAGGGCTATTGGAGACTGGGTCTATTTAAATTTCCATTTTTTTAAAGGGGCAGGGAAAAGGGTTGGCCCGTGTTTATTGAATTTTATTTATTATTTATTTATTTTAAAACATGGCCCATTCCCCCCAAGGGAGGGTGGGCCCCAAAAAAAAAAAACTTTCACCCTCATTACTCATCACTGGGCTTGCCGAAGGGTGCTTTAAAACCAGTTTTAAATGCAAATTTCACCCCTCTTCAGAGTGAGGCACTGTCTTCCCATCTCCCGGATCAAGTCCGGCCTGCTTTTTTCCTGAACCCTTCATAAATGTTTCTTTTTCCACTCCCAAAAGCACGTCAAGTATTAAAAAACCATTTTTCTCCATTCACTTACAAAAAACGCTCACAGCCTGCTGGAAGTCCAACCCTCGCTTGAGTTTTTTATTTTAACCCCCCCCTGGCTTTTTTCCCGGGAATTCTGTATTTTATACCCCCTGCCCCTTTTAGGAAATTGTATTTAAGTTTTTGCACATTTAACCCGTTCCAAACGAAATTTTTTGGGGGCATTTTTAATATTTGATGGTATTTCCCTGGTGGGAATTCATCGGATTTTTATAAAAGTGAGAATGGATACAATTTCCCACATAAAGGTAAGACGCGTATCAACAGTTAGGGATTTTTATTCCGAAATGTTTCCCCTACACAAGTTTTCAGTAAAATTACAGGGGGTTTTGGGTAGAACCCGTAGGGATGTGAAGACGATTTTTAATCATTTCCATCACCCTTGATGGGGGTTTTTGGGGTTTTTGCCCGTCCCTCGGGTTTGGGAGAAACTGCCCACCTAACTTTTGCATGTCTTATATTAATAGAAGGGGGGGAAAGGAAGTTATATAGATTTTGGTAGTGAGGGGTTTTAAATGGTAGAAAATAGTGGTTGTAGTTGCGTAACAATTTAAAAATAGTTTTTAAAAAGTTTTCCCCTTTGGGGTGGAAAGAAATTGGGGTTATAATAGTAATATTGAGGGAAATTATCGAGGATTGGGCCGGGGGTTTTTTTGACCCCCAGAACTGGAAACTGGAGACATTTGCGTTTAAAAACTTTGGGATAGGCATAAACTCCCCCAAAATATGCCCATTTGTGGGGCCCCTAAACCCTCCCGCCTCTACCCCCAGGGCACCCCGTCCCCGGGGTAAGCAAAAAGGTGTGGTGCGGTATTGGTTGGGTTCAGTATCTTTTGTACCCAAGGGGGGGGGGAGATTTGGGATGCTATAAAGGAATGTGAAAAGGGGAATTTTGGGGTATTTTGCCTTTGGGGATAAGCTATTTTAAATTTAGCAATATAAACAATTACATTTAAACATACGTATTGTAATTATTAGGATAATCTCCAAAAAAAACAGTCCCTGTTTCCTTTGGGGTTTTCCCTGATTCCCTTTCAAAACACGGACCCCCTACGTTTTTAAAAACCCTTTTAAAAATGAAAAAAATTTATGGAGACGTTATTTGGTTTGGGAAATAACGATAAAGGGGAAAAATTTTTGCCTAGTAGTGACACAAAACCCTTAGGTTTCCCTTAAAATAAAAAATAAAAGTTGGGGGGGTTGGATTTGAGTGGGACTTCAAGATTGTTTTCAAATTTTTTAAAAAACGCATTTCCTTTTTACAAATTAAAAACGAAAGGGGAAAAGAAATAAAAACTAAGAAATTTAAAACCACATATATGGAAAGGGGGGAGGGGGTGCTTAACCCGTTTTGGGTCTTACATTTGTTTTGGGGGGGATGAGAGGCATTTAAGGCTCAAATTTCAGGGAAGAGTCGGGTTCAGGCCCTTTGGGGTTTGGGGAAAGATTTTCCCTTGCGTCGGGGTTACCGGTTTTTAGTAGAAACTAGATTTTAAAAAAGATTATTGTTTTAATTATTTTTGTTCCTTTTTCTTTCTTCTTCCCCCTCTGCCCCCTTTGCGTTCCTCCCTCCTTCCCACCCCCTCCAGTTCATCCCAACCCCCCCTCCCATCTCTACCCCCCCAGCATCCCTTATACTTTGCACTTGTATTGATTCTTTTTTACAGGTCTTTTTTTCCTTTGGTTTCTTTTACGGGGGTTTTAAAAATGGGTTCCCCAGGTGACAAATCGAAACGTTTAAAATCGATTACTTCCCGCCCCCCTCCCCCAGGCCCCTTGGTGTTGTTTTGGGGGGGAGATGGTTGGGGGGGGGGGGGGGTGAAGCCCCGAATGGTCCATACACCCCCGGGTTTTTTCCATAGCAACATGAATTTTCCCTTTACCGTTTAAAACCTTTTAAAAGATGTTTTGGGAAATGTTACTCTGTTTCATCCTTGCAAGTCGCCGTCCCCACCTGGGGGAAAGGCGGGTTTTGGACAGGGCGGCGGGCAACGTTGAGCAAAAACGAGGGAAAGAAAAATTTCTTAAAAGGGGGTTCAGATCCCTCGTCCAACACGCCCCCAAAAAAACCTTGTCTGGTGAGGGGGGAAATTTTTCCCCCTTAGGGCTTTGCACTGGGGAAATGGTTTTTTTGGCTGCTTGAAGAATTAAGCCCATACGGGGCAACCACACACACACAAAACAAACACACAACACAACCACACACACACACACAACACAAACACACACACACACACACACCCCTGATAACGACATCCAAAAAACGGGAGGGGAATTTAAACCAAAGGGGGAAAAAGACAGGTTGTTCCAAAAGAGGGACACAGTAACAAGGGGCCCCAACAGTTGGAAGCTAAAGAAAACAGATGAATAAAGGGTTTGTTAGGAAGTATTTCTTCGGGCCACAGAGTAGTCAGTAAGTGGAATGGGTTTTTGGGAAGCGATGTAGTGGGGGGCCAGGACCCAAACCCTGTTTAAAAGCAGGGGTATGAAAAAGTCCGGTCGGGAGATTTGCCCTAGTAGCGTCAGTGAAAAAGGGGGGCCCGGGAGCTGGGACCCCGCCCCCCCGAAAAATTCAACGGGTGGTACCACCCCCAACAAACACACAAAAACAAAAAACCACAACACCCCCCAAAAACCCCAACACACACACAAACCCACAAAAAATATACACACACACATAAAACAAAACACATACACAAATACCCCATAACATAACAAAACACACACAACACCCCACAAAAACAACACAACACATACACACCCCACACACACAAACACACACACAAACACACACACACACAAACACCCACCCCAAAACACCCACCAAACCCACACAAAACAAAACCCACACACACGTGCACCACATAATACCTGGGGCGTCAGGCGGGGCCCGGGCCAAGGGCCCTGGCCAAAAACACTCCCACCGCCTTTTATAGGATTGTTAAAATGGGGAAAATGTGAATGGGTTAATGTTCATGTTAATGTTAATGTTTCATTTTAATTTGTTCATTAAAGTGAAGGGGTTGCGGACTGGGGTTTTGGGGAGGTGGGCGCCGGGGGCTAGTGTATAGGGACGGATAGGGATAGGGGGGGAAATTAAAACCCCCACCCGGGGTTTAGGGTTTTTATCTTGGTAGGGTTGTGACCAAAAACGAGTTTGGTTCACCCGGGGTTTTAAAAAGGAATTTCCCTTTAAAGGTCAGTACGGGTATCGGAGGATAATATGAATGGGATTAACTACAATAATTTTTGTGCAAAATGGAGACCGGGGAAAAATTAAAAAAGGGGAACACGCGGGAGGCCAAACTGCCCCATATGGGCATGGTTTCACACCCCCAAACCCCCGGGTCAAATTTTTTTCCCAACTCATTACAATATCCCTGACTTCAGTGCAAGCCCAAACCTTAAGTCCTTTACCCCAGGCTTGGATTTCCTTTCTTAAAACTTTTTTTGTTTCTGTGGGCTCGGGGCCCCGTTTTTTAAAAAAAAAATGAAATTGGAGAGAATGCCGGGGCGCCCCCTGTTTGTGTATATATTGGGGTTTTTAAAACAAGTGGAAATTTTTTAAACGTTTTTTGTCGGTGCAATACGTTTGTGGATATTTTTTTTATCTTGCAAAAACCCCTGAAAATCACACATTGGTCTAAAAAAACCGAAAGGCTTTTTGACAGACATGTCCGGGCCCCCTTCATGGTTTTTTAAACTGATGTGGGGGGATCGGTTGGGCCTCGGGCCCAATTACCCTTCTGCGTGTTGCCCATTTTATGGTTCTTATAAAGAAATCCCAATCAAACCATACCCGGACGGGGATTGAACCCGCGATCAGGGAGAGGGGTTTTTTATCCCCGTCCGTGGTATGGTTTGTTTGAATTGTGTCATTACAAATTTTCGGGGAGTAAGATGTGCAAGGGTTGCCCTCCCCGGGGGGGTTTTCCCGGGGGAAAAACTCCCCCCCCCCGGGTTTCCTTTGGGGCCTCTTCCCCCCCAAATAACTGTTTTAAGATATGAAAATTTTAAAAGGACCCCCCGGGGGGTTTCCGGGGGTTAAACCCCCCCGGGGGCCCGGCCCTTGGGTCTCGGGGCCCCCAATAACTGTTTATAAAGATTTTGAAATTTGGGACCTCCCCGGGGGTTTTCCCCGGGGGCAACCCCCCCGGGCCCGGTCTTGGGTTTTGGCACCAATAACTGTTTTTTAAAAGAAAAGCAATTTTTAGACCTCCCCGGGGGTTTTCCTGGGGTAAAACTCCCCCGGGCCCCGGCCCCTGGGCCCGGGCTTCATTAAGAGAACGTTTTTGTCCCAAAGGATTTTATCAACCCTAGTTTGCTATTTTTCCAACTTTCCCCCGAAAGCCCTTAAGTTTGTTATTATATTTAAAATATATATAAAAATAAAATTTTATCAAAATATATTTATATAATATATTAAATTTTTAAAATTATAAATTTTTTGTTAGTTTTAAAACCCTTTGCGATGCATAAGGATTTTTTTGTGAATTTTAGTAAAATGGTTTTTTTGGTACTTATACGTGAAGGTTGCAGTGGGGGGGCATTGGTCCACCCGCAGCAACAACCGGTTGACCAGGCGGGCCTTACGGACTCCCTTTTACCCGCCCCCCGATTGGGGGAACCCGGTTACCTACCCCCAAAAGAGGGAAAGGGGCCAAAGGGGCTCTTGCCCCAACAAGTGGGGGAAATTTTTGGATATCCCTTTTGAAAGTTTAAAAACTATCGGGGCCCGGCCATAGGCCAGGTCTTTAATAAAACCCTCAAAGTCCCCCGGTATTCCTTAAGAATTGATGGAAAACCCTTGGAGTTTCCCCTGCAGCATTTTTTGGGGGGTCAACGCCCCCGCCCCCGGTCTGTGACCGGGCCCCTTTGGTTTGGATCCCCGGTTGATAAAACAAGGCTTTTAAACGTTGACCGCACGCACCCACGACTTTCAGGTGTATTATTCCCATACAATTATATAATAAATTTTTTTAAAAAACGTTTTTTTTTTTTACAAAATTTTTTTAAAATTGGAATAAAACTAAATTTAGTGTGTAAAAAAATTTGGGGGAAAAATTTAAACCAAACAAAAATTTTAAAAGAAAAAGGGAACGGGTTGCAATAATGTGACATTTATTGGGGCCCAACTTTTCCCGCTCTCCAGGAGTTTTTTCATTGTTTATAATGGCTTGATAAAGTTCTGGAGAGCAAAAAATTTGCCCCCAAAAAATGTAAACATTAGTTGCATTGTGTCCTTTTACTTTACAATAAATTTAGTATTGTTTTTTCGACGAAAACCAAAGGGTATTCCCGGGTTATATTACAAGCTGTCTTAAAAACAAAAAATCTTTTTCGTGAGTGCCCCGGAGTTTATTAAGGCTTGTGTCAGCTGATACGGGAAATTGAGGGCTTTTTAATACTCAGTTTTATGATGAGAGTAAGACACATTGAAACATTGGTACTTTATTGTAACTTTTTGCCCCCAGTGGCTTTATCAATACAAATTCTGGGAACATAAAAGAAAAGGAAAACTATTTACAGATGGGGTTAATCAGCCCCTCAACCTAGCAGTAGGTGCGAAGGCCCCCGTAGTCGGGGGAATTCGCCCCCTACTTAAAGGGTTGGGGGACTGATTCCCCTCTTACCCCCTCCCTCCTTACCCCTTTCCCCTCTTTGTTTTGGACTGTTGAACCCACTGTGTGGCGAAACTTTTTCCTGAATAAAGATTCCTTATGTGCAAAAAGTGTCTCAATCTTCAACTTGTGGGTTTTAAAACCCTTTCCCTTCAAACAGTTAAATTTTCCCTCTTGTGGGTTATTGTAAAACCTTTTTTAGGTAAGCCCCACATATGAACAGTTGGGTACCCTTCTTTTTCGAAACGTTTTCCCCTTTACACATTTGGGCTTCTTCTCGAGTACAAAAAGTTGCTCTTCTCCGATGGGGGGTGACCACCTCAAAACTTAAGGGGATGGTTGATTACTTTCGTCTTAAAAGAAATTTTCTGCTTTACCCAATTTTTTTCCTGTACTCGACTGAAAAAACCCTACTGTGTGGGCGAAACGTTTGAAATAAAGATACCAAAAGGTTCCTATGTGTCTTACCAAAAATCTGTCGGTTTTTTAACCTTTTTAAATTTTTCATTGTTTTACCATTTTTTGTACAAGATGAGGTAATCCCCCTAAAACCTAGCAGTAGGTGCAAAAAGCCCTTTAGCCCCCCCCCCCCCCGGGGAAATTTCCCGCCCCTACCCCAAAGGGTTGAGGGGATATTACCTCATTTCTTTTATTGAGATGAATGGTTCCCCAAAAACCGAATTTTGAAAAAATTTTCCCCCATGTGAAAACCTTTTGGGGGTATTTTTTAAAAGGGAAAACTTTCGCCACACATGGTTTCCCATCATTTCCATACACGGGGGAAAAAGCTTGAAAAAACAGGAGGAGAATGAGGAAAATCATTCCCTAAACCTTGGGTAGGTGCAAATTTCCCACGAAGGGTGCTTTTCCCCCTACTGTTGGGTTTGAGGGACTGTTTAAACCTCATTTTCTGTACATATTCTCCTGTTTTCCCAAGTTATGCCCAAGAATTTGTATTGAAAAAACCCCACGGGAAATGGCGAAACGTCTAAAATAAAAAAATCAGATTTTTTGTGGGTTAAGACACAAAGGCAACTTTATTCCGAAACGTTTCCCCTACACAGCGGGCTTTTTCATTTGAGTACAAAAAGGGCAGGAGCATAAGATGTGAAGATAGTAATCGTCCAACCTTTAAAGTCGTAATTTGAGGTTGTAAAGGCCCCTCACCTGGAGAAGTTTTTTTCCCAAAATCGGGAACAATTGAAGCCAAGCGACAGTGTTGAGACTTGTATACGGGT
This sequence comes from Cherax quadricarinatus, assembly GCF_026875155.1. Classification (NCBI taxonomy): domain Eukaryota; kingdom Metazoa; phylum Arthropoda; class Malacostraca; order Decapoda; family Parastacidae; genus Cherax; species Cherax quadricarinatus. The sequence goes on from NC_069480.1 coordinate 6,245,588, forward strand.
GGAAGGAGAGATGCAGAGTAGTATAGTGGAATGTAGCCATTGAGAGGTCTTTGCCCCTCCCAGATAAAAAACATTTTCACTTGAAAAAGTTGTCCAAGGTGATTTGTTACCCAAATGCCATTGTGTTGCAGTGCTGACGTGATTATTAAAACATAAGAACACTGCAGGGCCGACTGGCCAATGCAGGGGAAGGGCCAAGTCAGATGGTTTTCAGTACTGACAAGTTGTTAGGTAAGCACATATGAAAGGTTTGACACTTTAATTTCCCAAAAGTTTCGCCTACACATAGGGTTCTTCATCGAAAACAGAAAGTAGGCAGGAGCAGTAGAGATGTAAAAACGGGTGTAATAGTCCCCACCCCTTTAAGTCGTTTGATTTTGAGGTTTTCAGTCCCCTTTAGCGGGAGAAGTTCTGTGACAACTTGTAGGGAAAATGTAGCATAAGCCCCCTAGTTGGGTTTTTAGTTTCGCCGCAGCAAAAGCCTGGTTTTATCAGGCTTGGGTCCACCAGGGGGCCCGGGCACAGACCGGGCCCCGGGGGCCCTTGACCCCGGGAAACCCCCCCAGGTAAACTCCGGTAAGCCCCTTATTCCCGGGCCCTATGGTTTCACTTTTAAAGTGTGATGGGCGAAACATTTTAAATTTAAAATTCCCCTTTGTTTTCATAGATTTAACATGGATATCCTGACAATTTTTGTTTTTCTGACTTTGGGGTTTCAAAGGGGCCCCCGATAAGGTGTGAAAATAAAAAAGGGAAAAAGTCAACTAATGGACATTTTTTTGTGGGACGTTTCGCTCTCCCGGGCTTTTTTTAAGCCCTTTTCAAACAATACATTGGGCACGAGGGGATATAAAGGCTCAGAGTGAGGTGAATACTAGTGAGGTACCCTTTCATTTCATGTGGTTGTTTTTTTTTTGTAGTAGTAGTATTTGTTGGTGGGGGACAAAGTTTAAAACAAAATGGTAGAGCAATTAATTCGTACATGAGTAAAAGGATATAAAAGCTATTACTTGGGTAAATAAAAATAGGGTTTTGGCCCAAAAATAGACCCGGAAAGAGGGGTTGGTTTTATGTTCATTTTCCCGTGCTTTTTGTAGTATAAAAGGGGAGACTAGGGGATGGGAGGGGTTTTTGTTTTCAGGAGGATTTTGCTAAGAAAATTTGGAGATGGGAAGTGCCCTTGTTTTTTTTTAATTGTATTCGAAAAAAGCGATCAGTGCTTGATTCAAGGCCCCCTTGCGTGTGGGGGAAAATTTGGGTTTTTTTTATCCAAATTGGGCCCTCTCTGAATTTTTATAAGATGATTGGGGGAAATTTTGGTGTTTTTTTTACACAGGCGTTGTTTAATTGTTTGTTCCCAAAATTTCGTAAATTTTTATTGAGGCGGGTGTCGGGGTTTCTTGCTGTTTCACCCTTCCCTAGACTTGGGCACAGCCTCCACAGGGGATAGTGAAACTCCTGCATTGATGGTTCCCTGGGCTTGGGTTTTGTTGGGGTTTGATCCTTTTTGAAGTGGTAGAAGCGATGGGACTTGGTGTTAGCTTGTTTAAAGTACTTTTTTAGACGTTTTTGTGCAAAAAAGGTGTTTGGAAAAAAAAGGGGTTTTTGACTTTGTTGGGAGCGGGGTTGATGGGGAAATTTTGTCTGAAAAGCTCTTTTCTTGCAGTCTTTGATGAAAAAAGAAGGGAAAATGTTTAAATCATGAATGTTGGTGAAAGTAAGTACATTTCCCGTCAAAAACTCAGAAATACAAATTCGGTATTCTTTGGAAAAAAACCCATATGATGCCCCTTTTTGGGCTTGGGGAATTTTACTGGATAGAAATGTTGTGGATCATTTTTTATTGGTGGGTTTTCCCAAAACTTGAAATTTTTCCCCAAAAGCCAGGTTGCTAAAGTCCCCAAAAGTACTTTCCCCAACCCAACACAATTTTGCCATCGTTTTTAACCCCTTATTAAAATAAAAAGGGTTTTTTAACAGGACAAAACCCAAGCACCACGAACCAGTCAATGCAGGGAAATTTACACTATACCCCGTGGAGGCTGTGACAAAAATCTACGTAGGGGGGAAAACAAAAAACCTTTGACACCCCCCTCAATGAACACATATTTCCAAGTAGGAACGACAATTAAAAAAACGCCCGTGTACAACCCGAAATTCCACCCAAACATCTTATGAAATTCGAGACGCCCAAAATTTGTGAAAAAGAACTAATTTCCGACACGCAATGCCCTTTAATCACACTGAACGCCCGTTTTGAATTTCATTAAACAAAACAACGGCAACTTCAACCTTCCCCAAGGGTTTTGCAAAAATCCTCCCGAAAACAGTAAACCCCCGCCCAAAAGGGCCCCTCCTGTTATATACACAAAGCACAGAGAGTGAAACATGGGAAAAAACCCCCCTCCTTCCAGTCATATTTTTTCCAACCTTTTTTTTTGTTACCCAAGTAATAGCTTTTATATCCTTTTTCTCATGTAAGGGAAATTAAATTTCTTACCCTATTTTATTACTTTTTTTTCACTACCCCTACTACTACTAAACTCTACCCCATAATGAACATCAAATGGTTTCCTTTCTATATTCACCTCCCCTCTGGGGCCTTTATATACCCTCTGTTTTCCCTGTATTGTTTGTAATGGGTTGATAAAGCCCTGGAGAGCGGGAAAAGTTGCCACAATAAATGTCCATTTGTTGCACTTGTGTCCCTTTTAAATTTTCTATTGGGCGGTAATTCTACCAAATTTTTCCCGCGATAAGGTGATTTTAAAGCGTCATTTATTTATAATTGAATAAAATTGATTTAATTTGTTTAGCCTTTAATTAAAGGGGATTTGATAACGCCTTAATAAAATTTCAGGTGTCAATAAACCATAACCCCAGGGGGCTTGAAAACCCCGATCAGAAATGGAAAACCCCTGGGCCGAAGCGTTAGCCAATGGGCCATCTGGCTACCCTAAGAATTTATCCAACTAGGTATATTTTTTTCACCCTAGGAAAGGTTTGCATAGGCCACCACGTGGGCCACAAAAGGGAACCTTTTTACAGAGAATTCCCCCTTTTTCTATGGCGGTTTTAAATTTTTGGAAATCTTTAAGAAATGGGGGATGGAAAATTAAAAAAGGTATTTAAAAAACCGACAGGTTGTTTGGAAGAATAAAGCAACAGTTTGGATCTTTTAATTTGAAACTTTCGCCACACAGTGGCTTTTTCAGTCGAGTACAGAAAAGTTGATAGAAGCAGAAGATACTTTAAAAACGATTTTAATCAGTCCTCACTCTTAAAGTTTTGAGGGGTCAGCCCCCCGTTGGGGAAACCCAAGTGTAGGCAAACGTTTTTGAAATAAAGAAAATAATGTTGCATATGGTCTTACCTAAAAACCGTCGGGAAATTTTTTTACCAAAATTTTTTTTTCAAAACTGTCAGAAAACGCAACACAAGGGGGGTCTTGGGACAGACCGGGAATAACTTCGCAAAACCCCTTTTAAATGAGAAAGGGGTGGATTTTAGAGGGACCTACCTCCCCAAAATTTAAGCCTTCCCTTTGTATTGGACTGATGAAGCCCTGTGTGGGCGAAACGTTTCCTGGGAAAAAAGATTCCCCTATGCTGCATAAGGTCTCAATCTTTAACTTGTCGGTTTTTAAACCTTTATCACAAAATGTCAGGGCACTGCAAACATCATGGGCTTTTTTACAAAGAAATTTTTCAACACTTGTTCAACCTTTGGCGAAGCCTACTTCGACTAGTGGATGGTTTCCCCCTATGACCCCCCTCCCCCCTGTTTACCTCACCTATACAGTATATAAGGTTACGGGCCCCATGTGTACCTTTACAAGATTGATGGGGCTGAACACATCGACCCCCAGGTTGAAGGGGTGATTACCCCATAACCCCTTCCCCTTTCCCTTTCCCTTTGTATTGGACCCGATGAAGCCACTGTGTGGGGGAAACGTTTTGAATTTAAAAAATTCCCATATGCTGCATAAGTTCTCAAACTTACTTGTCGGGTTTTTCAAACCCTTCATCCATCTGCTTTATAGTGACCTACGTCCCCTCCTTGGGGCTATTAAGGCTCCAACCTGTCACTTAATCCAAATTGTTTTGATATGGAAAAAATACTCTTTCCAGCCCCCCAAGGGGGGTGACCATCAAAAAATTTTTAAGGGGGGTGGACCCGATTTCATCGCCCTTTAAATATCTTTTGCTTCTATCAACTTTTTTTTTTCCTTTCTCGACTGAAAAAAGCCCAAATGTGTGGCGAAAAGGGTTTTGAAAAAAAAACTAACATAAGAACATAAAAGAAGGGGCCGCAGGGAAAGGGCCCATGGGCCCCTGCGAGGCCCGGTCCAAAAACTCCCCCCCGGCTAAGCAAAGCACCCAACCCAGTCAGGTCAGGTACATTGCTTTTTTGGGAGGGAAAACGGCAAACCCACCTGGTAGCCCAAATATCCCGGGCAATCAACCCCCCCAATCCAAATCATGTATTTATTTCCAAAAAATTTTTAAAAACTACAAAGTTTGGCCTCTATCACTGTACTCGGGAGTTTGGGGGTTCCCCCTATCCACAAAAAAAAATCTAAAATTTAAAAAAAAAAAAAACAAAAAATAAACCCCCCCCCCACCCCCCCCCCTTAACAATTTTTCCAATTTAAAAAATTTTCGAAAAAACCCAACCAAAAACCTTTCGCACCTGTTGGGAATTTTTTAAACACTTTAAAATTTACATAACCAATAAAATAAAAATTTAAAAACGCCAAAAAGGAAAAGGGAAGCAAAGGCCCCCCCCACCCCGGGGACCACAAATGCCAAAATTTTTCAGACAACCCCCTCTTCTATGTGCGGTTTAAATTTTTTAAATCTTTAAAAAGTGGGGGGATGCTTGGATACCCCGACGAAGGGGTTTTCCATCCAAGGAGTTTGTGCACTCCGCCTTTTTATTCAATCATTTGTTATAATTTCTTGACCCCAAAGGGGGCGGGGGTTTGATCCCGGCTAAATTTTTGGTTTTTACCTAGCAGTAAGTAGGGAATGTATAGCAGTTATTTGGGGTTTTCTTAAACCCGGGGAAAAGTTTCGGGGGTCAAAGCCCCGCGGTCGGTTTGAGATCGGCCTCGGGGGGGGATCAGGTTGATCAACCAAAGGGTGTTTCTGCTTGGGTTTCTTTTAAAAAGAAAAATTTGCCGATATTCAGCGGGGGGGGGGCCCCGGTTTTTTGTTAATACTTTTCTCGACCTTTTTCAAAGTCCAAGGTGAGGAAGAACCGGCTCGGATATGGAAAGTATGTTGACGGGTTTTCACCCCCCCGGGTATACGTGTTCATGAAGTAGGGGGGCAGTTAGGGGGGAGTCAATCTTTACCCCCGCCCTGACTACCCTTTGGAAAATGGCGTAACTTTTCCCTTTTTTAAGCTTAACATTTATACCCTCGAAGGGGGTTTTTAAATAAATGGAGGAACACTGCGAAGGGCCCACTGGGCCCCTACAAGGCAGGGGCCTTATCAAAAACCCCCACTCCCAAGAGTTTTTCTTCCCCTACCCCCGACACCCAAACAAACCCCGCCCCTCCTCCTCGAAAATTTTTTTCACAATTTTGCCTCTAATGAAAACATTAAAAAGGAAAAAAATACCCGGGCCGGTTGGGAAAGGGAAGGGCAAATATGCAACGTTTTGGGATCTTTATTTTAAAGATAAAACCCAACTGTTGCATATTTTTCTTACCTTAATGTTTTTTTTCGGCTTTTAAAAAAACATAAAAATTTGGGGGAAAACTAGAAAAGGGCCCACTGGCCCTTGCGAAATATTAGTTTATAATGGTACCGCTAAGGCTTGGCGAGAAAATATTTTGTTGTGGCAGTTTAGTGGGTATCTTTATATAAAACTGTTTACAGGTCATTGACATTAAAAATTCTTGAGATTGTGAAGGTTTTTCACACTGACTGAGTTTTTTTGTGGTGTATGAACCAGTAATTTAAAATGGAATTCTCATCCGGGGTTTTTTAAGGGTTTTGAAAGTCTAAGGTACCCAAAGTTCGTGTAAAACCCTTTCTTGGGGGAAAAAAAAAACCACGGGCGGGGGCTAACCCCACCCGTGGGATGGTTTAAATTTCAGCCTTACGATATTTTTTTTTTTACCCGTGTCCCTTTTATAAAAATTTGACAAAATTTTGCAACTCTTTTTGGGAAACTTTATTGAGGGAAATTTCCCCCACAAGTGGCTTCATCAGTCCCCCTACAAAAGAATCATGAAGAACAGGGGAGAATGGGGGGAAAACCCGTCCCCCAAAACCCTTTAGTCCCATGTTTGGGCAGTCCCTCAATTTTTGAATAGAAATACGGCATACGTGGAGGGAAGGGGTTATAAACCGTTGGCAGGAGAGGTGGGGACGTCAAAAGGTCGTGTAACATTTGTTCAAAGTTTAAGTAGGTTTGTTTCCCAAGAAATTTGGGAAAATGAAGAATTCCCAAATATTAAGAACCCAAGAAGTTGCAGTGTCTGCGGTTTTGGGAGATGTGGTTCAGAGAACCGATTTATTCCCAAAATTGATGGACGGGGCCACAACGAACCCCAAGGTTGAGGGACTGATTTCCTCATTTCCTGTTCTTCGGATTCTCCTTTTATGGATGATGGAAACCACTGTGTGGCCAAAAAAGTTTTCCCCAAAAAAGAAAACCCCAAAGTTTCACAGTGTCTTTAAATTTTTCAAATGTCCCGGGTTTTTGAACCTTATAACAAACCCCGTGTCTTTGCTTTTTAACGAACTTCGATTTTGAATTTTTAAATTGCGCCCGGAAAACATATTAAAGGGATGTAGCCCCTTTTCGAAAATTTTTTTAAAAAAACCTGATAAAAAACATCGAGAAAGCCCCCGTAAAGGCTAATTTTAAAACCCGGGGGTGGTGAAAAATTATTAAACTAAGTAAATAAATAGTTGATAGATTTGGAAACCCCCTTTAAACCTTTTTTTATGAAATTTTTAAAGGGCTATGTGCTTGTATTTTTTAAAATAATTAAAATTTTATATATAAATATAAAATTTTTTAAAAAAATATATATATATTTATATATATTATATATTATATATTTATATATGGTTTTTATATGATTAAAATGGAAAAAAAATACCCACCCGTGTTTTAGGTAAGAACTATGCAACAGTTAAAGGGAAAGAATGGTATTAAAAAACCGAAAGATGAGAGTAAGACACATGTGCAACATTGGGAATTTTTTATTGGGAGAAAATTTCGCCAAACCCGTGGCTTTTTATTTCAAATTCTTCCAGTTATGTCCTTGAAAAAGTATTGATTAAAACCCCCGGATTGGGGAAACGTCAAAAAATAAAAACCCCGATTTGCCATTTGTCTTATCTAAGCAACATTAGGTATCTTTATTTTGAAACGTTTCCCCCTAACAGTAGGCTTTTCAGTTGAGTAAGAAAATTTGAAGGAAAAGAAGAACTTTTAAGACATGTAATCAACCCAAACACCCCTTTTTTTTGAGGTGGTCAGTCCCCCCAGTCCGGGGAAGGGGCAAAAAGTTTTCCCTTTTGACATGCAACCCCAAGGGGATCTTGGGACAGACCATCAACCCTTGAAACCCCTATAGTTTAAACGGCTTTAGTTTGAGAGGGACCTGCCCCCCCAAAGAACCCACGTTCACCTTGGACTATATAAAGTCCATCCTGTCACTTTTAATTCATATTGTTTCAGACCCAAAGGAAAAAATGCTCTTCTCCAATGAAAGGGGTGCCCCCCTCAAAAATTAAAAAAGGGGGATGGGGCGATTCAACGTCTTCAAGAAACTTTTGCTTCTATCAAACCTTTTTTTTTACCGACTGAAGAACCTACTGTGTAGGCGAAACGTTTTGAAAAAAAAGATACCTATTTCCTGACAAAGGAAATGAACTGAACTTTTTTCCCCGGCCGGGGGACTGACAATCAAATTCTACGAAACAAGGGGATTGGGGTGATTGCAACTTTCACATCTCTACTGTTTTCCCGCCTACTTTCTGTATTCGATGAAGAAGGCCCAAAATTTTAGGCGAAACGTTTCGGAATAAATTGTCTAACTGTTTGGAAATTGTCCTACCTTGTTAGGTAAGACACATATGCAACCGTTAGGTATCTTTATTTTGAAAAGGTTTTTTGCCTACACGTAGGGTTCTTCTTTGGTTTCAGAAAAGTTGTAGGGAACAGGGAAATACTTGAAGGGCGATGTAATCAGTCCCCTCCACCCCTTTTAAAATTTTTTTAGGGGGGGGGGGGTCAGTCCCTCATCGGGAAGAGATTGTTCCCTTTTTCTGAAAAAATATGAAGTTGAAGTGAAAATCGGGCCTTAAAAAAATGCCAGGAGGTGAGAGTAGGTTTATTTTGGGGGGGCAAAGGGCCCCTCAAAACCCCCCCCCTTTTCCCAGTAGAGGGTTTCGAATAGATGGCTGTACCAAGATACCCTTGTTTTTGCAGTGTCTGGGCCGAATGAACATTAAAATGGAAAAAAATACCCACCAAAATTGTTAGGGAAGGGGCACATATGCAACAGTTTTGGGTTTTTATTTTTAAAAGTTTTGCCCACAAGTAGGCTTCTTCAGTCGAGTACCCAAAAGTTAAAAAAAACAGAAGATACTTGAAAAACCCTTCGTCACTTCAAACTTCAAAATTTTTTTTCAGACAACGGAAAAAAATGCTCTTCTCCCGACTGAGGGGTGACCCCCTCACAAAAATTTAAGGGTGATGGATGATTACATCGTCTTCAAGTATCTTCTGCTTTTAAACAACTTTTCTGTACCGACTGGGGGGGGAAACCTACTGGGGTAGGCGAAGGGGGGAAAATTTTGAAATAAAGATACCTAACTGTTTTCATATGTGTCTTACCTAACAATCTGTCGGTATTTTTTTACCTTTTTTGTTGAACTCAAAATGGTATACAAAACCGACCAGGGGTTTTGGAAAAACACATATGCAACAGTTAGGGGCACTTTAAATTTCCCAAACCCTTTCGCCTACCCCAGTAGGCTTCTTCAGCGAATACAGAAAGGGAGGCAGGAGCATAGAGATGTGAAGACGATGTTAAACAGTCCCTCACCCTTAAAGTCCCTAGAATTTGAGGTTGTCAGCCCCGGCCTGGAAAAAAATTTAGTTTTCCTAGTCAGGGAAATTCTGAAGATCAAGCGACTGGCGGGAATTAAAAGCGTCGGAAGGAGAGGTGCAGGGTGTAGTAGTAGTAGTTAATAGTAGAGTAGTAGTAATGGAGAGGGGAACCCGAGGGGTTTATTTTCCCCCTCGTCAAACCCCCTTTTTACTTTAAAAACTTGGGGGGGGGGCGGGGCCGGGGGGGGGGGGGGGGGGGGGGGGGGGGGGGGGGGGGAAAGGGGGGGTTTTGTTTTTGGGGGGGGGGGGGTTTTTGTAAAACCCAAATGGCCCCTTTTGGGTTACAAAAAAAAACAAAAAACCTTGGAACCAAAAAAGGCCCTTTTCCAAATGAAAGGGGGGGATCTTGGAAGGGAAAAAATTGGGCCTTTTCGGGGGTTTTTCTAAAAATACCCCTATTCCCCTATACTATACTATACTTCCACCTCTTTCCCCTTCCCGACAGCATTTAAGTCTCCGCACTTTTCGCTTTTATTTTCAATGTTTTCCCGATATGGAACTGGAAATTCTCCCGGCCCCGGGGGCTTTACAACCCCAAATTCTACGACTTTTAAAGGGGGATGGACTGATTAATCGTCTTCACATCTCTCTGCCCTGGCCCCCCTTTCCTTTTTCGGGTGAAGAAGCCTATGGGGTTTTGGCGAAACGTTTCGGGAAAAAAAGGTTTCTAATTTTGCATTGTGTCTTAACCCAACAACTTTTTTGTTCAACATCTGGGTATCTTTATTTTTAGAAAAGTTTCCCCTTTCCCGTGGGTGGGGAAAGTTACAAAAAAGGGTACCCGAAGTTGCACTGTCTTAATTTCATTTTTGGGCGGTATTTTATACCATTTTGGGGCAAAATTTTTTAGGGCATGGAAAAGGGGGAAAGCTGCCTGTAAAAAAGACTTTTCCCCCCTCTTTGGGTTTTTTTTACTGAACCCCCCGCTTAAAAATTTCAAAGTAATCTAAGCTTGTAAATTTATTTTTGGCTCAGGTACACGGTACAAAATCAACATAGGGTTAAAATTTCCCCCCCACGGGAACCCCCCCCCCCATTGGGGGCCCCGGGCAGCTCTATTAAAAAAATAAGTGGGTTTATCTAAATCGTTTTGGGTTTTCCTAGGCAAAATTTTTTTAAATTTTTACTTATGGGAATTTTTGTAAGTTTCCCAAATAAATTTTAAAAGGGTCGGGGGCGGGGCCGGGGTTTGGGGAAAATGGAAAATCGTCAGAGGGGCAAGACTAATGGGGTTAGGTATATGGCGGCCCCCTGTTTTTGATATTAAGGGGGAAGAACAACAAAATGGTAACAATACCCACAGGTTGTTAGGTAAGACAAAATGCAACAGTTTGACCAAATTTTTTCCGAAACGTTTGCCCCCCCGTAGGGGTTTCTTCAGTCGAATACAGAAAGTAGGCAGGAACAGTAGAGATGTGAAGACGATGTAATCAGTCCATCACCCTTAAAGTCGTAGAATTTGAGGTTGTCAGTCCCTCGGCCTGGAGAAGTTCAGTTCCATAGTCAGGAACTGGCTAAGTAAAACGGGTTGACTATGTCAAGAGAGCCACTGAACTGGAGTGATCACTAAGCAGAAGTTGGGAGCTGGAGCTCATTCCTCGCACACATGTAGTTTGCGTTCCGGGGGCGTTGACCCCCGGAACTCTCCAGGTATGTGCGTGTCCATGTGTAGACTAGTAACATCACCTGTTGGTTACTGGTTAAGAGAGATCCTAAGAGGCGAGACACGATCTAGGGTACAGTTAGAACACAGCCCAACACCTCCCCCACTCGTGCCCCAAACACCCACACAGCAACCCACAGTCCCACACCCACGCCCGCCGTTCCACCCTCTTGTCAGGCTGACCCCCAGCCAACCACACCGGCTTGCTATGTTCACCCATCCACACCGGCTTGCTATGTTCACCCATCCACACCGGCTTGCTGTGTTCATCCATCCACACCAGTTTGCTGTGTTCATCCATCCACACCAGTTTGCTATGTTCACCCATCCACACCGGCTTGCTATGTTCACCCATCCACACCAGCTTGCTATGTTCACCCATCCACACCAGTTTGCTATGTTCACCCATCCACACCAGCTTGCTATGTTCACCCATCCACACCAGTTTGCTGTGTTCACCCATCCACACCGGCTTGCTATGTTCACCCATCCACACCAGCTTGCTGTGTTCACCCATCCACACCAGCTTGCTATGTTCACCCATCCACAACAATAGTAAGAAATAAAACACATGGGGATCAGTTAGATATCTTTGTTGAAACGTTTCGTCTAAACAGTAGACTTCTCCAGTCAAATAGAGGCAGCAGGTGTGGTAGGAAAAAGGGGGAGGTGGTCAGTCCCTCAGCCTTGGAGAAATAGCATTTGAGGTGGTCAGTTCCTCAGCCTTCAGATGAGCTCAACTCTGTGGGTGTTAGACTATTGTGGCCCACAATACTAACACCCAGGTACCTACTTACTGCTAGATGGATCGAACCCAGTCGTTCAAAAACTCTAGGTAACTCGTAAACAGTAGTCAAAAGTTCTGCTAAGTATGTATGGGATGGGCCGTCGAATCCCACTACGAGGCGGGAGGTATGTGGTAGTCTTTACTGCTGCCTATTACCTACTTACCTGGAGGGTATTACGGGGATCAACGCCCCTGCGGCCCAGTCCATAACCAGGCCTCGTGGTGGATCAGAATCTGGCAGCACGTAACCGACGTACGAACCACAGCCCGGCTGGTCAGGTACTGACTTTAGGTGATAAATTAGACACATGTGCAACTCTTGGGTATCTTTATTGAGGAAACGTTTCGCCACACAGTGGCTTCATCAGTCCATACAAAGGAGAATCTTGAACAGGAGGAGAATGAGGTAATCAGTCCCTCAACCTTGAGTCGATGTGGTCAGTCCATCAATCTTGAATAGAATACGGCATACGTGCTGAGAAGGAGCTTATAAACCGTATGGCAGGAGAGGTGCAGAGTCATAGGTCGTGTAACATTTGTTCAATGTTGAAGTAGGTCGTGCCCAAGAATTAGGCAAGCGAAGAATTCCCAAGTATTAAGATCCCAAGAAGTTGCAGTGTCTGACAGGTTTGTAGATGAATGGTTCAGAGAACCGACATGTTGATAAATTAGACACATGTGGCGAAACGTTTCCTCAATAAAGATACCCAAGAGTTGCACATGTGTCTAATTTATCAACATGTCGGTTCTCTGAACCATTCATCTACAAAACTGACTTTAGGTGCCTGTCCGTCATGTACGTACAATGGAAAATCATGTGCTTGCTCCACCAAAAACTCCCATAGTATACCGAGTAGAAAATGTAAAGAAGGGCGAGTATGTCACACCAGGTGGGACACAACGAACACATCTTTGATCCTGTAGCTAAAACTAGGCTCCCCCCGTGTCGGCGCCATCGTGATTAATCATTATACTGGACTAATTCAATGGTAGAAATATTATCTGTGATGTTAAATTAGACACATGTGCAACTCTTGGGTATCTTTATTGAGGAAACGTTTCCTCAAAGATACCCAGAGTTGCACATGTGTCTAATTTAACAACATGTCGGTTCTTTGAACCATTTATCTACGTGATCTGTGGTATTCGTGTGCAGATGGCAGACCAGAGGCCTAGCTTCTCCCTACTAGCCCCGTGAGGACGGGGAATGTGGCTAGGCCTGGGGACACTTGGTCCCACAGATGAGGGGGTACTTGTACCTCCTCCCATGGGAGACTTAGGTCTCGAGACACTCCCCAGATAGGGAGTCAAGGCCGAGTCACCACTACTTGGAAAAGACCCGGGCAGGGAGAATACCGGCGAATAAAAAAAAAGTGTGCCAGCTCTAGTGTTTTATGTATCCCCTCCCCTAGTGCAGATGTAACGCATGAAAGCGTTAGTCTGGAAGTGGGTACGAAACACATTTGATGGGTGGGTGTGTGGCGTTCCTGGTGGTCCGTGGCTGTTTGTTCTTCCTGGTTCTTGTTGGGTGGGTGGGTGTGTGGCGTTCCTGGTGGTCTGTGGCTGTTTGTTCTGCCTGGTTCTTGTTGGGTGGGTGGGTGTGTGGCGTTCCTGGTGGTCCGTGGCTGTTTGTTCTTCCTGGTTCTTGTTGGGTGGGTGGGTGTGTGGCGTTCCTGGTGGTCCGTGGCTGTTTGTTCTTCCTGGTTCTTGTTGGGGGGTGTGTGTGTGGCGTTCCTGGTGGTCCGTGGCTGTTTGTTCTTCCTGGTTCTTGTTGGGTGGGTGGGTGTGTGGCGTTCCTGGTGGTCCGTGGCTGTTTGTTCTTCCTGGTTCTTGTTGGGTGGGTGGGTGTGTGGCGTTCCTGGTGGTCCGTGGCTGTTTGTTCTTCCTGGTCCTTGTTAGGTGTGCGGGTGCTCCTGGTGTTTCTGGTGGTCCGTGGCTATTCTTCCTGGGTATACATGTAAGGTGTAACTATGATGCTCAACACAGTGATCCTACATAGACAACCCAAGTACCCGTCTTATGGAGGTTTTAATGTGTAAGAATGGTCTATAATACCGACAAAATGAAATAAAGACACATGTGCAACATCTGGGTATCTTTATTGTAGACGTTTCGCCATCCAGTGGCTTTATCAATACAAATTCCAGGACATAACTTAAAGACAGTGGAACTATGTACAGAAGATGAGGTAATCAGTCCCTCAACCTAGCAGTAGGTGCGAAGAGCACCATAGTCGTGGAGATTCTGAAGCAGAAGAAAGGAGCCTGGCGCTTATATAGTAACGTCAGGTGTAGCAGACGAGGGCATATTCACTGGTAGGCGGGATTCCCCAGTGGAAGTAGGTCCTTCCCAAAGAGATGGGTTAGTTGTAGTAGTAGTTGTCGTAGTCGTGAAGGCTATGTACATGTCCTCAGAATCAAGATTCAGGCTCCTTTCTTCTGCTTCAGAATCTCCACGACTACGGTGCTCTTCGCACCTACTCCTAGGTTGAGGGACTGATTACCTCATCTTCTGTACATAGTTCTCCTGTCTTCAAGTTATGTCCTGGAATTTGTATTGATAAAGCCACTGGATGGCGAAACGTCTACTATAAAGATACGAGAGGTTTTAATGATTGAACATTCTTTTCGGGCCAGTCCACTAACACCCAGGTACTCTTTTTAAACTGATGAGTGAACAGGGACAGGGACAGCAGGTATTTTATGGAAACACGTCTCTAATCCAGCCGTACCGGAAAAGATTCGAACCCCAGACCTCAGTGTGTGAGGTGAGTGCGCTAGCGATCGAGCTTCGGGACACCCCTTTGCCCCTCTCTTTCTTAAAGTATGTTTGTTTTCATGCCCCTTACACCAGCGTGACCCAACATGTTTTGAAGTACCCCTTCCCCCCACCACTTTTTTAAGGGGGGGGGGGGATTTTTTGACTTTACATTTTTTAAACGGGATGGGGAGAACACAAATAACCCCAAAAATTAAAAAGGATTTACCCCCAAGTTTGGGGAAAAACCAAAAGTCCACTAAAAAAAAGATGTAAAAGGTCCAAACCGGAGTCCTTACAGGTTAAAATAAAGGAAAAATCCAAAAACAAGGGAAAACACACAACATAAAACCATTGACAACCGCCCACACAGTGGCCCCAAGTCACAAACGATTTTTTGGTTTTATAAGACATCAACATTTATATTTTTAATGAAACTTTTTCCCTACACAGAGGCCTTCACAGTCAAAAAATTGATAAACAAAGAACTAAACGATGTAACAGTCCTCACCCGTTTGAGGTTCAGTCCTCACCCGGAAAACATTTTTTCATATGTGCTTACTAAAAACCCGGTTTTTAAACCTTTTTAATTTCCCAGATTTTGGACAAAAAGCCCCCCCGTGGGGGCAAACAGTCATAAAAGGATCACAATACTCAGGTTTTTGACCCCCCCTGCCAGACAACGATGACCTGCCCCTCAGGATGCCAAAGGAAAGCTTTTTACAATTGTTTTTTCACCGGGGATAAACCGGATTACCACAAGTTTTTAAAAGACAAAGAACAAAAACATAAGAACAAGGAACACCCAGGGCCTACCCCGGACGGCCAACCCCCAAAACCGGTTAACCAATACCCCCAAATGTCATCGGGTCCATTACAAGGGAGGAACCCAAAACCACCGGTCCAAAACTATCAGGTTACCACACCCACCCAATCCCCACCAGATAAACCCCCCATTTTAAACTCACAACGTTTGGCCCAAACGGTACTGGGAGTTTTTTCCACCATCCACAACTCAATTACCAAACCATAAGCAAACATAAACAAATTAAAAACGTTTCTCCCCGGGATTGTCACTTCCTACCGTTCACGGGCACCAAAAAAAAGTAAAAGGACCAAGTCAACAAACAAAAGGGGCAACTTTTCCTCCCCAGGAGCAACAACCGTAAACTAAAAACCCTGGAAGCGAAACTTTCCCACATAAATGTCACATTATTCACGTGTCCAACAACTTTTTTCGGAATTCTACCAACAAAATTACCACCATAAACCACACCGTATTACCCGATGGGACACACGGGGGGTTTAAAAGGAGGTAAAATTTTTATTTAGTAAATTACAAGGAATGGACCAAGGGGGCATTAATGACTACTACATAAAACCGTTTTGACAACCCGAAATTATCACCAGGATGCCCCACCCCAGCCCCACTAACCCCAGGATGTACCCCACACCGTCCACTAACACCCAGAGGGACCCAACCATTCCACTAACACCCAGGATGGACCCACACCATTCCACTAACACGGAGGGCCCCACACCAGTCCCAAAAACCCCCAAGGTGACCCACACCATCCACAAACACCAAGTTTGGTCCCACACCAGTCCACTAACACCCAATCCACCCACACCATCCACTAACACCCAGGATGTGACCCCCCCAGCCCCACTAAACCCGGGATGACCCACCCAGTCCCTAACACCCAGGAGGGACCCACCCCCACCCACAACACCCAGGTTTAAAGGGAAATATATGCAAGGGGGTGGGCTCCCCGAGGGGAGAACAAGAACACAGGGGGGGGGAAAATGAGATTGTAGTTTCCCTGGGCATTCCGGGATCAACCCCCCGCGGCCCGGTCCACGACCGGGCCCTCCGGTGGATCGGGGCCTGATCAACCAGGCGTTACTGCGGGCCGCATGTACCAACGTACAAACCCACACCCCGGCTGATCCGGCACGGTTTTGCTCAATTTTTTTTTTTTTAATTTGTGGTTTTTTTCCAAATTTTTTAACCTCATATTCTGTACGTCACAAGGTTTATAAACCGTAACAGGAAAACCTCTCCCCCTTCCTACCTAACAAACATCCGCCCCCTCCCTTCTGTCCCTCATGTGTGTTGTGGGTGGGTGTACTCGCCTAGTTGTGGTTGCAGGGTCGAGCCCAAAAAGCTCCTGTCCCGTCTCTTCATCGTCCCCACTGGGGGACACTCCCTGAACCCTGAGCTTTATCATACCTTGTTGTGTTGTGGTGTGGGTGTGTGGTGGGTGGTGTGTGTGTGGGGGGGGGGGTTTTGGGGGTGTTTTTTGTGGAGGGGTGGTTTTTTGGGGTGTGGGTGTGTGGTGTGGGTTTTGGGTTGGGGGGGTGTGGGGGGTTTTTCGTCCCGTGTGGGGTTTTTGCCTGTAGTTGGGGCGTGTATGTGGGTGGGGGTGTTTCCCTCCCTTTTACCCAATAAACAGGGGGTTAGTTTGGACCACCCTGACTGTCCCGGGTTCAACCCCGGGACTTGAAACAGGGTGTTTCCTTAAAAACCTGCTGTCCCTGTTCACCCACAGTAAGTAGAAAACCTGGGTGTTAGCCACCTTACACCTGCTGTCCCCACCCGCGTAAATAGACAACCTTTGGGGGTTTCCACCCTTTCACCTGCTTCCCTGTTCACCAGCATAAAAGCCCTGGGTGTTTGACCTTAACCTTGTCCCCTGTTCACCCCACAGTAAGTAGAACCGGGTGTTAGCCCCCTTACACCGCTGTCCCTGTTACCCAGCAGTAAATAGCACCTGGGTGTTTTGCCACCTTTCACCTGCTGTTTTTCACCCCAGCTAGTAACCCTGGGGGTTAGCCCCCTTAACCTGCTGTCCCTGTTCACCCCAGCAGTGAGTAACACCGGGGTTTTTTTAGTTTTACCCCCCTTTCACCTGCTGCCCTGTTCACCCGCAGTAATAGACACCTGGGGGTTAGTCCCTTTTCACCCGTTGTCAAATTTCACCTAGCAGGTATACCTGGGTGTTACATATTTTTGGGTGTTATCCCGGGGGATAAAATTAATCTTAGTTCCCTTGCTCTTTCATAACCAGGAACTTTCCCATTTAAATATTCATTGGTGTCAGCTATGGCTGTCACGTTTTATCATGTAAAATATTGTATGCTGAAGGTCTATTTTTGAATCAGTAGGTTAGGTTTGGTAAGGTTCTCAGGGAAACAGGAAAAAGTTTTCCCACGCGGGTCTAATACCGCCCTTTGGAGATTTTGGTCATTGACCGAGGCCTTCCCCCTGGGTTTCCGGTCATTTTTAAACATAAGTAGTTCTTTAGGGCAATGGAAAAAAAAGAAAGCGTATTTGATCTTAGGTTTTTTTTTTCAGTTTAATAACACGCAACCTTTGGAACTGATAGCATATGTTT
>NC_069480.1:6268337-6288979 GCF_026875155.1 Cherax quadricarinatus
CTACGTCTCTCTAGAGAGTTGCCAGTTTTCAGGGCCCTAGTCTATCTCAATGGAGGAAGGTTTCTGATACAATGGGATCATCTTTGTCCATCCTCCTTTTGTACATTTTCCAGAGAATTTATATCCATTCTTAATACGTGAACAAAAAACTGTGCAGCATAATCTAAACGAGGCCTAACCAAGGATGTATAGATTGAGAACAACCGAGGACTCCTATTATTATGCTTCTTGATATAAGCCAAGGATTCAATTAGCTTTATGCGACCACTATGCACTGTTGGTCATTGGTTTCAGATTACTGCTAACCGAACTCCTAAATCTTTTTCGCAATCCGTAATATTAAGATCTACATTATTATTTCATATGGTGGCATGGTTATTGTCCTGTCCAACATTTAGAGACTTTGCATTTGTCTATATTAAACTGCATCTCCACTTCTCCGACCACTGCATCAGATCTATTTAAATCGATCCTGGAGTCTCGAAATGTCCCTCGTCAAATGAATTACGACGGCCTATTTTGGTGTCATCCAAACTTGCCGATTCGCTCTTTATGCCCTCATCTATGTCGTTTATGTAGATGTGAACAGCAAGGGGGCCCAACACTGACCCCTGTGGTAACACCGCTCGTGACGCTTCCCCCACTCTGATTTCTCCCATTTATCAAACTCTCTGCTGCCTATTTGTCAACCAATGCCTCTATCCAGGAAAAAAAATTTCTCCTCCTATCCATGTGCTGTTAATTTCCTCAATAGTCTCTGATGTGGGACCCTGTCAAAAGCTTACTGAAGTCCGTATTATTTTTTTTTTATTATCATATACACAATATCATATTCAATTACCATATCTACCTCCCAAATACCTTAGTGAAAAAGTTAATAAATTCGTAAGGCAGGAACGCCCCCTTTGTAAAACCCTGCTGAGATTCTGTTGATTATTTATGCGTTTCAAAGTGGCAACGACTGCCGTCGGCAATTAATTTGATTCCATAAATTTTCCCACTATGGAGGTTAGGCTTATTGTCTATAGTTCGAAGCTATGGAACTGTCAAACCGAATTGAAAATAGGTATCACATTTTGCCATTTCCACTGAACAGGCAACCATGCCATTTTTATGATAGTGAAAAGATTAGCCAAAGGTGTGCTAAGCCCCTTTACATTCTAGAACCCTTGCATACAGTTCAACCGGCCTGGGGATTTGTTAGGCTTTAATATATCTATTTGCCTAAGACCATGTCACTTGTGACCCTAATAGTGCACAGTTTATTATCGTCCTGTTTCTTACAAAAATTTATTCATTACTGGAATATCGCTGGAATCCTCCTGTTTAAAAACTGAGAGAAGTATGTTTAAAAATTCCTACACATTTCCTTATCCCCTGTATTGAGCTGACCCGAGGAACTTTTGAGTGGCCTAACTTGGTCCCTGATCTTACTCTGTATACCTAAAGAATCTTTTGGTTAGTCTTCGATTCTCTTGCAACTTAATTCAATAATCTCATTAGCTATTCTAATTCCCTTTTTTAATTTCTCTCTTTAACTGAATAAATCGATTTTCTTAACTGCCCTCTCCTCTTTTGATTTGCCTATCTATGCTCTCTTTGAGCCAATCATAAATTTTAACTATTATTCAATCCATTTAGGATCATTTTTGTTTGATCTGATTTCCCTATTTGGAACAAAATTGACTGAGCAGCTAGAACAATGCCCTGGAGAAGCATCATATCGGCAACCATCACCACCCTACCTGACTCCTAGTCAGGTCATTCCAGTTCAGCCCACCTAAGTAATTTTCCAGTCCTATGAAATCAGCCCAAGCGAAAGTCAGGACGGAGACTCTGATTGTCCATTTATTAGGGGAATTCCAATGATATGTTAAAACTGAGTGAATTGTGATCACTCACCCCAAGCTTCATCATAACTCAAGATTATAATTAGAGTGGTTTCCTACTGCAAGAACCAAGTCAAGAGGTTAATTTCCCCTATTGCTCTGTGCACAAACTGTTTTAAAAAACAATCCTGGATCGTAGCAAGAAAGTCCACCCGACTCCTAAATTTCCTGTCCCCAAATTGCTACCAGTCCATCTGTCTATAGTTGAAATCTCCCTAAGCACACTTTTCGTATGTAGATGCCTTACGAATTTCTGTCCCATAGAAGTTTACTGCACTCCCTTAACAAGATTTGGGCCTTGTTGTAAATTCACACCCCACATAAGTATTTCTCTGCTGCCCTCGAGAAGCTGTACCAAACGATGCAAACAGATTCCATTGGCTGAAACTCTTCTAATTTAAATATCTTTCTAACACAACAATTTAAATTGTCTCTGACCTAACATCGCTACTCCACCACATTTTCCTGTTACCCTGACAGTGTGGAATATTATATATAGCCTTGTAAGTGACATTTCAAGGGCATCTCTCTATCTTTCCAGATTGAGCCAGGTCTCTGTTTATAGCATAATATCTATGTTTTCCTGCACTTGCAATTAATCTTAGCTCATCTATCTTATTTCTTCAAACACTCCTACTCCTGCTATTTAGTATAGTAAACCTTAAGGGAGCTAGTCCCTTGCTGCCCTCTGCTGTCCCCCCTTTGTATTGCTGACCTGTTCCTATTGTCTTTATTTATAACTTCATGCTGAATGCTTTTATACATTTTACATAGTTTCCAACCCTAAGTGTAGCAACCTGCTTCTCGTTTCCCACACACACCCATACCTCTATCTTCCATCAGTTTAAAATCATAGGCATTCTCCAATGGCCTTCCTCACTCGAGTCTGCAGAGTGCTACCACCCCTGCCCCGAGAGATGAACCCCATCCCTTGCATACATATCATGTTGGTCCATAAAAGTTTGTTCCAGTGTCAATGAATGGGATTGCATATGTTGTAAACAATCAGGGATAACCCAAAAAAAGTCGGACACAGTGACCAGTTACCATTGGGTCCCTTAACCATTCTGACTGATGGTAAACGGCTTACATACAGCCTGTTGTAGTTGGGATATAGTAGGGCGGGGCTGGCTTGGTAACTGTCACTTGGAGGGGAGATGTCAGCATCAGCATCACGTGACGTTACCAGGAAAATGTTGCTGCATTGCCCACTCTCTCTCTCTCTGTCCTCTCTCTCGTCTCTCTCTGTCTCTCTCTCTCTGTCTCTCTCTCTGTCCCCACTCTGTCTCTCTCTCTCTCTGTCCTCTCTGTCTCTTCTGTCTTGTCTCTCTCTGTCTCTCTCTGTCTCTGTCTCTATCTGTCTCTAGCGTTAACGCCGTGTGTCAACAAGAGTCAACAAACGCTTGACTTCGTCTGGGAAGTCAGTAGGAGCTAAGTCTTTCTCGCTCAACTGGTGAAACAGATTGATCCGGAGAAGTGGATGAGGTCACCCCGGTAGAAATAGCACCGACCCACTGGTCCAGGTGACCACGTCATCCTGTACTTTTGAACAGGGTAAGGATAGTGAACTAGGGTCAACGAGGTTGGTATTTGCTCTGAGACGAGCACTGTGACCCAAAGTGTTAGCAAGGAGTAAATGGATCATACTGTCTCTACAATGTGTAAGGAAGGTTCAAACAAATAAACCTTGACCATGCAGGAATCACTGTCAACTAGGACGGTATCACCATCCTGAACATATAAGGAACAACAACAGACACTCTAGTGAGGAGCACTAGACGCAACAGAGACGGTCTTTTCTGCAAACGCGGTGACATCAACAGAGATGGCATTAACTAGTTCCGAAGTAATCGTTTTCTGACAAAGCATCCCCTGTTGGAGAAACTACTACTCGAACAGCAGTCATTGCAGGGATAGGCGTGCACTCAAGGCAGTCTGGTCTCCTCGGAACACTTTGAGGCAACGGAACACTATCCTGCAAGTCTGAAGGTATAGGTTGGAAACACTAATGGGATTGACAAGATTACTAGTGCCTGACCGCTCGGCTACGTTAATAATTCATTCACACGTATCTATAGTAACTTAATCTTGAACTTCACAAGTTCGCAGCACTTTAACAAATCTCAGATACAGCTGTGAGAACACAGACATTGCTCAAGGGCTAGCTATAGGTCCTTTCATCAGTAAAGGTAATATGTTTACAATGACAGATTCATTATTGACTTTGGACTGAATGATACACTAAGTAAACGTTCAAAAGTGACTGGTAAACATCTTCTCAGGGAAAATACTGAAGGGCATAAGTCAAGAAAAGTGAGAGAATGAAACACAATTAAAGCTAAAATGGAAAAAAAATGCCTTAACTATTCTGCATAAGTACTTAAAAATTTTACTAAGTTACACAGTAAGACAAAGAACTCACACAAGAATAATATGCAACTTGCAAACACAGAAAATCAAGAGAACTTGTACTTTGCTTCAAATCTAATTTGCTCAACTTTTACTTTAATTGATAAATGGCACAGTGAGTTGTCCTACTTTCAACGCAACAAGGATAATACACAATAAAATAATAAAATTACTCAATAACACTTGTGCAAAAATTAAAACAAACACCCAATTCACTGAAATAAAAATTAAAATGACAGACAGAATAAAATACTATGCTCAGAACAGAGCATAAGAACTGCACTGTAAGAAACAGTAATTGCACAACACTGCATAAAATATTTTCTGCAAGAAAAACTTTAATAGCACCACAATATTCACAAGAATTAATGCAAAATGAGTTCCTGTGTGCAAAGTAATAAAATTATAACACACAAGACAAGAAATATAACAAGGAATGAACACTTTAACTCTTAACTGCACTTAAACAACAAGCAAAAGAACAATTTACTTTAGAAAGGAGAACTTAAAATTGCACTAGATGAATTTGTTTCAATAAAATATGAAAATAATAGTGCTAAAACACCACAACAAAAAGAACTACAACACTAACAGTGGATGCAGAGCACAAAACAAACAACATAAACTCAGTACTCGAATTTTCTTGCAATGAAACTTGATGTTTTTAAAAAAAATTTTGTAAACAGATTTCTTGCTGGAGCTTTAAAAATGGCACTATTGTCGTGAAATAAGACAAATTTAACACTGGCTGAATGGAAAAAATATGAACACAAGAATGTTCAACACACAGGGAACAAACAAAAATACACAATTGCAGGAATAAAAAAAAATCACAGCCAACACTGAGTTGTGATGCAGAATATGATGTGAAAAATTTTACTGAGATAATTCACTGGCATTCTGAAATTTTTAAACACAAGTTCTATACTGCTCATATGTTGCACACACAACAAAGGAAACAACTAAGTACATACTTCAAGTGTATAAAAAAGATACACAACACAACAGATATAACAATAATACAACGAAAATTAACTACAGAATTAAGGAGATTAAAAGAAATTTAATAGAATCATACATGAAAACACTAACTGAAGTCCTGATCAAGAGTCCTCAGAATTTCACTAAAGAGGTAAATTTCACTGGAACCCAAAGAAATGTCTCAACACGTCGCAAATGTCTCTAAAAAAAAAATATTATAGCTGTAACACTTTGAACAAATGAGATTGATGGATTGTTTTTATTCATTCTGCTTAGCTGTCCTCGCCAGATGATTCGTATAATTGCGCTTAAATCGGCGAAGAACAACACATAGGAGGCCTTTAAAGATGGCGCGCCACACTCTAACTCTTGACCCCCTATGTGGTCCTTAAAATATGGTGCTACACTACCCCTTATTTTTTTTTTTATTTTTTTTTTTTTTTTTTTTTTTTTTTTTTTTTTTTTGGGTGTGGGGGGGGGGGGGGGGGGGGGGGGGGGGGGGGGGGGGGGGGGGGGGGGGGGGGGGGGGGGGGGGGGTATTTTGATTAGCCAGAGCACCAAAACACTGATGAGTAGGAGAGTTGTAATGTGCCGACTGTAGTTGGGTTGTGGGTAAGCTTCGCGAGGCGTCTGATGACCGCAATGGTGGCCGACTCACGTGATCGAGAGTGGCTGGGCTTATGGGTTGAACGGCGTAAGCCTCACTGAGAAAACCCCACACTGCCGCGAAGATAATTCTAAGGTCCGGCTGGATAGAAAGAAACCCACGAAATCTACAACACCACAAGGATGACAAGAGCAACTCAGATGCTTGGAACTTGAATCACAAGCGATGAAGAACGAGTCACGTGGCTTGCCCTGAGTACCTGGGGTTTTTTTAAGACACCTGGGTTAGTTGCTCGCTGGCTTATCTTAACCCTTCACCAAATAGCTTGATAACTTCACACGATGAGCACAGCAATGGTGGAAGCTGGGCTTGGCAGGCAAAATAATTGGATGGAGTAGGCTATGCTGACTGGACTCGGTGTTCTGACTCCACCCACCACAGACTGGAAAGCGCTTATTTTGCAAACATCACTTCATCGGTCAACCCGTCGGAGTAATGCAAAAAAGTCAGGGAAAACACTAATACAAAGAGACTGACCAGTGAAATACATGTAGAAGCTGGTAGATTAGCTGCTGAGGTAGCTGGATGGGGTTGAACCTCGGTAGCTACTGGTAACACTAAATGGCCGTCTTGCAGGTCGACAACTTTTATCTCCAGAAATCGCTGTAATCTTCCGAATTACAGGCCCTCCGCTGTCCACCATTATTATCGTAAGTTCTTGAATGAGATATCACAGGTTGAAAGTAGACACACTTGTAGGATGGTAGATATAGTGGTCATAATGAGATGGAGATGGAGCCACAGTTACCTATACTTTTACGCCTAGCACGGTCAGCCGCTGAGTGAGAGCGGGACAAAGGTATCACTGCCCATGTGTATGCCCATGACTTCCACTCCAAGCCACAGGCCTAACGAGGGCTCCTCGAGTCTAAAGCACATGGAGGATACTAAACTAATATGCATGCTATATAATACAGGGAATACAGGGATCAGCAACTATGCTGAACAACCGTTCCCGTTCGCGCCTTCATGTCCACGACCATGCCTTCCGGTGGATCAGGGCCTGATCATCCATGCTGTTAAAATGCTTGCTGAACATTTAAGTGGATTTTCATTACATCTTAGCTCATTTCTTCAATATTTTCGCCCATTTCTCACTGCCAGTTGTTTGAGATAAAATTAAAAGGTATTATATACCGTTGTAATCATAAATACTTCTACAACCCTTGTTGTTACACCCGCCCAGTTATTCTTCTTACCCCCCCCTCTCTCCCTCATAAAATACCTAGTCACGTCATTATTGATTTTTAGTGTTGAGGTGACCTGGTACGCGCGTCAACACAATGTTCTGGCAGCATTGTTGGGTGGGGAGGTGGTGGGTGTAACTTGTTCAGGCAGACACTGGGACCGCACTCATACCTTTTCTGTCAGTAACTTTTGGGAAGGATGGTGATGAAGGGCCGGGTTACCTGTTTAGTCCTTGCCAGTCTCCATACAGGTGTTCCTCTGCTTTAATTAACGGCGTTTCGTTAATGCAGCCAAGTCATTGTTGGAATTGGGAGGTTGGTGGTGTAACTCGTTCAGGCAGACACTGGGTGACGCCTCATACATATTCTGTCAGTAACTTTTGGGGGATGGATTGGGTGGATGAAGGTCGGGTTACCTGTTTTAGTCTTGGCAGTCTCCATACAGGTGTTCCTCGCTTTACGGCGTTTCGATCAATGCAGCCATTTCATTGTTGAGATGGGGATGGTGTGGGTGTAACTCGTTCTGAGCAGACACTGTGAACGCCTCATACTTATTCGTCAGTAACTTTTGGGGAAGGATTGGTGATGAAGGGCGGTTACCAGTTTTAGTCTTGCCCCCGTCACTATACAGTGAGCCTCTGATTTAAACGGCGTTTCGTTAATGCAGTCGTTTTGTCAGTTAAACCCATTCATTTTATCCAACTTCCACAATATATATAATAATCCACTCAACTATAAACTAAAGACTAAAGGATTTTAAAGTAAGGTGTGTATTGTATATGCATTTATTAGCCCTACCTCTGTTGCTCACTTAATATTATAGCGTAAATATGTTTTATTAGGCTATTTTAGCTGTACAGCAGTAGCACGGAACCTAACCTGCTGTATAAGGTGGGGCCTTCCTGTACTGTAAGCATGGAACCTAACCGCTGTATAAGTGGGCCTTCCTGTACATATCATGGAACCTAACCGCAGTATAAGTGGGGCCTTCCCTGTACATTAGCCATGGAACCTAACCTGCTGTATAAGTGGGGCCTTCCTGAACATTAGCGAGGAACTAACCTGCAGTATAAGTGGGGCCTTCCTTGTACAGTACATGGAACCTAACCAGCAGTATAAGTGGGGCTTCCTGTACAGTAGCAGGAAAAACCTAAACTGCTGTATAAGTGGGCGTTCTGTACAGTAAGCATGGAACCTAAACCTGCTGTATAAGTGGGGCCCTTCCTGTACATACATGGAACCTTAACCGTGCTGTATAAGTGGGGTGCCTTCCAGTTACAGTAGCATGAACCTAACCTGTCAGTATAATTGGGGGCCTTCCTGTACAAGCATGGAACCTAACCTGCTGTATAAGTGGGGCCTTTCCTGTACAGTAGCATGGAACCTAACCTGCTGAATAAGCAGGAACTTCCTGTACAGTAGCAAGGAACCTAACCTTCTGTAAGCGGGGCCTTCCTGTACTGCATAGCACAGAACCTACATGCTGTATAAGCAGGGCCGCCTCTACAGCAGTAGCAACGGAACCTAACCTGCTGTATAAGCGGGGCCTTCCTGTACACAGTAGCACGGACCTAACCTGTGTAACAGGCCTATCCTGTACAGCAGTAGCAGTCGGAACCGAACCTGCTGTATAAGCAGAACTTCCTGTACAGTCCATGGAACCTAACCTGCTGTATAAGCAGGAACTTCCTGTACATAGAATGGAACCTAACCTTGCGTATACACAGAACTTCCTGTACAGCAGTACACGGAACCAAACCCGCTGTATAAGCAGAACTTCCTGTACAGTAGCATGGAACCGAACCTGCAGTACAAAGCAGGAACTTCCTGTTACAGCAGTAGCACGGAACCTAACCTGCCTG
Source organism: Cherax quadricarinatus (assembly GCF_026875155.1). Lineage (NCBI taxonomy): Eukaryota > Metazoa > Arthropoda > Malacostraca > Decapoda > Parastacidae > Cherax > Cherax quadricarinatus. Next base: position 6,277,333 of record NC_069480.1, read on the forward strand.
TAATAGCCGGGGCCTTCCTGTACTTGGATTTAGCCGGTTGTGGGATCCTGGAAAAAGGAAGGATACAACTCCAAAAGATAAATAAGAATCTGATGTAGAATTAGACACGTGGTGTAGCACCTGGGTGTCTTGTAGACAGTTGTATACATCTTGTAGAAACGGTTCGTCCTCCAGTGGCTTGATCAGTACATTACATGGACATGTAGAAAAATGGTACAGAGAACGGACAAGTTGATGAATTAGACACATGTGCCAACATCTGGGTAATCTTTAATAAGTGAAGTTTTTCGCCACACAGTGACTTCATCAGTCCATAACAAAGGATAATGTGAAGAACAGTGAGTAGTTTGAGGTGATCATCCCTCACCTTGAGTCGATGTGATCAGTCCTTCAATCTTGAATTAATACAGTGTATGAAGACAAATGTATACAACAGTTCTCAGTATAACCACATGAGACTGACACGGAGTGATCTGTGTATTTCGACTCCCTTCTGGATCCTCTGTGGTGGCCCGTGGCCTGGTGGCAAGTGGCCCCGGTGCTAAGTGCCCGGGGCCTGGTGGCTAGTGGCCCCGGAGGCCTGGTGGGCAGTGGCCCGGTGGCGCCTGGTGGCTATGGCCCGGTGGCCTGGTGGCTAAAAGCTCCCCTTCACACAAGGAGGGCCCGGGTTTCGCTCCCGGCGGTGGAAACATTCGACACGTTTCCTTACACCTGTTGTCCTGTTCACTAAGACAGCAGCAAATAGGTTACCTGGGTGTCTAGTGGACTGGTGTGGTCGCATCCTGGGGGACAAGATTAAGACCACAATGGAATAAGTTAGACAGTCCCTCGATGACGCACGACTTTCTTGGGTACTGGGTGGCTAAACCCTCCGGGTTAAAAATCCCAACAAATCTTATCTTATCTTATCCTTAGCAAGTGAGGATCCCAAAGGGGGTCGAAATATACCAGATAACTCAACCTCCTGTGTTTTTGGGCCGTGTGGGTGTTTCTGAGTACTGACACAGCAGTCAGTAGAAATACCGAGTGTTGCACATACCCTTTGATGATTTAGAGCGCTCCCTATCGGAGCCCTGGCCTGGGGCAGGCTGGTTGGCGCTTGCCCTGGTCAACCAGCTGTTTCTCTGGCTGGAGGCCGTCCTGTCCCACACATCCATCACAACAGCCTGTTTTTTGATCTGGCACCTGGTGAAGATACTTGTCCAGTTTCCTTGTTGGTATTGAATACACTATATACCAGATTCAGGTGACAGTTACCTGAGGGGGTTTTGGGGTTTTCCCAAAAAAACGCCCCCCGCGGCTTGTCGATCTGAGACCAGCCCTCATGGTGATCAGGTCTGATCACCAGGCTGTTACTGCTGGGCCTCACGCAAGCTGACGTACGAACACCCTAGCCCGGTTGGTCATAATAACGACTTTAGGTGCTGTCCAGTGCCTGCTTGAAGACAACCAGGTCTTGAAGACCAACCTGGGGTCTTGAAGACAACCAGGGTCATGAAGACAACCAGGGGTCTTGAAGACAACCAGGCTAGAAGAACAACCAGGGATCCTGAAGACAACCAGGGTCCTTGAAGATAACCAGGGGTCTTGAAGACCAACAGGGGTCTTGAAGAATAACCAGGAGGGGTCTTGAAGACCACCCAGGCCTTGAAGACAACCAGGGGTCTAGAAGGCAACCCGGGGCCTTAAAGACACCCCAGGGGTCTTGAAAACACCCAGGGTCTTGAAACACCAGGGGTGTCTTGAAGACAACCAGGGGCCTTGAAGACACCCAGGGGTCTTGAAAACACCTCAAGGGTCTTGACGACACCCAGGGGTCTTGAAGACACCCAGGGGTCTTGAAGACACCCAGGGTCTTAAGACACCCAGGGCCTTGAAGACACCCAGGGTCTTGAGAACACCCGGGGCCTTGTGAAGACACCCGGGAGGGGTCTTGAAGACACCCCGGGCCTTGAAGACAACCAGGGCTTGAAGGCAACCAGATGTCTTGAAAGACCACCAGGGGCCTTGAAGGCAACCAGAGGACTTGAAGACAACCAGTTCATGAATACACCCAGGGGTTCTTGTAGACACCCAGGGGTCTTGAAGACACCCAGGGGTCTTGAAGACACCCAAGGGTCCTTGAATCTCAGTATCTAGTAACCCGTGTACCAGTAGTTGACTCACTACCAACCGTCTCTGCTGATGCCCTGTCTGTACAAATTTGTGCTGACCAAGCAGTATTCAAAGACCCCCTCACATATGGGTACTCTGTGGGCGGCAGACAGTTATAACGATAGACACAAGATAATAGGTACGGCAGTAAGGCTCTCCCCACATTATCCGTATATACGGACTACCAGCCTACGTGAAGTATTACTTTACTCATCCCGTGTTTCGAACTCCCACATGATAAATGGTGACAGCGTTGTGGAGCGTGGTAACATCCCACATGATATTGAAGACACCCAGGGGTCTTGACACCCAGGGGCCCTGAAGGCAACCAGGGTCCTTGAAGACAACAGGGTCCTTGAAACAACAGGTCATTCTTAGACAACCAGTGGTCTTGAAGACAAAACCAGGGTCCTGAAGACAACCAGGGTCTTGAAGACAACCAGGGGTCTTTCTTGAAAGACAATCCAGGGGTCCTTTCTTTCTTGAAGACAACCAGGGGTCTTTCCTGAAGACAACCAGGGTCCCTTTCTTGAAGACAAACCAGGAATCTTGACCAGGCCAGTGGTCTTTGAGACAACCAGGTCTATAGTTAATCCCCTTTATGAATTCAGGGAGGCAGTTAGTCTTAGCTTACTGTGGGTTTATTCCGTAGGTTTACTAAACCTTGGGTTAATGAGAACAAAACGAGATGTCACTCCTAGTGACATCTCGCGTGTCGAGTGAAAGTGCAACGGTTGGGGGTTATTTAATACCCGTGGGTGGCTTTAAAAAGGGTTGTCCGTGTTTATGGGAGGTAGTGATGGCTAGGGGGGTAACATGCCCCCTCTCCAACTCAGTTTAGTGTGGTGACGTAAGAAACATAGAGGAGCACTGCAGAAAGCCCTACTGGCCCTTGCCAGGCAGATCCAAGTCACCTTTCAGCCTAAGCCACTGGCCCAAGCTACTCAGGTCTCAGTCACATCCACTAAAATGGAAAGAGCTCTGCATCAGACCCCATTAGCACAAGCTAGTCGGGTCCAACTCACAACCCACTCGTGGTATTTACTAACCTATTTTTACAACTACATCAACGGTTAAGCTTCAGTGGACGCTACTCTTGAGTTTCAGGTCACGTGGGAAATTGTCATATAAGAACATTAAGAATGAGGAACACTGCTAAGGCTACTGGCCCATGCGAGGCAGGCCTTATCAAAACGACTACTACGACTGATAGTAAACAAACCGAAAAATGACTCCGAGAAATTGTAATGACACATTGCAAACAAACTATACCACACGGGTGGTTTAGAAACCCTGTTTGGTTTTTTTGTGGGGTCAGAGAGGCTCAAAACTCAGACCGGTCGCGGTTAGCCACTGACCAGTGGTTAACGCGACGGTCTGGAGTTTTGAGAGACTGATCGCAGGTTCTAACCCCGCTTGTGTATTTTTTTATCCCTCAATAACATTTGCGTTAAGAAAAATATTTGAAATAAGGAACGCCGAAGTCGAACTCAGCCACACCAGAGAAGGGACCTTGTAAATAAGAACATAACGAAGGAACTCTGCAACAGGCCTACTGGCCCATGCGAGTGCAGTCCACGTCTCCTTACCGGCTACGCCAATGCCACTCCAACCTAGTCAGTCAGGTCACATTGTAAAGTAAATGTTCAAATCGCACTGAAACGTCGTGTAAGCTCCTCTCTTCTATGTTATTTGTGTATATAACCCCCATGTTTCACCATTTTATATTTAGCCAGATTGGATAAATCGTTGTGTTGCTACCTAATTGTATATACCTTACTTTCCGCATAACAGGCGCACAAGTGTAGCATAACTAAACCAGCATTTAGAAAGATTTAGAAGGACATAGTAATACTGGATTTCTAACAGCGTTGTAGATGCTTGGAACAGTATTCCCAGTGGGGTGATAGAGGGGCTAGGAACCTTGGGGTAGCTTTAAAGAAGAGACTGGACAAATATATGAGTGGAGAGGGGCTGGGTTTTGATTGGTGTCAAGGGGGTAACTGGAGATATTTTCTTGATAAGCTTTATGTAGATGTCGTTTGATAAGGACCTGCCTCGTATGGATAGTAGGCCTTCTGCATTGTTCCTACATTCTTATGTTCTTATCAAGGGCCTAATTTGCCTTCTTTTTTTTAGGATAAAGAGTACCAGACTAGCCTTGACACTGACCTTGAGCATATAAGAAGACGCAGGATGATTTCCAAGACTATTTATTGGGAAAAAGGGGGTGCGCCTTATATGCCGGAAATACTATGAATTAATTACGCAATGGGAACGCAAGTTGAACAGTTCTTATGTGCAAACAATCCGGATATCTTTAGTTAATGTTTATGCCACCTCAGACCCATCCTGTGGGTCCAGGGACTGTATCTCAACATAAGAGGTACATAATGGGTCCAGGGACTGTACCACAACAATACATAATGGATAAGAAACATAAGAACATAAGAAAGGAGGAACAAAGCTGCAGTGTTCCTCCTTTAGTTCTTATGTTTCTTATATTTTATAGACGTTTCGCCATCCAATGTCTTCGCAATAAAAGATTCAAGGATAATAAAGACTAATTTGTGGAACATCAAGCCTGGTTTAGAAAGGACCCGTAAGCCAAACACTATAACGATATTTATTAGAAAACGTTCGGTCCTGGGACCTTGATCACTTCTAACATACCGAGGTAGAAAGACATTATATATATAGGCGGAGAGTTAGATGTTACGGCCACGTGACCTGATGATGTCATAAGAACATAGAATGGAGGAAAACACAGTAGAAGGCCTACTGGCCCCATGCCGAGGCGGTCCTTATCAAAACAACCTCTGTCTATGATGATGACAGTAGACGATGAAATCATGTGACTCCTGTGTCGTTGGGGTTGGTGGCTATCGCTTGAAGTAATCATTATGCAATGTTTTTTGAATTTTGTAGTTTCCAGTGTTGCGTTTTCTATCTATCGTGTCGGTGACGGTGATTTTAGTGAGGCTCCTAGGCACCGGTCGGCGTCTGAGGTCTGGTTCGGTGAGAACGAGTTGTGCCCTCGTTTCCAGTTCAATCAAATGGCCCCTTTGAGTCTCTGTGGAGACACAGGCGTACTAACATCCGTCCTCTGTTATAGGCATTTCGATGCTCAATCAGCGCGACTGCAAGATCGCAAGCCTGTCTCGCCTACATCTTTCCTTGTGTGCAGAACCCACAAGCCTGTAGACAGCCTGTACTGCTGCACAGACAGCCCATGCTGGTCTGCCAGCTTAGTTCCATATTTCGCGCCTCACTCAGGTGCCCGCCCTCTGTTAGCCATCCTCTATGTAGGCACGCCACCCTGCCGGCCCATGCCTCTCCCTCATTCCTAGGCTGACCGACTTGAAGAGACACAAGTGCTCCCCCTCCACGGACTGGCTTGCGTCACTCCCTCACACTGCCCCGTTGTGTTCCGTCACTCCTACCCAATTAAAGCCAAACTTAAGTCACGGCCGTATCATTGCTACCTACGCTACCTCCATCGGTACTAACCGATGGCCCATGCGAGGCAGGTCCAAGTCTCCTACCAGCTTTAAGCCAGTGCCCTAACCTAGATTAGTCAGGTCACATTCACATAACACAGGATAGATGGTAATAAAATGTTTATGGTAAAAATAATTAAACCGTGAGGGGTGACGGGCGTGTTGTCATAATTCTGGTCAGGGGATGTGATAAGGAGAGACTGGTTTAACGTAACACCTGACAAGGACCTCCTCGGAAGGGCCAGTAGGCTTCTGCAGTGTTTCCTACATTCTTATGTTCATTAAGACGGACGTAAGTGTACCGAAGTTAGTCGGTAATTTCCAGGCTGGGTACGATGTATATAATATACCATCAATGTTTCCAGGCTTGATAAGTGTAACAGTCTAAACGTTGGTGGTGGTTCTGTACGCTGTAACACAGTTTCAAGAGTGGGTATGGGCCACGAATGAATTCTGTAAGAAATATGTAAAAATCGAGTGCCTTTCAGTACGGCCTTTTGAGTTTTTTCTAACTCCGGAGGTCGACCCTTTGCTAGGCTCCAGCAGTATACATCTGGTTTAACCAGCAAGCATCAGACGAGCCTGGCCCAGGCCGCCTCCTAAGTTAGACAGCGACTTAAAACTATCATAGGTACGAAATCGTAACAACACGAATGTAAACTAGCCAGGGACCGGGTGGTGTTGAACTCCATGCCAAGTGCCTGGAATTCATAGTATTCTCCATGAGTTCAGGCCCTGGAGGAGTGTTACTTGGAGGTTATTCCGGGGATCAACGCCCCCGCGGCCCGGTCCACGACCAGCCTCCCGATGGATCAGGGCCTGATCACCGTAGGCTGTTATCTGCTGGCCGCACGCAGTCCGACGTACGAAGCCACAGCCCGGCTGATACCTGGCACTGACTTTAGGTATCTGTCCACTCTCTCTTGAAGGCAGCCAGGGGTCATGAAGGCAAAGCCAGGGGTCTAAGGCAGCCAGGGGTTTATTGCAAATTTCCGTCTAGAGCTTATGGGAGGCTGTTAACAGTTTTGGCCCCGGACACTTACGGTGTATTCTCTTATTGATACCAATGGCGCCTCCTACTTTTATTGGCGGCATTTTGCATCTCGCCTGCCCATTCTTTTAATTATCATAGGAGTGATTTCTGTGTGCATATTTGGGACCCATTTTCCTTCCAATGATTTTCCAAGTGTATGATATGATATATCCCACCCTTCCGTGTCTTAGTAAGTTTATTCAAGTATACACAGATAGTTACATAGATTATCATACATAAGAACATAAGAACATAAGACCGAAGGAACACTGCAGAAGGCCGTACCTGGCCCATGCGAGGCAGGTCCAAGTCCTACGCTTAAGCCAATGCACCCAACCTAGTCAGTCAGGTCACATTGACTTCAGGGAGGAACATCGGCAACCGACCTGTTTTATCACAAGCTATCAGGACCACTCACAACCCACCACATCTACTCATGTATTTATCCAACCTAATATTTAAAGCTACACAACGTTCTGTTCTGGTCTCTATAACTGTACTTGGGAGTTCTGTTCCACTCATCCACAACTCCTATTTTACCAAACCAGTACTTTCCTATATCCCTCCTGAATCTGAATATTTCCAACTTAAAACCATTGCTGCAAGTCCTGTCCTAGGCAGATATTTTCAGCGCCACTATTACATCCCCATTATTTATTCCTGTCTTCCACTTATAAACCCCAATCATATCCCCCCCTAATTCTACGTCTCTCTAGAGAGTTGCCAGTTTTCAGGGCCCTAGTCTATCTCAATGGAGGAAGGTTTCTGATACAATGGGATCATCTTTGTCCATCCTCCTTTTGTACATTTTCCAGAGAATTTATATCCATTCTTAATACGTGAACAAAAAACTGTGCAGCATAATCTAAACGAGGCCTAACCAAGGATGTATAGATTGAGAACAACCGAGGACTCCTATTATTATGCTTCTTGATATAAGCCAAGGATTCAATTAGCTTTATGCGACCACTATGCACTGTTGGTCATTGGTTTCAGATTACTGCTAACCGAACTCCTAAATCTTTTTCGCAATCCGTAATATTAAGATCTACATTATTATTTCATATGGTGGCATGGTTATTGTCCTGTCCAACATTTAGAGACTTTGCATTTGTCTATATTAAACTGCATCTCCACTTCTCCGACCACTGCATCAGATCTATTTAAATCGATCCTGGAGTCTCGAAATGTCCCTCGTCAAATGAATTACGACGGCCTATTTTGGTGTCATCCAAACTTGCCGATTCGCTCTTTATGCCCTCATCTATGTCGTTTATGTAGATGTGAACAGCAAGGGGGCCCAACACTGACCCCTGTGGTAACACCGCTCGTGACGCTTCCCCCACTCTGATTTCTCCCATTTATCAAACTCTCTGCTGCCTATTTGTCAACCAATGCCTCTATCCAGGAAAAAAAATTTCTCCTCCTATCCATGTGCTGTTAATTTCCTCAATAGTCTCTGATGTGGGACCCTGTCAAAAGCTTACTGAAGTCCGTATTATTTTTTTTTTATTATCATATACACAATATCATATTCAATTACCATATCTACCTCCCAAATACCTTAGTGAAAAAGTTAATAAATTCGTAAGGCAGGAACGCCCCCTTTGTAAAACCCTGCTGAGATTCTGTTGATTATTTATGCGTTTCAAAGTGGCAACGACTGCCGTCGGCAATTAATTTGATTCCATAAATTTTCCCACTATGGAGGTTAGGCTTATTGTCTATAGTTCGAAGCTATGGAACTGTCAAACCGAATTGAAAATAGGTATCACATTTTGCCATTTCCACTGAACAGGCAACCATGCCATTTTTATGATAGTGAAAAGATTAGCCAAAGGTGTGCTAAGCCCCTTTACATTCTAGAACCCTTGCATACAGTTCAACCGGCCTGGGGATTTGTTAGGCTTTAATATATCTATTTGCCTAAGACCATGTCACTTGTGACCCTAATAGTGCACAGTTTATTATCGTCCTGTTTCTTACAAAAATTTATTCATTACTGGAATATCGCTGGAATCCTCCTGTTTAAAAACTGAGAGAAGTATGTTTAAAAATTCCTACACATTTCCTTATCCCCTGTATTGAGCTGACCCGAGGAACTTTTGAGTGGCCTAACTTGGTCCCTGATCTTACTCTGTATACCTAAAGAATCTTTTGGTTAGTCTTCGATTCTCTTGCAACTTAATTCAATAATCTCATTAGCTATTCTAATTCCCTTTTTTAATTTCTCTCTTTAACTGAATAAATCGATTTTCTTAACTGCCCTCTCCTCTTTTGATTTGCCTATCTATGCTCTCTTTGAGCCAATCATAAATTTTAACTATTATTCAATCCATTTAGGATCATTTTTGTTTGATCTGATTTCCCTATTTGGAACAAAATTGACTGAGCAGCTAGAACAATGCCCTGGAGAAGCATCATATCGGCAACCATCACCACCCTACCTGACTCCTAGTCAGGTCATTCCAGTTCAGCCCACCTAAGTAATTTTCCAGTCCTATGAAATCAGCCCAAGCGAAAGTCAGGACGGAGACTCTGATTGTCCATTTATTAGGGGAATTCCAATGATATGTTAAAACTGAGTGAATTGTGATCACTCACCCCAAGCTTCATCATAACTCAAGATTATAATTAGAGTGGTTTCCTACTGCAAGAACCAAGTCAAGAGGTTAATTTCCCCTATTGCTCTGTGCACAAACTGTTTTAAAAAACAATCCTGGATCGTAGCAAGAAAGTCCACCCGACTCCTAAATTTCCTGTCCCCAAATTGCTACCAGTCCATCTGTCTATAGTTGAAATCTCCCTAAGCACACTTTTCGTATGTAGATGCCTTACGAATTTCTGTCCCATAGAAGTTTACTGCACTCCCTTAACAAGATTTGGGCCTTGTTGTAAATTCACACCCCACATAAGTATTTCTCTGCTGCCCTCGAGAAGCTGTACCAAACGATGCAAACAGATTCCATTGGCTGAAACTCTTCTAATTTAAATATCTTTCTAACACAACAATTTAAATTGTCTCTGACCTAACATCGCTACTCCACCACATTTTCCTGTTACCCTGACAGTGTGGAATATTATATATAGCCTTGTAAGTGACATTTCAAGGGCATCTCTCTATCTTTCCAGATTGAGCCAGGTCTCTGTTTATAGCATAATATCTATGTTTTCCTGCACTTGCAATTAATCTTAGCTCATCTATCTTATTTCTTCAAACACTCCTACTCCTGCTATTTAGTATAGTAAACCTTAAGGGAGCTAGTCCCTTGCTGCCCTCTGCTGTCCCCCTTTGTTTGCTGACCTGTTCTATTGTCTTTATTTATAACTTCATGCTGAATGCCTTTTATACATTTACTGTTTCCAACCCTAGTGTTGCAACCTGCTTGTTTCCCACACACACCCATACCTCTATCTTCCATCAGTTTAAAATCATAGGCATTTCACCAATGGCCTTCTCAATCGAGTCTGCAAGTGCTACCACCCCTGCCCCAGAGAGATGAACCCCATCCCTTGCATACATATCATGTTTGCCATAAAAGTTGTTCCAGTTGTCAATGAATGGGATTGCATATGTGTAAACAATCTGGGATAACCCAAAAAAAAGTCGGACACAGTGACCTGTTTCCATTGGGTCCCCTTACCATTCTTGACTGATGGTAAACGGCTTACATACAGCCTGTTGTAGTTGGTGATATAGTAGGGCGGGGCTGGCTTGGTACTGGTCACTTGGAGGGGGAGATGCAGCATCAGCATCTCGTGACGTTACCAGGAAAATGTTGCTGCCATTTGCCCTCTCTCTCTCTCTCTGTCTCTCTCTCTGTCTCTCTCTGCCCTCTCTCTCTCTGTCTCTCTCTCTGTCTCTCTGTCTCTCTCTCTCTCTGTCTCTCTGTCTCTCTCTGTCTCTGTCTCTCTCTGTCTCTCTCTGTCTCGTGCTCTCTCTGTCTCTCTCTCTCTCTCTCTCCCCTCTCTCTCTCTCATCTCTCCTTTTCCTGTCTCTCTCTCTCTGTCTCTCTCTCTCTCTCTCTCTCCCTCCTCTCTCTCTCCTCTCTCTCACTCTCTCTCCCCTCTCTCTCTCTCTCTCTCTCCTCTCTACTATCTATCTATCTATCTATCTCTATCTATCTCTCTATCTATCTAATCTCTATCATCTCTCTATCTCTCTATCTCTCTCTCGCTCTCTCTCGCTCTCTCTCTTTATAATCTCGGCAGTAAGAATTTTGACAGCAAAAGGGAAAAGTTTGAAAAACTAGTTAGTTTATTTTGCTTGCAACAGTTAAACATTGGCTTCATCAGTCCATACGTAGGAGAAACTTGAAGAACAGAAGGAGAAAGAGGGAATCATCCCTCACTGAGGGACTGATTACCTCATTCTCCTTCTGTTCTTCAAGTTTATCCTTTGTAAAGGATTGATGAAGCCACTGCAAAGCAACAGTTCCGTATCTTTTTTTTCGAAACGTTTCGCCTACACAGTAGGCTTTCTCATCGAGTACAGAAAAGTTGATAGAAGCAGGTATTGAAATTGTACAATTAGTGGTTAGTAGGCGATCTCTCAGTGAGATGCTCTTTTCGTATGGGAGATGTGGCGGTGGGAGGTGAATGTGGGAGATGTGGCGGTGGGGGTGAATGTGGTGATGGGAGATGTGGCGGGGGGGTGAATGTGGGAATGGGAAAATGTGGCGGTGGGAGGGAATGTGGGTGATGGGGGATGTGGGGGTGGGAGGGGAATGTGGGTGATGGGGATGTGGCGGTGGGGGGTGAATGTGGGTGATGGGAGATGTGGGGGTGAATGTGGTGTGGAGAATGTGGGGGGGAATGTGGGTGATGAGATGTGGCGGTGGGAGGTGAATGTGGGTGATGGGGGATTGGCAGTGGGGGGTGAATGTGGGGTGAGGAGATGTGGCGGGGGGAGTGAATGTGGGGGATGGGAGATGGGCGGGGGGGTGAATTTTTGGGGATG
>NC_069480.1:6289479-6306979 GCF_026875155.1 Cherax quadricarinatus
CTCTAGAACCTAGAACACTCTAGAACCTAGAACACTCTACCTATGGCAAGAATCATCTAGTGCTAGTTTCTAGGAATCGGAGAACACACCCTATGACTCTAGATTCTAGAAATCGGGATAAATTTCATTTCTAGAGTCTCAGGTTACAAGACTGATCTTGTATCTAGAAGGTTAGAGCATATGATCAGGTTTCTAACTAGAATCTAGAACACAGATGCTAGAATCAGCCTTCCTCCTCTCTGGAGTTCCTAAAACCACAGAAACTAGAACCTAGATCATTTACAAGATTTAAATCACATTCCAAAGATGTTAGAATGCTTCTAGGTGTCTAGAAAGCATCTAGAACTAACAGAATCGTCCTAGAAGAAAAAAAATGGTTGAATATTGACCAGGTTCTAGGCTAGATGCTAGATTATAGATTATCCAGAGATGTTAGAATGCATCTAGAACTAACAGACTCGTTCTAGAAAGGCCAAAACAATACTCTACATTGACTAGATTCTACTCTAGAAGACCTTCATAGATTCTAGAACCTTCCCATTATAACCTAGAACCTAGATTAAGCACTTTTTTGAAGCTATAAAGATTATCTAAACTAATTTTCCTAGATATATTTCTAGAAGAGTCTCAGTCTAGACAGCAAAATATAGAACTATAGAAAGCTAGAATAGAGCTACACTAGAAACTAGAGCCATCTTACAGCCTCCTAGAGTTGACTAGCCAGAAGCTATTGTGCTTAGAACCCAGAATACTCTGTAGAACCCCTTAGAGCCTTCTCATGGCCATTTAGAACCCCTTAGACGCCCTCATGGCCATTTAGAACCCCTTAGACGCCCTCATGGCCATTTAGAACCCCTTAGACGTCCTCATGGACATTTAGAACCCCTTAGACGCCCTCATTGCCATTTAGAACCCCTTAGACGCCCTCATGGCCATTTAGAACCCCTTAGACGCCCTCATGGCCATTTAGAACCCCTTAGACGCCCTCATGTCCATTTAGAACAAATTAGATCCTCTTCATGGCCGTTTAGAACACCTGAGAGCCTTCTCATTATCATTTAGAACCTCTTAGAGCCTCCTCATTGCCATTTAGAACCCGTTGGAACATCCTAGAGCGTTCTCATGGCCATATAGAACCTCCTAGAGTGTCCTCATGCCCATATAGAACCTCCTAGAGAGTCCTCATGGCAATTTAGAACTTCCTAGAGCGTCCTCATGGCCACATAGAACTTCCCAGAGAGTCTTCATGGCCATATACGACCTCCTAGAGTCCTCATGGCCATTTAGAACTTCCGTGGAGCGTTCTCGTGGACATATATAACTTTCTGGTGCCTTCATGGCCATACAGAACTTCCCAGAGCATCCCTATGGCCATATAAAACTTCCTAGAGCGTCCTCATGGCCATACAGATCCTCGTAGTGTCCTCATGGCCATACAGAACGTCCTAGACAGTCCTCATGGCCATATAGAACCTCCAAGAGAGTCCTCATGACCACATGGAAGTTCCTAGAGCGTCCTCATGGCCATTTAGAACTTCCTAGTGTCCTCATAGCCATACAGAACGTCCTAGAGCGTCCTCATGGCCATACAGATCCTCCTAGTGTCCTCATGGCCATACAGAACCTAGACAGTCCTCATGGCCATATAGAACCTCCAAGAGAGTCCTCATGACCATATGGAAGTTCCTAGAGCGTCCTCATGGCCATTTAGAACTTCCTAGTGTCCTCATAGCCATAAGGAACGTCCTAGAGCGTCCTCATGGCCATATAGAACTTCCTAGACCTAACCTACAGTATCCTGGGGTCCTATTTAACGTGTCCTACTGGGGATGTTCTCTATATTCCTGGGGTGCTCTATATAGTCCTGGGGGTTCTATATATTGCTGGGGTGTCCTTGCTATGGTGTACTTTGTGGGGTGTCCTACATACTGCTGTGTCTACATATTGCTGGGGTGTCCTACATACCCATGGGGTGTCCTACATACTGTTGGGGTGTCCTTGTATGGTGTCTTTGCTGGGGTTTCCTACATATTGCTGGGGTGTCCTATATATATCCTTGGTGTGTCCTTGCTGGGGTGTCCTACATATTACTGGGGTGTCCTATATATATCTCTGGTGTGTCCTTGCTGGGGTGTCCTACCCGAGGTTCTCCTTGTTCTCGTTGGTTTCTATCATGGTCATAACTGGCCCTTCCAGACCATCAGTTGACTCTATGGTCTCAGTGGTGATGATCCTCTTAGTGGTCTTCTTGCCACCCTTCTTGGTGACCTTGGTGGTCGTTACGACTTCTGCCATGTTGCTGGTTAGAGACGGGGGTCGTTAAAGACGGCGGTGGTTTCACGCGGTGCTTTCACGCGACGGTATCGTTAGGTTTCCGGTCACTTTAGGGGGGGAGAGTGTTCGTTTCGGGGGATGGGATGGGGGATGAATTTCGGATCACACGGAGCACTGAGGATTGGCACCTAGGCACTAGCCACGGCACTGTGAGGAGCGGAGGGCTCGGGGGTAGTGGACGGTGTGGCACTATGCTTCAGAAAGACCCTTCGAGGCGCTGACTCTAGTCCGGATGCGATCGAGGGAGGTGGGTGGTAGAGGAGGGTATCGTTGGGCGATGGGTGGCAGGGGAGGGTATGGAGGGGTGGCGGCAGGGTGTATGGGAATGGGGGTGCCACCTGGATACCCATACCCACCCCAACACACGCACACACATCTGCCAAGTCCACCCTCTTATACCAGAGTATTTCTCGCCCCCACGCTTCGCGGCCCTCTCAAATTCGGTCCTCTCAAACTAGGCCCTCTAAAACTCGGCCCTATCAAACTCGGCCCTATCAAACTAGTTCCTATCCAACTCGGCCCTCTCAAACTAGTCCCTATCATACTCGGCCCTCTCAAACTAGTCCCTATCCAACTCGGCCCTCTCAAACTAGTCCCTATCAAACTCGGCCCACTCAAACTAGTCCCTATCATACTCGGCCCTCTCAAACTAGTCCCTATCCAACTCGGCCCTCTCAAACTAGTCCCTATCAAACTCGGCCCACTCAAACTAGTCCCTATCATACTCGGCCCTCTCAAACTAGTCCCTATCCAACTCGGCCCTCTCAAACTAGTCCCTATCAAACTCGGCCCACTCAAATTAGTCCCTATCATACTCGGCCCTCTCAAACTAGTCCCTATCATACTCGGCCCTCTCAAATTAGTCCCTTTCAAACTAGTCCCTCTCAAACTAGCCTCTCTCAAACTAATTACTCTCAAACCAATCCCTCTCAAACTAGCCCTTCACAAACCAGTCCCTCTCAGACTAGTCCCTATCAGCATTAGTTTTATATAACACTTTAGTTTGCCCTAAAATATGGTGGAAGCCACGACTGATGAAGACTGTGACCCACTTCCCGTTTTCTGTTGTGTTTTGGTATTATGTATTGTAAGATGGCGGAGTCTGGCAATCCCAGGAAGGCAGCCTTGCCCCAGATCCTCTCTTCTGATTGGTGCAGTCGCGGCTACAACACATGCGTCTATTGGTGGAATCTGAGCTCGCGCACGCACGCACACACACACACACACACACACACACACACACACACACACACACACACACACACACACACACACGTTTAATATACACAATCTTAACAGGATAATAAGGGATGTTTAAATTAACAGGACCATGATCAAGGTGACACATATGGAAGCTGAAGACACAGATGAACCACAGGGATGTTAGGAAATATTTCTTCAGCCACAGGATAGTTGAAAAGTGGAATGACTTGGATGAGAGCGTGGTGGAGACAAACTCAATAATACACAGCTTCAAGACTAGATATGTTAAAACTCTAGAAGTCAGAAGTCAGACGTCAGACGTCAGTGAGGAAGATCAAGGTAGTGAGTGCACGCACGCACGCACACACACACACACACACACACACGCACACACACACACACACACACACACACACACACACACACATTGTTACTGTCTAAGAATCTATTTCTGAAACTAGAGCAGGAAGTGCGAGGGCAGGTGTGTGTTCATATGTTGCTACCACCGCTATAACCACCACTATAACCACCACTATAACCACCACTACAACCACCACTACAAGCAGGAAGTGCGAGGGCAGGTGTGTGTTCATATGTTGCTACCACCACTATAACCACCACTACAACCACCACTACAAGCAGGAAGTGCAAGGGCAGGTGTGTGTTCATATGTTGCTACCACTGCTATAACCACCACTATAACCACCACTATAACCACCACTACAACCACCACTACAAGCAGGAAGTGCGAGGGCAGGTGTGTGATAGTCTACTATTGTACCACCACTATAACCACCACTACAACCACCACTACAGCAAGGAAGTGCGAGGGCAGGTGTGTGTTCATAGTTGCTACCACTGCATAACCACACTACAAGCTAGTAACCTACCACTATAAACCACCACTACAACCACCACTACAAGCAGGAAGTGCGAGGGCAGGTGTGGTCATTGTTGCTACACAACCACTATAACCACCACTAACAACCACCACCACTACAGCAGGAAGTGCGAGGGCAGGTGTGTGTTATCAGATGTTGCTACCAACCGCTATAACCACCACTATAACCACCACTACAACCACCACTACAACCACCACTACAACCACCACTACAACCACACACATCACAACTACAACCACCACTACTAACCACCACTACAACCACTATAACACGATCAACAGTAACATACACCACTCAACCACCTAGACACCACAACCACCTACAACCACCTCACTAAAATTCACCACCACTAAACCACCACTACAACCACTACAACCACTAATACCACCACTACTAACCACCTGCTAAACCACAACTATAACTACCACTAAATCACCACTACAACCACCACTACAACACAACATAATCTCACTACACCACCACTACAACCACCACAATAACCACTACAACCACCACTACAACCACAACTATAACCACTACTACCACCACTACAACCACAACTATAACCACTATATTTAAACCACCACTACAACCACCACTATATCTACCACTATAACCACTATAAACTACCACTACCACCACTATAACTACCACTACCACCACACTATAACTACCACTACCACCACTATAACTACCACTACCACCACTATAACTACCACTACCACCACTATAACTACACTACCATCACTATAACTACCACTACACCCAACTATAACTACCACTACACACCACTATAACTACCATACCACCACTATAACTACCACTACCACCACTATAATACCACTACCACCACTATAACTACCTACTACACCACTATAACTACCACTACCACCACTATAACTACCACTACACCAATATAATTACCACTATAACACTATACCACTACCACCACTATAACTACCACAACCACCAATATAACCACCACTATAACTACCACTACCACCACTATAACACCACTATAACCATCCACTATAACTACCACAACCACCTATAACCATCACTATAACTACCACAACCACCAATATAACACCAGTATAACTACCACTATACCACCACTATAACCACCACTATAACCATCACTATAACTACCACTACCACCACTATAACCACTACTATAACCATCACTATAACTACCACTACCACCACTATAACCACCACTATAACCATCACTATAACTACCACTACCACCACTATAACCACTACTATAACCATCACTATAACTACCACTACCACCACTATAACCACCACTATAACCATCACTATAACTACCACCCCACCCATTTTAACCATCACTTAATCCCCACAACCACAAATAACACCCTTTATAACTACCACTCCCCCACTATAACCACCACTATAACCACATATAAACACCACTTACCCCACTATAACCCATACTATAACTCACTTAACTCATACCACACATCCACAATTCCCATCCCTTTAAACCAAACCCCCCCCACTAAAAAACCCCATCCCTCCCTAAATCCCACTCCCCAACTAAATACCCTACACTAAAACCACTAAATTTTAACTCCACTACCCCCATAATCCCATCCATGGTCGGAAAAAGGGTGGTCATTCCTCACCCGAGAAGAAGTCCGCTCCATGGTTTGGGAAATTAAGGTGGTCGTCCTTCAGCCGGAGAAGAGTCAGCCCCTGGTCTGGAACAAGTTGGTCAGCCCCTCAGCCGGGAAGAAGGTCCAGCTCCATGGTCTGGAAAAGGTGGTCGTCCCTCGCCTGGAGAAGAGTCCAGCTCCAGGTCTGGAAAAAGTTGGTCAGCCCCTCCCTGGGAAGAGCCCGCTCCCAGGGTTTGGGAAAAGGGGGTCAGTCCTTCACCTGGAAAAGGAGTCCAGCCATGTCGGAACCTTTGGGTCACCCCTCAGCCTGAGAAGAGTCCGCTCCATGGTTTGGGAAAAAGGGGGTCAGCCCTTCACCCTGGAAAAGAGTCCAGCTCCATGGTCGGGAAAACAAGGTGGTCAGTCCCTCGCCTGGAGAAGAGTTCAGTCCATGGTCGGAAAAGGGGGTCAGCCCTCACCCGGGAGAGTCGCCCCCCGGTCTGGAAAAAGGTGGTCGTCCCTAAAACCTGGAGAAGAGTCCAGCCCATGGTCTGGAAAAAAGTGTCAGTCCCCCCCCCGGAGAAGGCCCGCCCAGGTCTGGAACAAGTTGGTCAGTCCTCACCCGAAGAAGAGTCCAGCCCCTGGTCTGGAAAAGGGTTTGGTCGCCCCTTCACTGGAGAAGAGTCGCCCCATGGTCGGAACAGGTGGTCAGCCCCTCACCTGGAAAAGGGTTTCAGCCCCAGGGGTTTGGAACCCAAGGTGGTCAAGTCCCTCGCTGAGAAGAGTCCGCTCCATGGTCTGGAAAAAGGTGGTAGTCCTCACCCTGGAAAAGGTTTTCAGCTCCATGGTCGGAAAAGGGGTCAGTCCCTCAGCCGGAGAAGAGTCCACTATGGTCTGGAAAAAGGGGGGTCGTCCCTCACCCTGGAGAAGAGTTGCCCCCATGGTCTGGAACAAGGGTGGTCAGTCCCTCACCCGGGAGAAGAGTTCACCCCAGGCTGGAAAAAGGGGGTCAGTCCCTCAACTGGAAAAGAGTCCGCCCAGGTCTGGAAACAAGTGGTCCCAGCCCCCAACCTGGAGAAGAGCCCCAACCAGGTCGGGAAAATTTGGTAGCCCCTCACCTGAAGAAAGAGTCCAGCCCATGGTCTGGAAAAGGGGTCGCCCCTTCGCCTGAGAAGAGCCCAGCCCCATGGTCGGGAAAAGTGGTCAGCCCTTTAGCGGGGAAAAGATTTCAGCTCCATGGTCGGAACAAGGTGGTCGCCCCTCAGTGGAGAAGAGTCCAGCTCCAGGGGCTGGAAAAGGGGGGTCAGCCCCTCCCCTGGAAAAAGGTTTCCGCCCCAGGTCTGGAAAAAGGGGGTCAGCCCCTCAGCCGGGAAAAAGAGTTCGCCCAGGTCGGAACAAGGTGGTCAGTCCCTAAACCTGGGAAGAGTCCAGCCCTGGTCTGGAACAAGTGGTCAGTCCCTAAACCGGGAAGAGCCCCCAGGGGTCGGGAAAACAAGTTGGTCAGTCCCTCACCCGGGAAAAAGAGTCCGCTCGGTCGGAAAGGTGGTCAGCCCCTTCACCCTGGAAAAGAGCCGTCCATGGGGAAAAAGGTTGGCAGTCCTCGCCTGGGAAGATTTCGCCCCATGGTCTGGAACAAGGGGTCGTCCCTAGCCTGGAAGAGCCCAAGCTCCCTGGTTGGAAAAGGGGGTCGTCCCTCAGCCTGGAAAAGGTTTCAGCCCCAGGGTCTGGAAAAAGGTGGTCGTCCCTCACCCTGGAGAAAGTCCAGCTCCATGGTCTAAAACAAGGTGGTCAGTCCCTCAGCTGGGAGAGTCAGCCCATGGTCTGGAACAAGGGTGGCGTCCTCGGGTGGAGAGATTTCCAGCCAGGGTCTGGCAAGGGGAAACCCCTTTCAGCCGGGGAAAAAAAACCCAAAAAAAAAAATTTAAAAAATTTTTTAAAAAAAAAAAAAAAAAAAACAAAAAAAAAAAAAAAAAAAAAAAAAAAAAAAAAAAATAAATATTTGAAAAAAAAAATAAAAAACTTTTCCCAAACAATTTAAAAATAAAAAAAAAAAAATAACGTTCTCCAGGCTGGGGGGGACTGCCACCTTGTTCCAGACCATGGGTTGAACTTTTTTCCCGTGGGGTACTGAACCTTGTTCCAGCCTGGGGCTGGATCTTCCAGGCTGGGGAGTCCACCTTTTTTCCAGACAAGAGCGGATTTCTCCACGCAAAGTATGACCACCTTGTTCCGCCCCCTGAAGCGGGGATCTTCTCCAGGTGAGGGACTGCCCCCTTTTCCGACCTGGAGTGGACTCTTTCCGGGGAAGAGGGATGAACACCTTGTTCCAGACCATGGAGCTGGACTCATTTCCAGGCTGGGGGGATGACCCTTTTTCGAGACCCATGGAATGAACGCTTCCCCAGGCTGAAAAAACTGCCCCTTTGTCCGACCAGGGCGAACCTTTCCCGGTGGGGTATGACCTTATTCCAGACCTTGGTGGACTCTTCTCCATGTGAGGGACTGCCACCTTGTTCCAGCCATGGAACTGAATTTCCCGGTTGGGGGCCCCTGACCCCCTTTTTCCGGGACCATGGGTGAATCTTCTCCAGGCGGGGGTGCACCTTGTTCCAGACCAGGAGTGGACTTTTCCAGGCTGAGGGATGACCCTTGTTCCAGCCATGGACGGAAAACTCTTCTCCAGAGAAAGGGACTGACCACCTTTTTCCCAGTCATGGGTGGACTCTTCCCCAGGTGAGGGCGACCATTTTTTCCGCCCTTGGAGTGAACCTCTTCCCCAGGTGAGGGACTGACCACTTGTTCCGACCATGGGCTGGAGTCTTCCCGGTGAGGGATGCCACCTTGTTCCAGACCATGGGCTGGTATTCTCCGGCGGGGGGACTGCCACCTTGTTCACACCATGGAGTGGACTTTTCCAGGCTGAGGGATGACCCCTTGTTCCACCCATGGGTGGACTCTTCCCCAGGCTGGGGGGACTGCCCCTTTTTACACCATGGGTGGTTTTCCCCAGGTGGGGATGACCCCCTTGTTCCAGCCCCATGGAACTGGGCCTTCCCAGGCTGGGGAACTGACCACCTTTTTCCAGCCTGGGCTGGACTCTCCCGGTGAGGGTTGCCCCCTTTTCCAGCCCATGGGGGCTGGATCTTCTCCAGGGGGGGATGCCCCTTTTTTTCCCAGCCTTGGGAGCTGAAACTTTTCCCCAGGTGAGGGATAAACCACCTTGTTCCAGCCCAGGAAAAACTGGGTCTTCTCCGGTGGGGGACTGACCACCGTGTTCCGACCTGGAGTGAATGTTCTCGAGGTGAGGGACTGACCCCCTTTGTTCCGCAGGGAGCTGGATCTTCTCCGGGCTGAGGGATGACCCCTTTTCCCAGACCATGGGCTGGACTCTCTCCAGGCTGAGGGATGACCACCTTTTTCCCAGACCATGGAACGGGGCTCTTCTCCAGGCGGGGGACTGCCCAACCTTGTTCCGACCATGGAGTAAACTGTTCTCCAGGTGGGGGACTGCCCACCTTTTTAAAGATCATGGAGCGGGACTCTTCTCCAGGTGAGGGATGCCCACCTTTTTCCGCCATGGGCTGGATTTCCCCGGCTGAGGGTGATTACATCATATTTTTCTTACTACTGCTGCCTCTGTATTTGACAAAGGGCCCTTTCTGGTAGGCCAAACATTGATAAATATGACCCCCAAACACTGCAAACCCACAACTGAACGGCTATACCTGAAACTACAGATAAAATAGCAGTCAGGATCCATAAGGGCTTGAGAACAGGTATGACAAGGCTGACTTGCCGGAGTGGACCAGTAGTGGTAAAACAAGCCAAGTGTTGGTGATAGTGCCCCTTTTACAAATGGCAACCAGCATCTTACTAGTACACCCATTAATAAAAATTTGGAACCTACCACAGTGGTATTCTAAGTTACGCAGTGGTAACTTAGAACTACCACAGTGGTAACTTAGAAAACCCACCCAGTGGTAACTTAGAACCTGCCCCAGTTTGGGAAAATTAGAACCACCACAGTGGTAACTTAGAACCTCCCAGTGGTAAATTAGAACCTACCCCAGTGGTAATTAGAACCTACCAAGTGGTAATTAAAACCTACCACGTGGGAACCCGAACTCCACGTGGTAAATTAGACCTATTCAGTGGTTTAAATTGAATTCCGTGGTAACTTTGAACCTACCCAGTGGGAATTAGAACCTACCACAGTGGTAAATTAGAACCTACCACATGGTAACTTAGAACCTGCCCAGTGGTAATTTGAACCTGACACGTGGTAACTTAGATCCTACCAGTGGTAATTAGACCTGCCCCGTGGTAACTTAGACTCCACAGTGGTAACTTGCCACCCAGTGGTAACTTGAAACCTACCCCAGTGGTTAACTTAGAACCACCACAGTGGGAATTAGAACCTCCACAGGGTAATTAAACCTACACAGTGGCAACTTAGAAACCCACACAGTGGTAATTGAAACTACCACAGTGGTAATTTGAAAACCCCCCACAGTGGGAATTAGAACCTCCACAGTGGTAACTTAGAACCTACCACAGTGGGAATTAGAAACCCACCACGTGGTAACTTAAACCTACCCCTGGTAAATTAGAACCTACCACGTGGTAACTTAAACCCACCACAGTTGTAAAATTAAACCCCTCACAGTGGTAATTAGAACCCACCAAGTGGTAACTTGAACCTACACAGTGGTACTTTGCCTCCCAGTGGTAACTTAGAACCCCTTTACAGTGGTAACTTAGAAAAATACCACGTGGTAATTTGAACTATCCAGGGTAACTTGAACCCAACAGTGGTAACTTAGAAAAACCACCAGTGGTAATTAGAACCTACCAGTGGGGAAATTGAAACCACAGTGGTAATTAGAAAATACCACAGTGGTAACTTAGAACCTACCCAGTGGTAATTAGAAACCCACCCCAGTGGTAATTTGAACCTCCACAGTGGGAATTACAACCTACACAGTGGAACTTAGAAACCCCCACAGTGGTAATTTGAAACCCACACAGTGGTAATTAGAACCTACCACATGGTAACTTGAAATACCCAGTGGGAAATTAGAAAACCACCCCAGAAAATTAGAACCTCCCCCGTGGGAATTGAACCCCAAAAACCCCGTGGGAAAATTAGAACCCACCACATGGTAACTTAAAACCTATCTCATAAATTAGAAACCTCCACAGTGGTAACTTGAATTACCCCAGTGGAACTTAGAACCCACCACAGTGGTATTAACCTCCACCCCTGGTAACTCAGAACCTACCCCGTGGTAACTCAGAACCTACCAAGTGGTAATCGAACCTAACTGGTACTTAGACCTACCACAGTGGTAACTTGAACTCCACAGTGGTAATTAGAAACCTACCCCCAGTGGTAACTTAGAACCTACCCCGTAGTAACTTAGAACCTCCACAGTGGTAACTTGAACCTCCAGTGGAATTAAAACCTCCACAGTGGTAACTTAGAACCTACCCCAAATGGTAACTTGAACCTACCTCGTAATTAGAACCCCCACAGTGGAAATTTGAACCCACCACAGTGGTAACTTTAAAAACCCACCACAGTGGTAACTTAAACCCACCTCGTAACTTTTAACCCACCCATGGGAACTTAGAAACTACCACGTGGTAATTAGACTACCACGTGGTAACTTAGAACCTTTTCCCCAGTGGTAAATCGAACCCACCCCAGTGGTAATCAGAACCTACACAGTGGTAAAATAGAACCCACCACGTGGTAATTAGAAACCCCCACAGTGGTAATTAGAACCCACCACGGGAAATTAGACCTACCACAGTGGGAACTTGAACCACCACAGTGGTAATTGAACCCACCCGTGGTAACTTGAACCCCAACCCGTGGTAACTTTGAACCTACCCCGTGGAAAATTAGAACCCACCCGTGGGAAAATTTAAAAACTCCAAGTGGTAACTTAGAACCTACCCCTTGGGGTAAAATTAGAAACCCACCCAGTTGGTAATTTAGAAACCCACCCCAGTGTTTTAATTGAACCTACCCAGTGTTAATTAGAAAACCCACCCAGTGGTAACTTAGAAAACCCACCACAGTGGTAAATTAGAACCTACCACAGGGGGAACTTAGAACCTACCCAGTGGTAACTTAGAAAAATACCCAGTGGTAACTTAGAAACTCCACAGTTGTAAAATTTGAAAAACCTTTCACAGGGAACAAAAACCACCCATGGGAAATTAGAACCTAACCCCGTGGTAAAATTGAAACCCACCAAGTGGTAACTTAGAACCCACACAGTGGGTAACTTGAACCCCACCAGGGAATTAGAACCTTAACAGTGGTAACTTTTGAAACCTAACCAGTGGAAATTAGAACCCACCCCGTGGTAACTTAGAACCCACCCCGTGGGGAATTAAATCCCCTTTTTGAACCCACCACAGTGGTAAATTGAAACCTACCACGTGGTAACTTAGAAACTCCCGTGGTAACTTAGAACCCACCCCGTGGTAACTTAGAACCTTACCCGTGGTAATTAGAACCTCAAGTGGTAAATTGAACTACCACAGTGGTAACTTAAACCTCCCTGGGAATTAGCCTACCACGTGGTAAATTAGAACCTACCTCGTAATTAGAAACCTCCCAGTGGTAAATTAAACCCACCCAGGGGAAATTAGAACACCACAGTGGCTTAAAAATACCCCCAGGGGAATTTTTAAACCCAAAACCCGTGGGAATTAGAAAATCCCCGTGGTAACTTGAACCTCCACGTGGGAACTTAGAACTACCCCATGGTAATCAGAACCCCACCACAGTGGTAATTTTGAACCCACCACAGTGGTAACCAGAACTACCACCGGGGTAACTTGAACCTACCACAGTGGTTAATTGAACTACCCACAGTGGTAACTTGAACCTTACCACTGGGTTAACTTAGCCCACCACAGTGGAATTAAAACTCCACAGTGGAAATTAGAACCCCCACAGTGGTAACTTAAAAACCTACCCTGGGTAATTGCCTACCAGGGGAATTGAACCACCTCAGTAACTTAGAACCTCCCCGTAACTTAGAACCACCCGGGTACTTAAAACCTACCCAGGGGAACTTGACCTCCCCGTGGTAAAATTAAAACCTACCCGTAACTTTGAACCTCCACAGGGTAACTTTTGAATCTACCCGTGGTAACTTGAAACCTACCCAGTGGGGAATTAGAAAAATCCACAGGGTAATCAAACCCACCCGTGGGAAATAGAACCTACCACTGGAAAATGAACCTCCAGTGGTAACTTAGAACCTCCACAGTGGTAAATTGAAAACCCACCAAGTGGTAAAAATTTTAAAAGGGGAAAAAACTACCACAGTGGGAATTAGAAAACCCACCACTGGTAAAATGTAAAATTCGAACCTCCACAGTGGTAACGAGACACTTAAAACCCAAAAACTTACCTCTTCTTTTCTCCAGGTTGGATTGGCCCCTCTAGTCTTCAAGGTCATGGGCCACTGTTATGCTCCCTGGTATGTTCATGGTACTGGTCCCTGGTCCTGAGTGCTGCTTCACCCGGCCTGGGTGGCGTTCCCCTTTGTCTTCACCCCTTGAATAATCTAAGGGGCTTGCTTCTGAGATAACCTTATATATGTTCCCTTTCCCCCGTTCAGGTGTTGGACCACTTTAAACTGTATTTCAGTGTTTGTGAGGTGTCGACCACTATAGGTATGTGAGTGTTGCTGCAGGGGTTTTTTCCGCCATCGTAGGTAAATGGGTGTTGTGAGGTGTCTGCCATCAGTCAGGTCTGTGAGTGTTGTGCAGGTGTCTGACCCCTTAGTCAGGTACTGTGAGTGTTGCTGCAGGGGTTGACCCCCCAGTCAGGCCTGTGGGTGTTGTGCAGGTGTTGACACCCGTCAGGTTTTCTGTGAGTGTTGCTGCAGGGGTTGACCCTCAATAGGTACTGTGAGTGTTGCTGCAGGTGTCTGACCACTCAGTAGGTTTGGAGTGTTGTTTTCCGGTGTCGACCCCCTCAGTCAGGTACTGTGGTGTTTTGCTGCAGGGGGTTTACCCCCTCAGTAGGGCTGTGGTGTTGCTCAGGTGTCTGACCCCTCGTCAGGGACTGAGTGTTGTGCGGTGTTGACCCCTCAGTAGGTACTTTGGGGTTGTGCAGGGTTGCCCCTCAGTCAGGTACTGTGGGTTTGCTGCAGGTGTCTGACCCCTCAGTCGGTCTGTGGTGTTCTGAGGTGCTGACCCTCCGTAGGTACTGTAGGTTGCTGAGGTGTTGCCACTAGTCAGGTACTGTGAGTGTTGCTGCAGGTGTCTGACCACTCAGTCAGGTACTGTGAGTGTTGCTGCAGGTGTCTGACCACTCAGTCAGGTACTGTGAGTGTTGCTGCAGGTGTCTGACCACTCAGTCAGGTACTGGAGTTTGTGCAGGGTTGACACTCAGTAGGTAGTGGTGTTGTGCGGTGTCGACCATCAGTCAGGTCTGTGAGGTTGTGAGGGGGTCTGACCCTCAGTCCGGTTGTGAGTGTTGCTGCAGGTGTCTGACCACTCAGTCAGGTACTGTGAGTGTTGCTGCAGGTGTCTGACCACTCAGTCAGGTACTGTGAGTGTTGCTGCAGGTTTTCAGCAATAAATCCTTACTTACAAGGGTCTTTTCCTGGACGTTAACACACTGGAAGTGGTCGGTTTTTTAAATGCGTAATCCCTAAATCACTCCCAACAAGACGTTCCTTGGAAGTGGGACCGAAAATCTGTTCTGTGATGACCGCTTGAGTGGTGCTTGTTTAATAAGTTACAACAATTTTTAAAGGTACACAAAACCCATATATAGTGCAGGGGCCCCAAGACTGTTTTAAAAGCCTTCCCCTAATAAAGGGATTGCCAATAGACTCTGGCTGTCTTATGGGGGTACGGACGGAACTAAAGTCATTACCTGATCAGCCCGGGGTGTGGTTTGTTCGTTGGGTTGTGTGCGGGGCCAACCGTAAAAACCCCGGTTTATCGGCCTTGATCCCCGTGGGCCCGGTAAGACCGGGCCCCCGGGGGAGTTGACACCCCAAACCCTTCCCGGTTTACTCAGGTTAGGGGAAGTGGGGAGTCGGTATATGTAGGAGAGGGACGGGACAGAGAGAGGGGAAAAAAGGGGGGAGTAGTGGGGGAGAGGTAATGGTGGTGTGGTGGTGTGGTGGTAGTAATGTCGACATCACTGACATGATGTCACAATCTCAAATGGGTTTTTTCTAGCCTTTGAAAATAAATTTATCTGTCTGTAAGTAGGTACCTGGGTGTTGTCCCTTACCCTGACATCACTGTTACCCCGTATAGTACCTGGGTGTTAGTCACCTTACACCCGACTCAAAAGTTAAACCCGCAGTAAGTAGGTACCTGGGGTTGTCCCCTTACCTGACGTCCCTGTTTACCTGCTGTAGGTACCCGGGTGTTGTACCTTTTCCCTGCGTCCCTGTTCCCTAGAGTAGTGGTACCTGGGTGTTTTTCATCAGTGGAGAAATTTTCTCCGGGAGCAGAACCCCTCTCAAAGGGGGGGTGAGCCCCGTCCCGAATTGGAGACGGTTGGGTTAGGGGGTCATGACCCGTCTCTCCATCGCAGAGATGAAGTAAAAAATTTTTCATCTCGCGAGCAAAACATTTTAAACCTTACCGATTTTTCTAGATGTTTTCTTCCCCGCAAGATTTTTGACTCTTCGAATGGATTTATCAAGACCAGATAAAATGGGTTAGACGATATTTGTGTGTATTGCATTTGTTTTGTTTTTTGGCAGCTTTTTTGTTTGCTAAGCCATTGAAATTTGAATTCTTTGCCTCTAACTGTAATATAGTAGTGGATTGACCCCAATAACCCGACCCTTTGGGGGGCAAAGGGAAACCACACTCAAAGTCGTTTTTTTTAGGCAGTTCGTTTGCTAAGGACTTGAAATTGTTTACTATGCCTCTAACCCGATAATATAGCTAGTGGATTTTGACCAAAAACCCGACCCTTTGGGGTAAGGAATCCACACTCAAGTCATTTGTTATAGGCGTTTGTTTTCTAAGCCCTTAGAAATTGTAAAACTATGCCCCTAAACCCGATAAAATAGCTGTGGCATTAGACACAAAACCGCACCTTGGAGTCAAGGAATCCACACCAAAGTCATTTGTTATAGGGGTTTTGTTTGCAAGACCATTAGAAAAATTTGTATTACTTTTTGCCTCTAAACCCGATATTAGTAGGGCATTAGCTCAATAGAGTTAATGTGGCCCAATTACCAAAAAAAGGGGGGACATCCACGTCAATTTTGAACTATTTAATAACAGCAGCAGGATTTCCCCATGTATTTACACACACACCAAAACCCCCGGTAAGTTTGAACCCCTCTTCATTCTGCCGGCCCCCCCCGGTTATCCTTTTAAATCTCTACTCACCCTTTGGTTAGGGTGAGCCCCAAACCCTAAGGGGACTACCCGCTTCCCCGGTGGATTACCTGAATTGGAAATTGGTCCTAGGGGGAGTGTTAGCCTCGGTATAATTTTTTACTAAGCCGTGGGGGTTCTCAGAAACCCGGATCCACTGTTGGGGTTCTGAACTGTCAACGGAAAGATGACTATGCTAAAACCAACAGTACTGTAACTGTTCACCTAGCAGTAAGTAGGTACCTGGGTGTTAGTTACCTTACACCTGGTGTCACTGTTCACCTAGCAGTAAGTAGGTACCTGGGTGTTAGATACATAACACCTGCTGTCACTGTTCACCTAGCAGTAAGTAGGTACCTGGGTGTTAGTTACCTTACACCTGCTGTCACTGTTCACCTAGCAGTAAGTAGGTACTTGGGTGTTAGTTACCTTACACCTGCTGTCACTGTTCACCTAGCAGTAAGTAGGTACCTGGGTGTTAGATACATTACACCTGCTGTCACTGTTCACCTAGCAGTAAGTAGGTACCTGGGTGTTAGATACATAACACCTGCTGTCACTGTTCACCTAGCAGTAAGTAGGTACCTGGGTGTTAGTTACCTTACACCTGCTGTCACTGTTCACCTAGCAGTATGTAGGTACCTGGGTGTTAGATACATAACACCTGCTGTCAGTGTTCACCTAGCAGTAAGTAGGTACCTGGGTGTTAGTTACCTTACACCTGCTGTCACTGTTCACCTAGCAGTAAGTAGGTACCTGGGTGTTAGTTACCTTACACCTGCTGTCACTGTTCACCTAGCAGTAAGTGGGTTTACCTGGGTGTTAGTTACCTTACACCTGCTGTCAGTGTTCACCTAGCAGTAAGTAGGTACCTGGGTGTTAGTTACGTTACACCTGCTGTCAGTGTTCACCTAGCAGTAAGTAGGTACCTGGGTGTTAGATACATAACACCTGCTGTCAGTGTTCACCTAGCAGTAAGTAGGTACCTGGGTGTTAGTGGACTGGTATGGGTGACATCCTGGGGGACAAAATTAAGGAACCACAGTGTAAATA
>NC_069480.1:6309479-6413995 GCF_026875155.1 Cherax quadricarinatus
AGGAGCTATGAATACCACTGAAAGCCTCTCTCTCTCATATATATATAACCTATGGAGTGGTGAACCATTGTCAAGTCACAACTGAGGCCACGAAAGAAGAGAAGGCCAGACAAGACGGTACGACAAGGTAGTAGTAGTGGTAGTAGTTAAGTTGGGCCATAACTAGTCGTTCTAGGATCACTTAATAACTATAGCTGTGTGTGTGTGTGTGTGTGTGTGTGTGTGTGTGTGTGTGTGTGTGTGTGTGTGTGTGTGTGGTGTGTGTGTGTGTGTGTGTGTGTGTGTGGGGTACACATACATGCCACACCCAATGTTAACCTATGTATTATGAGAGAGGCAAGCAGGTGTTAATTATAACACCTGTAGGTCTGACAACACCTGCAGGTGTTGATTATCTCACCTGGCTGAGTCATGTCTCCACAAGACTAAAATTGACGACAATTAGTTAAGTCAATATGAACGACGTGTGAGAGAGATAGATAGATAGAGAGAGAGAGAGAGAGAGAGAGAGAGAGAGAGAGAGACAGACAGACAGACAGACAGAGAGACAGCCGTGTAACGTACAAGAGTTAAGAGTGGTGGTGAAGGTTGAGTGATGGGGGTCGATCACCGTGTCTATGGTAATCACTCCAGGCAGCCAGACTCACCTGACACACAACTCACATTTGAACCTGGTTCACAGTGACTATTGTGTACAGTGTGTATTGTGTACAGAGTGTATTGTGTATGTACTTGTGTATTGTGTACTACTAGGCTTCTCTGCCTCTTATCAACTACAAAATTCCAGCAACAATTCCACTGACCATTCTGCTTAACATTTACATAATTCCTGGGGTGTTTCCTACAATTCAAGACAACAGCCACACAATTCCGGGGGACAAAGTTGGTACAATTCTAGAGATTTTTCTAGTTTCTTGCGCAATACCCACAGCTGGGGATGAAATTCACACAATTCCAGTGATTATTCACACAATTCCAGTGATTATCCACACAATTCCAGTGATTATCCACACAATTCCAGTGATTATCCACACAATTCCAGTGATTATTCACACAATTCCAGTGATTATCCACACAATTCCAGTGATTATCCACACAATTCCAGTGATTATCCCACACAATTCCAGTGATTATCCACACAATTCCAGTGATTACCCAATTCCAGTGATTATCCACACAATTCCAGTGATTATCCACACAATTCCAGTGATTATCCACACAATTCCAGTGATTATCCACACAATTCCAGTGATTATTCACACAATTCCAGTGATTATCCACACAATTATAATGACTACACAATTCAAACGACCATTTGTACTATTTCTAGTCTCTAAACACAATTCCAAGTCTGGAACACAATTCCCAGAGTTACATAATTAAAAAAAAAACACCAATAATTCTGACAGTATCTTCCAAGTCTTTTTCCGAGACTCTGTTAAGACACACACAGGAGCTGTGACTCGACCCCTGCAACCACAACTAGGTGAGTACACACACAGGGGGTCAGGAGCTGTGACTCGACCCCTGCAACCACAACTAGGTGAGTACACACACACACACACACAGTCCTCTCATGAGAGAGCCGGACTGAACTAACGTCGGGGTGAGTGTGTATCACTTA
Source organism: Cherax quadricarinatus (assembly GCF_026875155.1). Taxonomy (NCBI): domain Eukaryota; kingdom Metazoa; phylum Arthropoda; class Malacostraca; order Decapoda; family Parastacidae; genus Cherax; species Cherax quadricarinatus. The sequence continues at coordinate 6,311,104 of NC_069480.1, forward strand.
TCCTGTCTGTGTGTGTGTGTGTGTGTGTGTGTGTGTACTCACCTAGTTGTGGTTGCAGGGGTCGATTCATAGTTCCTGGCCCCGCCTCTTCACTGGTTGCTATTAGGTCCTCTCCCTCCATACTCCATGAGCTTTATCATACCTCGTCTTAAAGCTATGTATGGTTCTTGCCTCCACTACATCACTCACCAGATTGTTCCACTTCCTGACAACTCTGTGACTGAAGAAATACTTCCTAACATCCCTGTGACTAATCTGGGTCTTCAACTCCCAATTGTGACCCCTTGTTGCTGTGTCCCATCTCTGGAACATCCTGTTTCTGTCCACCTTGTCAATTCCTCGCAGTATTTTGTATGCCATTATCATGTCTCCCCTGACCCTCCTGTCCTCCAGTGTCGTCAGGCCGATTTCCCTCAACCTTTGCACTTTCTCTAATTTCTTGACGTGCTTGACCAGGTGTGGGTTTCAAACAGGTGCTGCATACTCCAGTATGGGCCTGAACGTACACGGTGTACAGTGCCTGACGTACACGTTGTACAGTGCCTGACGTACACGGTGTACAGTGCCTGACGTACACGGTGTACAGTGCCTGACATACACGGTGTACATACTTTACATTAGCTCTCAGGAAAGCCATCGTCCAGTTGTGGTGTTACATTGTGACTCTCGTCAATGCTACAACAGTTGTGATATTACAATGTGACTCTCGTCAGTGCTACAACAGTTGAGATATTACATTGTGACTCTCGTCAGTGCTACAACAGCTGTTGTCCTGTAAGGCTAGTCGTGCATGCATGCTCTGTCAGTAACTGTGGTTTCTCCAAATTCTTCCCATAAATTCATAATTACTGGTGATATTCATGGTGGATGTTACACCCAGTAAGAGTGCAAGTATTGTAACTCTTAGAAACGTGCAAATTTAAATATTAGATCGCCAAAAATATGAGTCCAGCAAAGTGAACTGTTGGTGGGAGTCTGAAGACAGTTGATGACACTGGTGATCGTGGAGCTGCACCGAGAACACGTGGAAGAACACACAAGACAACATCTCACGATGTCAAGATTATCACAAGAAACAATATGAAGGATCCCAAGAAAACCAGAGAAGATCTACAGAGATTTTGATTCTTCAGGTGTTCAACGAAGGTTCAAGCTGACAGAACTGATGGGGAAGACATTTTCCAGCAGCAGTTCCAGAAAAATGCTGACATTCTTAGAAGAGAGTGGACTAGGCATTGTAAGTTGGCCTGGAAACTCTCCCGACCTCAACCCAACTGAGAATTTATGTACAACCAAACCCAGGATTGCTAAACAGGACTGTTTAACTGTTGGGAAGCTAACTGTTGGTGTTATTACAGGTCTGTTCAACTGTTGGGAAGCTGTTGGTGTTATTACAGGACTGTTTAACTGTTGGTAAGCTAACTGTTGGTGTTATTACAGGACTGTTTAACTGTTGGTAAGCTGTTGGTGTTATTACAGGACTGTTCAACTGTTGGTAAGCTGTTGTTGATATTACAGGACTGTTCAACTGTTGGTAAGCTAACTGTTGGTGTTATTACAGGACTGTTCAACTGTTGGTAAGCTAAATGTTGGTGTTATTACAGGACTGTTCAACTGTTGGGAAGCTGTTGGTGTTATTACAGGACTGTTCAACTGTTGGTAAGCTAACTGTTGGTGTTATTACAGGACTGTTCAACTGTTGGGAAGCTAACTGTTGGTGTTATTGGGACCTGGAACCACCAGGAACAGCTTGTCCACTAATACTGAACATTGGTAAGCTTGTGCCAGTACTTACACAAGCCAAGGCTAGTTATCTCTCTTAGTAAATCAATTATGTCACATCAATTTACCAAATATCTTACGTCACCAGTGTCCCAATTAATATGTAAATTACGGTATACATAAGTATAGATAATTATGAGTATACATCAAAATAGTTGACTGCAGTGATGTGCTTGTTCGTACGTGTGTGTGTGTGTGTGTGTGTGTGTGTGTGTGTGTGTGTGTGTGTGTGTGGTGTGTGTGTGTGTGTGTGTGTACATGTGTGTGTGAGTGTAGGTGACTCAGTATACAGGTCTGTGTATACATATACATGGGGTAGGTGGGTGTGACAATCTCAGGGGGCGATAAGAGAATAAAAATGATGTTGATAAGAGATAGAGAGGGTCACACAGACACTGAGTCACAGACACTGAGAGCCACAGACACAGAGGGACACTGAGAGCCACAGACACAGAGGGACACTGAGAACCACAGACACAGAGGGACACTGAGAGCCACAGACACAGAGGGACACTGAGAGCCACAGACACAGAGGGACACTGAGAGCCACAGACACAGAGGGACACTGAGAGCCACAGACACAGAGGGACACTGAGAGCCACAGACACAGAGGGACACTGAGAGCCACAGACACAGAGGGACACTGAGAGCCACAGACACTGAGGGACACTGAGAGCCACAGACACAGAGGGACACTGAGAGCCACAGACACAGAGGGACACTGAGAGCCACAGACACAGAGGGACACTGAGAGCCACAGACACAGAGGGTCACAGAGAACCACAGACACAGAGGGACACTGAGAGCCACAGACACAGAGGGACACTGAGAGCCACAGACACAGAGGGACACTGAGAGCCACAGACACAGAGGGACACTGAGAGCCACAGACACAGAGGGACACTGAGAGCCACAGACACAGAGGGACACTGAGAGCCACAGACACAGAGGGACACTGAGAGCCACAGACACAGAGGGACACTGAGAACCACAGACACAGAGGGACACTGAGAGCCACAGACACAGAGGGACACAGAGAACCACAGACACAGAGGGACACTAAGAGCCACAGACACAGAGAGACACTGAGAGCCACAGACACAGAGGGACACAGAGAACCACAGACACAGAGGGACACTAAGAGCCACAGACACAGAGGGTCACAGAGAACCACAGACACAGAGGGACACTGAGAGCCACAGACACAGAGGGACACTGAGAACCACAGACACAGAGGGACACAGAGAACCACAGACACAGAGGGACACTAAGAGCCACAGACACAGAGGGTCACAGAGAACCACAGACACAGAGGGACACTGAGAGCCACAGACACAGAGGGGCACTGAGAGCCACAGATACAGAGGGTCACAGAGAACCACAGACACAGAGGGACACAGAGAGCCACAGACACAAAGTCCCAGACACAGAGTCACAGACACAGAGAGCCATACAGACACAGAGAACCACAGACACAGTCACAGAGAGTAAACACAGAGAGTCACACAGTCACAGAGAGTCACAGACACAGTCATAGTCACACAGAGAGCCATAGACACAGTCACAGACACACAGTCACAGACACAGTCACAGAGTCACACAGAGAGTTACACAGTCACAGAGTCACACAGAGAGTTACACAGTCACAGTCACACAGAGAGTCACAGACACAGTCACAGACACAGAGAACCACAGACACAGTCACAGAGAGTCACACAGTCACAGAGAGTCACAGTCACAGAGAGTCACACAGAGAGTCACAGACACAGAGTCACAGACACAGTCACAGAGTCACACAGAGAGTCACACAGTGACACAGTCACAGACAGTCACAGACACAGTCACAGGCACAGAGTCACAGACACAGAGTCACAGACACAGTCACAGGCACAGAGTCACAGACACAGAGTCACAGACACAGTCACAGAGAGTCACACAGTTACAGAGTCACACAGAGAGTCACAGACACAGTCACAGAGAGTCACAGACACAGTCACAGACACAGAGTCAAAGACACAGTCACAGAGAGTCACACAGAGAGTCACAGACACAGTCACAGAGAGTCACACAGAGTCACAGACACAGTCACAGAGAGTCACACAGAGAGTCACAGACACAGTCACAGAGAGTCACACAGAGAGTCACAGACACAGTCACAGAGAGTCACAGACACAGTCACAGACACAGAGTCAAAGACACAGTCACAGAGAGTCACACAGAGAGTCACAGACACAGTCACAGAGAGTCACACAGAGAGTCACAGACACAGTCACAGAGAGTCACACAGAGAGTCACAGACACGGACACAGAGAGTCACACAGAGTCACAGACACAGAGTCACAGACACAGAGTCACAGACACAGAGAGTCACAGACACAGTCACAGAGAGTCACACAGAGAGTCACAGACACAGAGTCACGGACACAGACACAGAGAGTCACGGACACAGAGTCACAGACACAGAGAGTCACAGACACAGAGTCACGGACACAGACATCCCTGAAGGATGGAAGGATGACGTAAGTGTTTATCAAAGTCAAGATAACAGTTCAAGTGTGTGAGTGTACTCACCTATCTGTGGTTGCAGGGGTTGAGTCACAGCTCCTGACCCCGCCTCTTCACTGGTCGCTACTACCTTCACTATCCCTGCTCCATGAGATTTATCATACCTCTTCTTGAAGCTATGTATGGATCCTGCCTCCACTACATCACTTGGCAGACTATTCAACTTCCTGACAACTCTGTGGCTGAAGAAATACTTCCTGACATCCCTGTGACTCATCTGAGTCTTCAACTTCCAACTGTGACATCTTGTTGCTGTGTCCCCTTGTTGCTGTGTCCCCTTGTTGTTGTGACCTGTTGTGTCCCCTTGTTGCTGTGTCCCCTTGTTGCTGTGTCCCCTTGTTGTTGTGTCCCCTTGTTGTTGTTTTCCCCTTGTTGTTTGTGTCCCCTTGTTGCTGTTGTCCCCTTGTTGTGTCCCCTTGTTGCTGTGTCCCCTTGTTGTGTCCCCTTGTTGCTGTGTCCCCTTGTTGCTGTGTCCCCTTGTTGCTGTGTCCCCTTGTTGTTGTGTCCCCTTGTTGTTGTGTCCCCTTGTTGCTGTGTCCCCTTGTTGTTGTGTCCCCTTGTTGCTGTGTCCCCTTGTTGTGTCCCCTTGTTGCTGTGTCCCCTTGTTGTGTCCCCTTGTTGCTGTGTCCCCTTGTTGTGTCCCCTTGTTGCTGTGTCCCCTTGTTGCTGTGTCACCTTATTGCTGTGTCCCCTTATTGCTGTGTCCCCTTATTGCTGTGTCCCCTTGTTGCTGTGTCTCCTTGTTGTTGTGTCCCCTTATTGCTGTGTCCCCTTGTTGTTGTGTCCCCTTGTTGCTGTGTCCCCTTGTTGTGGTCCCCTTGTTGCTGTGTCCCCTTGTTGTTGGTCCCCTTGTTGCTGTGTCCCCTTGTTGTGTCCCCTTGTTCTGTGTCCCCTTGTTGCTGTGTCCCCTTATTGCTGTGTCCCCTTATTGCTGGTCCCCTTGTTGCTGTGTCTCCTTGTTGTGTCCCCTTATTGCTGTGGTCCCCTTGTTTGTTGTGTCCCCTTGTTGTTGTGTCCCCTTGTTGTTGTGTCCCCTTGTTGTTGTGTCCCCTTGTTGTTGTGTCCCCTTTTTTGTTGTGTCCCCTTGTTGTTGTGTGCCACCTTGTTGCTGTGTCACCTTGTTGTTGTGTCACCTTGTTGTTGTGTCCCCTTGTTGTTGTGTCACCTTGTTGCTGTGTCACCTTGTTGTTGTGTCCCCTTGTTGCTGTGTCACCTTGTTGTTGTGTCACCTTGTTGTTGTGTCCCCTTGTTGTTGTGTCCCCTTGTTGTTGTGTCCCCTTGTTGTTGTGTCACCTTGTTGTTGTGTCACCTTGTTGTTGTGTCACCTTGTTGCTGTGTCACCTTGTTGTTGTGTCCCCTTGTTGCTGTGTCACCTTGTTGTTGTGTCCCCTTGTTGTTGTGTCCCCTTGTTGTTGTGTCACCTTGTTGTTGTGTCCCCTTGTTGTTGTGTCCCCTTGTTGTTGTGTCCCCTTGTTGTTGTGTCCCCTTGTTGTTGTGTCACCTTGTTGTTGTGTCACCTTGTTGTTGTGTCACCTTGTTGCTGTGTCACCTTGTTGTTGTGTCCCCTTGTTGTTGTGTCACCTTGTTGTTGTGTCACCTTGTTGTTGTGTCCCCTTGTTGTTGTGTCCCCTTGTTGTTGTGTCCCTTGTTGTTGTGTCCCCTTGTTGTTGTGTCCCCTTGTTGCTGTGTCCCCTTGTTGTTGTGTCCCCTTGTTGTTGTGTCCCCTTGTTGTTGTGTCCCCTTGTTGCTGTGTCCCCTTGTTTGTTGTGTCCCCTTGTTGTTGTGTCCCCTTGTTGTTGTGTCCCCTTGTTGTTGTGTCCCCTTGTTGTTGTGTCACCTTGTTGCTGTGTCCCCTTGTTGTTGTGTCCCCTTGTTGTTGTGTCCCTTTGTTGTTGTGTCACCTTGTTGCTGTGTCACCTTGTTGTTGTGTCACCTTGTTGCTGTGTCACCTTGTTGTTGTGTCACCTTGTTGTTGTGTCACCTTGTTGTTGTGTCACCTTGTTGTTGTGTCACCTTGTTGTTGTGTCCCCTTGTTGTTGTGTCACCTTGTTGTTGTGTCCCCTTGTTGCTGTGTCCCCTTGTTGTTTGTGTCCCCTTGTTGTTGTGTCCCTTGTTGTTGTGTCACCTTGTTGTTGTGTCCCCTTGTTGTTGTGTCCCCTTGTTGCTGTGTCCCCTTGTTGCTGTGTCCCCTTGTTGTTGTGTCACCTTGTTGTTGTGTCCCCTTGTTGTTGTGTCCCCTTGTTGTTGTGTCACCTTGTTGCTGTGTCCCCTTGTTGTTGTGTCCCCTTGTTGTTGTGTCCCCTTGTTGTTGTGTCCCCTTGTTGTTGTGTCCCCTTGTTGTTGTGTCCCCTTGTTGTTGTGTCCCCTTGTTGTTGTGTCACCTTGTTGTTGTGTCCCCTTGTTGTTGTGTCCCCTTGTTGCTGTGTCCCCTTGTTGCTGTGTCCCCTTGTTGCTGTGTCCCCTTGTTGTTGTGTCACCTTGTTGTTGTGTCCCCTTGTTGTTGTGTCCCCTTGTTGTTGTGTCCCCCTTGTTGTTGTGTCCCCTTGTTGTTGTGTCCCCTTGTTGTTGTGTCCCCTTGTTGTTGTGTCACCTTGTTGTTGTGTCCCCTTGTTGTTGTGTCCCCTTGTTGTTGTGTCCCCTTGTTGCTGTGTCCCCTTGTTGCTGTGTCCCCTTGTTGCTGTGTCCCCTTGTTGTTGTGTCACCTTGTTGTTGTGTCCCCCTTGTTGTTGTGTCCCCTTTTGTTGTGTCCCCTTGTTGTTGTGTCCCCTTGTTGTTGTGTCCCCTTGTTGTTGTGTCCCCTTGTTGCTGTGTCCCCTTGTTGTTGTGCCCACCTTGTTGTTGTGTCCCCTTGTTGTTGTGTCCCCTTGTTGTTGTGTCCCCTTGTTGTTGTGTCACCTTGTTGTTGTGTCCCCTTGTTGTTGTGTCACCTTGTTGTTGTGTCCCCTTGTTGTTGTGTCCCCTTGTTGTTGTGTCCCCTGTTGTTGTGTCCCCTTGTTGTTGTGTCCCCTTGTTGCTGTGTCCCCTTGTTGTTGGTCCCCTTGTTGCTGTGTCCCCTTGTTGTTGTGACCCCTTGTTGTTGTGTCCCCTTGTTGTTGTGTCCCCTTATGCTGTGTCACCTTGTTTTGTGTCCCCTTGTTGCTGTGTCCCCTTGTTGTGTGACCCCTTGTTGCTGTGTCCCCTTGGGTTGTTGTGTCCCCTTGTTGTTGTGTCCCCTTGTTCTGTGTCCCCTTGTTGTTGTGCCCCCTTGTTGTTGTGTCCCCTTGTTGTTGTGTCCCCTTATTGCTGTGTCACCTTGTTGTTGTGTCCCCTTGTTGTTGTGTCACCTTGTTGTTGTGTCCCCTTGTTGTTGTGTCACCTTGTTGTTGTGTCCCCTTGTTGTTGTGTCCCTTGTTGTTGTGTCCCCTTGTTGTTGTGTCCCTTGTTGTTGTGTCACCTTGTTGTTTGTACCCTTGTTGTTGTGTCCCCTTGTTGTTGTGTCACCTTGTTGCTGTGTCCCTTGTTTTTGTGTCACCTTGTGTTGTGTCCCCTTGTTGTTGTGTCCCCTTGTTGTTGTGTCCCCTTGTTGTTGTGTCCCCTTGTTGTTGTGTCCCCTTGTTGTTGTGTCACCTTGTTGCTGTGTCCCTTGTTGTTGTGTCCCCTTGTTGCTGTGTCCCCTTGTTGTTGTGTCCCTTGTTGCTGTGTCCCCTTGTTGTTGTGTCCCCTTGTTGTTGTGTCCCCTTGTTGTTGTGTCCCCTTGTTGTTGTGTCACCTTGTTGCTGTGTCACCTTGTTGTTGTGTCCCCTTGTTGCTGTGTCCCCTTGTGTTGTGTCCCCTTGTTGTTGTGTCACCTTGTTGCTGTGTCACCTTGTTGTTGTGTCCCCTTGTTGCTGTGTCCCCTTGTTGCTGTGTCCCCTTGTTGTTGTGTCCCCTTGTTGCTGTGTCCCCTTGTTGCTGTGTCCCCTTATTGTGTGTCCCCTTATGCTGTGTCCCCTTGTTGCTGTGTCTCCTTGTTGTGTCCCCTTATTGCTGTGTCCCCTTGTGTGTGTCCCTTGTTGTTGTGTCCCCTTGTTGTTGTGTCCCCTTGTTGTTGTTGTCCCCTTGTTGTTGTGTCCCCTTGTTGTTGTGTCCCCTTGTTGTTGTGTCCCCTTTGTTGCTGTGTCACCTTGTTGTTGTGTCCCCTTGTTGCTGTGTCCCCTTGTTGCTGTGTCCCCTTGTTGCTGTGTCCCCTTGTTGTTGTGTCCCCTTGTTGTTGGTCCCCTTGTTGTTGTGCCCCCTTGTTGCTGTGTCCCCTTGTTGTTGTGTCACCTTGTTTGTTGTGTCCCCTTGTTGTTGTGTCCCCTTGTTGTTGTGTCACCTTGTTGTTGTGTCCCCTTGTTGTTGTGTCCCCTTGTTGTTGTGTCCCCTTGTTGTTGTGTCACCTTGTTGCTGTGTCACCTTGTTGTTGTGTCCCCTTGTTGCTGTGTCCCCTTGTTGCTGTGTCCCTTGTTGCTGTGTCCCCTTGTTGTTTGTGTCCCCTTGTTGTTGTGTCCCCTTGTTGTTGTGTCCCCTTGTTGTTGTGTCCCCTTGTTGTTGTGTCCCCTGTTGTTGTGTCACCTTGTTGCTTGTGTCACCTTGTTGTTGTGTCCCCTTGTTGCTGTGTCCCCTTGTTGTTGTGTCCCCTTGTTGTTGTGTCCCCTTGTTGTTGTGTCCCCTTGTTGTTGTGTCCCCTTGTTGTTGTGTCCCCTTGTTGTTGTGTCACCTTGTTGCTGTGTCACCTTGTTGTTGTGTCCCCTTGTTGTTGTGTCACCTTGTTGTTGTGTCCCCTTGTTGTTGTGTCCCCTTGTTGCTGTGTCCCCTTGTTGCTGTGTCCCCTTGTTGTTTGTGTCCCCTTGTTGTTGTGTCACCTTGTTGTTGTGTCCCCTTGTTGTTGTGTCCCCTTGTTGTTGTGTCCCCTTGTTGTTGTGTCACCTTGTTGTTGTGTCCCCTTGTTGTTGTGTCCCCTTGTTGCTGTGTCCCCTTGTTGCTGTGTCCCCTTGTTGCTGTGTCCCCTTGTGTTGTGTCACCTTGTTGTTGTGTCCCCTTGTTGTTGTGTCCCCTTGTTGTTGTGTCCCCTTGTTGTTGTGTCCCCTTGTTGTTGTGTCCCCTTGTTGTTGTGTCCCCTTGTTGTTGTGTCACCTTGTTGTTGTGTCCCCTTGTTGTTGTGTTCCCCTTGTTGTTGTGTCCCTTGTTGCTGTGTCCCCTTTTGCTGTGTCCCTTGTTGTTTGTGTCCCCTTGTTGTTGTGTCACCTTGTTGTTGTGTCCCCTTGTTGTTGTGTCCCCTTGTTGTTGTGTCCCCTTGTTGTTGTGTCACCTTGTTGTTGTGTCCCCTTGTTGTTGTGTCCCCTTGTTGCTGTGTCCCCTTGTTGTTGTGTCCCCTTGTTGTTGTGTCCCCTTGTTGTTGTGTCCCCTTGTTGTTGTGTCCCCTTGTTGTTGTGTCCCCTTGTTGTTGTGTCACCTTGTTGTTGTGTCCCCTTGTTGTTGTGTCCCCTTGTTGTTGTGTCACCTTGTTGTTGTGTCCCCTTGTTGTTGTGTCCCCTTGTTGTTGTGTCCCCTTGTTGTTGTGTCCCCTTGTTGTTGTGTCCCCTTGTTGCTGTGTCCCCTTGTTGTTGTGTCCCCTTGTTGCTGTGTCCCCTTGTTGTTGTGACCCCTTGTTGTTGTGTCCCCTTGTTGTTGTGTCCCCTTATTGCTGTGTCCCTTGTTGTTGGTCCCCCTTGTTGCTGTGTCCCCTTGTTGTTGTGACCCCTTGTTGCTGTGTCCCCTTGTTGTTGTGTCCCCTTGTTGTTGTGTCCCCTTGTTGCTGTGTCCCCTTGTTGTTGTGACCCCTTGTTGTTGTGTCCCCTTGTTGTTGTGTCCCCTTATTGCTGTGTCACCTTGTTGTTGTGTCCCCTTGTTGCTGTGTCACCTTGTTGTTGTGTCCCCTTGTTGTTGTGTCACCTTGTTGTTGTGTCCCCTTGTTGTTGTGTCCCCTTGTTGTTGTGTCCCCTTGTTGTTGTGTCCCCTTGTTGTTGTGTCCCCTTGTTGCTGTGTCCCCTTGTTGTTGTGTCCCCTTGTTGCTGTGTCCCCTTGTTGTTGTGACCTTGTTGTTGTGTCCCCTTGTTGTTGTGTCCCCTTATTGCTGTGTCACCTTGTTGTTGTGTCCCCTTGTTGCTGTGTCCCCTTGTTGTTGTGACCCCTTGTTGCTGTGTCCCCTTGTTGTTGTGTCCCCTTGTTGTTGTGTCCCTTGTTGCTGTGTCCCCTTGTTGTTGTGACCCCTTGTTGTTGTGTCCCCTTGTTGTTGTGTCCCCTTATTGCTGTGTCACCTTGTTGTTGTGTCCCCTTGTTGTTGTGTCCCCTTGTTGTGGTCACCTTATTGCTGTGTCCCCTTATTGCTGTGTCCCCTTGTTGTTGTGCCCCCCTGTTGTTGTGTCCCCTTGTTGTTGTGTCCCCTTGTTGTTGTGTCCCCTTGTTGTTGTGTCCCCTTGTTGTTGTGTCACCTTATTGCTGTGTCCCCTTGTTGTTGTGTCCCCTTGTTGTTGTGTCACCTTATTGCTGTGTCCCCTTGTTGTTGTGTCACCTTATTGCTGTGTCCCCTTGTTGTTGTGTCCCCTTGTTGTTGTGTCACCTTGTTGTTGTGTCACCTTGTTGTTGTGTCACCTTGTTGTTGTGTCACCTTGTTGTTGTGTCACCTTGTTGTTGTGTCACCTTGTTGTTGTGTCCCCTTGTTGCTGTGTCACCTTATTGCTGTGTCCCCTTATTGCTGTGTCCCCTTGTTGTTGTGTCCCCTTGTTGTTGTGTCACCTTGTTGTTGTGTCACCTTGTTGTTGTGTCACCTTGTTGCTGTGTCCCCTTGTTGCTGTGTCCCCTTGTTGCTGTGTCCCCTTGTTGCTGTGTCCCCTTGTTGTTGTGTCACCTTGTTGTTGTGTCACCTTGTTGTTGTGTCCCCTTGTTGTTGTGTCACCTTGTTGTTGTGTCACCTTGTTGTTGTGTCACCTTGTTGTTGTGTCACCTTGTTGCTGTGTCCCCTTATTGTTGTGTCCCCTTGTTGTTGTGTCCCCTTATTGTTGTGTCACCTTGTTGTTGTGTCCCCTTATTGTTGTGTCCCCTTGTTGTTGTGTCCCCTTGTTGTTGTGTCCCCTTGTTGTTGTGTCCCCTTGTTGTTGTGTCCCCTTGTTGTTGTGTCCCCTTGTTGTTGTGTCACCTTGTTGTTGTGTCACCTTGTTGCTGTGTCCCCTTGTTGCTGTGTCCCCTTGTAACTGTGTCCCCTTGTTGTTGTGTCCCCTTGTTGTTGTGTCCCCTTGTTGCTGTGTCACCTTATTGCTGTGTCCCCTCATTGCTGTGTCCCCTTATTGCTGTGTCACCTTGTTGTTGTGTCCCCTTGTTGCTGTGTCACCTTATTGCTGTGTCCCCTCATTGCTGTGTCCCCTTATTGCTGTGTCCCCTTGTTGTTGTGTCCCCTTGTTGTTGTGTCCCCTTGTTGTTGTGTCCCCTTATTGCTGTGTCACCTTGTTGCTGTGTCACTTGTTGCTGTGTCACCTTGTTGTTGTGTCCCCTTTTTTGTTGTGTCCCCTTATTGCTGTGTCACCTTGTTGCTGTGTCACCTTGTTGCTGTGTCACCTTGTTGTTGTGTCCCCTTGTTGTTGTGTCCCCTCATTGCTGTGTCACCTTATTGCTGTGTCCCCTTATTGCTGTGTCCCCTTGTTGTTGTGTCCCCTTGTTGTTGTGTCCCCTTGTTGTTGTGTCCCCTTATTGCTGTGTCACCTTGTTGCTGTGTCACCTTGTTGCTGTGTCACCTTGTTGTTGTGTCCCCTTGTTGTTGTGTCCCCTTGTTGTTGTGTCCCCTTGTTGTTGTGTCCCCTTGTTGTTGTGTCCCCTTGTTGTTGTGTCCCCTTGTTGTTGTGTCCCCTTGTTGTTGTGTCCCCTTGTGCTGTGTCCCCTTGTTGCTGTGTCCCCTTGTAACTGTGTCCCTTGTTGTTGTGTCCCCTTGTTGTTGTGTCCCCTTGTTGTTGTGTCCCCTTGTTGTTGTGTCACCTTGTTGCTGTGTCCCCTTGTTGTTGTGTCCCCTTGTTGCTGTGTCCCCTTGTTGCTGTGTCCCCTTGTTGCTGTGTCCCCTTGTTGTTGTGTCCCCTTGTTGCTGTGTCCCCTTGTTGTTGTGTCCCCTTGTTGCTGTGACACCTTGTTGTTGTGTCACCTTGTTGTTGTGTCCCCTTGTTGTTGTGTCCCCTTGTTGCTGTGTCCCCTTGTTGTTGTGTCCCCTTATTGCTGTGTCACCTTGTTGCTGTGTCACCTTGTTGCTGTGTCACCTTGTTGTGTCCCCTTGTTGTTGTTCCCCTTTTTGTTGTGTCCCCTTGTTGCTGTGTCCCCTTGTTGCTGTGTCCCTTGTTGCTGTGTCCCCTTGTTGTTGTGTCCCCTTGTTGTTGTGTCCCCTTGTTGTTGTGTCCCCTTGTTGTTGTGTCCCCTTGTTGCTGTGTCCCCTTGTTGTTGTGTCCCCTTGTTGTTGTGTCCCCTTGTTGTTGTGTCCCCTTGTTGTTGTGTCCCCTTGTTGCTGTGTCCCCTTGTTGCTGTGCCCACCTTGTTGTTGTGTCCCCTTGTTGTTGTGTCCCTTGTTGCTGTGTCCCCTTGTTGTTGTGTCCCCTTGTTGTTGTGTCCCCTTGTTGTTGTGTCCCCTTGTTGTTGTGTCCCCTTGTTGCTGTGTCCCCTTGTTGTTGTGTCACCTTGTTGTTGTGTCACCTTGTTGTTGTGTCACCTTGTTGTTGTGTCCCCTTGTTGTTGTGTCCCCTTGTTGCTGTGTCCCCTTGTTGTTGTGTCCCCTTGTTGCTGTGTCCCCTTGTTGCTGTGTCCCCTTGTTGCTGTGTCCCCTTGTTGTTGTGTCCCCTTGTTGTATGTGTCCCCTTGTTGTTGTGTCCCCTTGTTGTTGTGTCCCTTGTTGCTGTGTCCCCTTGTTGTTGTGTCCCCTTGTTGCTGTGTCCCCTTGTTGCTTGTCCCTTGTTGCTGTGTCCCCTTGTTGTTGTGTCCCCTTGTTGTTGTGTCCCCTTGTTGTTGTGTCCCCTTGTTGTTGTGTCACCTTGTTGCTGTGTCACCTTGTTGTTTGTCCCTTGTTGTTGTGTCCCCTTGTTGCTGTGTCCCTTGTTGTTGTGTCCCCTTGTTGCTGTGTCCCCTTGTTGTTGTGTCACCTTGTTGTTGTGTCCCCTTGTTGTTGTGTCCCCTTGTTGCTGTGTCCCCTTGTTGTTGTGTCCCCTTGTTGCTGTGTCACCTTGTTGTTGTGTCCCCTTGTTGTTGTGTCCCCTTGTTGTTGTGTCACCTTGTTGCTGTGTCACCTTGTTGCTGTGTCACCTTGTTGCTGTGTCACCTTGTTGCTGTGTCACCTTGTTGCTGTGTCCCCTTGTTGCTGTGTCCCCTTGTTGCTGTGTCCCCTTGTTGATGTGTCACCTTGTTGCTGTGTCACCTTGTTGCTGTGTCCCCTTGTTGATGTGTCATATTGTTGCTGTGTCACCTTGTTGCTGTGTCACCTTGTTGCTGTGTCACCTTGTTGCTGTGTCCCCTAGTTGCTGTGTCCCCTTGTTGATGTGTCACCTTGTTGCTGTGTCACCTTATTGCTGTGTCCCCTTGTTGCTGTGTCCCCTTGTTGCTGTGTCCCCTTGTTGCTGTGTCACCTTATTGCTGTGTCCCCTTATTGCTGTGTCCCCTTATTGCTGTGTCCCCTTGTTGGCGTGTCTCCTTGTTGTTGTGTCCCCTTATTGCGGGTGTCCCCTTGTTGCTGTGTCTCCTTGTTGTTGTGTCCCCTTATTGCTGTGTCCCCTTGTTGCTGTGTCTCCTTGTTGTTGTGTCCCCTTATTGCTGTGTCCCCTTGTTGTGTCCCCTTGTTGTTGTGTCACCTTGTTGCTGTGTCACCTTGTTGCTGTGTCACCTTATTGCTGTGTCCCCTTATTGCTGTGTCCCCTTATTGCTGTGTCCCCTTGTTGTTGTGTCCCCTTGTTGCTGTGCCCCCTGTTGCTGTGCCCCCTTGTTGCTGTGCCCCCTTGTTGCTGTGCCCCTTGTTGCTGTGCCCCCTTGTTGCTGTGCCCCCTTGTTGCTGTGCCCCCTTATTGCTGTACCCCCTGTGTATACTTTCTATATCCATACCATGGCTTTCTATATGTATACAGCGCGACGAGAGAGAGAGAGAGAGAGAGAGAGAGAGAGAGAGAGAGAGAGAAATATCTTCCCCAACCCAATCACCCCTCCCTAGTAGTGCCACCTCCCCTACCCCTAATAACCCCCCCACCACACATCAGCTGTATCGCTGGTGACGTCATATCTCCCCTCTTATATTACTGCAGCTGTTACTGCTGTTATTTGCAGTTGTTTTAGCTGTTAGTGCTGTTCCTCCCTTAACACAGGAAAGCACTCTTACCAATATCCACTCAATGACTTTCTGATCAGAAGTGTTTATATCACAATTCAGATGGTTCTCTGATCTGTGATATATATGGCTGGGGGCTGACCTAGGCTCAGCCCCCAGTCCTAGGGATGACCTAGACTCAGCTCCCAGTCATAGGGATGACCTAGGCTCTGCTCCCAGTCCTAGGGCTGACCTAGGCTCAGCTCCCAGTCCTAGGGCTGACCTAGACTCAGCTCCCAGTCCTAGGGATGACCTAGACTCTGCTCCCAGTCATAGGGCTGACCTAGACTCAGCTCCCAGTCCTAGGGCTGATCTAGACTCTGCTCCCAGTCATAGGGATGACCTAGGCTCAGCTCCCAGTCCTAGGGATGACCTAGGCTCAGCTCCCAGTCCTAGGGCTGATCTAGACTCTGCTCCCAGTCATAGGGATGACCTAGGCTCAGCCCTCAGTCCTAGGGATGACCTAGACTCAGCTCCCAGTCCTAGGGATGACCTAGACTCAGCCCCCAGTCCTAGGGCTGACCTAGACTCAGCCCCCAGTCCTAGGGCTGACCTAGACTCAGCCTCCAGTCCTAGGGCTGACCTAGACTCACCCCCCAGTCCTAGGGCTGACCTAGACTCAGCCCCCAGTCCTAGGGCTGACCTATACTCAGCTCCCAGTCCTAGGGCTGACCTAGACTCATCCCCCAGTCCTAGGGCTGACCCAGACTCAGCCCCCAGTCCTAGGGCTGACCTAGACTCAGCCCTCAGTCCTAGGGCTGACCTAGACTCAGCTCCCAGTCCTAAGGCTGACCTAGACTCAGCCCCCAGTCCTAGGGCTAACCTAGACTCAGCCCCCAGTCCTAGGGCTGACCTAGACTCAGCTCCCAGTCCTAGGGCTGACCCAGACTCATCCCCCAGTCCTAGGGCTGATCCAGACTCATCCCCCAGTCCTAGGGCTGACCCAGACTCATCCCCCAGTCCTAGGGCTGACCCATACTCATCCCCCAGTCCTAGGGCTGACCCAGACTCATCCCCCAGTCCTAGGGCTGACCCAGACTAATCCCCCAGTCCTAGGGCTGACCCAGACTAATCCCCCAGTCCTAGGGCTGACCCAGACTCATCCCCCAGTCCTAGGGCTGACCCAGACTCATCCCCCAGTACTAGGGCTGACCCAGACTCATCCCCCAGTACTAGGGCTGACCCAGACTCATCCTCCAGTCCTAGGGCCGACCCAGACTCAACCCCCAGTCCTAGGGCTGACCCAGACTCAACCCCCAGTACTAGGGCTGACCCAGACTCAACCCCCAGTACTAGGGCTGACCCAGACTCATTCCCCAGTCCTAGGGCAGACCCAGACTCAACCCCCAAGTACTAGGGCTGACCCAGACTCATCTCCCAGTCCTAGGGCTGACCCAGACTCATCCCCCAGTACTAGGGCTGACCCAGACTCAGCCCCCAGTACTAGGGCTGACACCAGACTCAACCCCAGTCCTAGGGCAGACCCAGACTCAACCCCCAGTACTAGGGCTGACCCAGACTCATCTCCCAGTCCTAGGGCTGACCCAGACTCATCCCCCAGTACTAGGGCTGACCCAGACTCAGCCCCCAGTACTAGGGCTGACCCAGACTCATCCCCCAGTCCTAGGGCTGACCCAGACTCAACCCCCAGTACTAGGGCTGACCCAGACTCATCCCCCAGTCCTAGGGCTGACCCAGACTCATCCCCCAGTACTAGGGCTGACCCAGACTCATCCCCCAGTCCTAGGGCTGACCCAGACTCACCCCCCAGTCCTAGGGCTGACCTAGACTCATCCCCCAGTCCTAGGGCTGACCCAGACTCATTCCCCAGTACTAGGGCTGACCCAGACTCATCCCCCAGTCCTAGGGCTGACCCAGACTCACCCCCCAGTCCTAGGGCTGACCTAGACTCATCCCCCAGTCCTAGGGCTGACCCAGACTCATCCCCCAGTCCTAGGGCTGACCCAGACTCATCCCCCAGTACTAGGGCTGACCCAGACTCATCCCCCAGTCCTAGGGCTGACCCAGACTCATCCCCCAGCACTATGGCTGACCCAGACTCATCCCCCAGTCCTAGGGCTGACCCAGACTCATCCCCCAGTCCTAGGGCTGACCCAGACTCATCCCCCAGTACTAGGGCTGACCCAGACTCATCCCCCAGTCCTAGGGCTGACCCAGACTCACCCCCCAGTCCTAGGGCTGACCTAGACTCATCCCCCAGTCCTAGGGCTGACCCAGACTCATCCCCCAGTCCTAGGGCTGACCCAGACTCATCCCCCAGTACTAGGGCTGACCCAGACTAATCCCCCACTCCTAGGGCTGACCCAGACTCATCCCCCAGTCCTAGGGCTGACCCAGACTCAGCCCCCAGTCCTAGGGCTGACCCAGACTCATCCCCCAGTCCTAGGGCTGACCCAGACTCATCCCCCAGCACTATGGCTGACCCAGACTCATCCCCCAGTCCTAGGGCTGACCCAGACTCATCCCCCAGTACTAGGGCTGACCCAGACTCATCCCCCAGCACTATGGCTGACCCAGACTCATCTCCCAGTACTAGGGCTGACCCAGACTCATCCCCCAGTCCTAGGGCTGACCTAGACTCATCCCCCAGTCCTAGGGCTGACCCAGACTCATCCCCCAGTACTAGGGCTGACCCAGACTCATCCCCCAGCACTATGGCTGACCCAGACTCATCCCCCAGCACTATGGCTGACCCAGACTCATCCCCCAGTACTAGGGCTGACCCAGACTCATCCCCCAGCACTATGGCTGACCCAGACTCATCCCCCAGCACTATGGCTGACCCAGAATCATCCCCCAGTCCTAGGGCTGACCCAGACTCATCCCCCAGCACTATGGCTGACCCAGACTCATCCCCCAGTCCTAGGGCTGACCCAGACTCATCCCCCAGTACTAGGGCTGACCCAGACTCATCCCCCAGCACTATGGCTGACCCAGACTCATCCCCCAGTCCTAGGGCTGACCCAGACTCAGCCCCCAGTACTAGGGCTGACCCAGACTCAACCCCCAGTCCTAGGGCTGACCCAGACTCAACCCCCAGTACTAGGGCTGACCCAGACTCATCCCCCAGTCCTAGGGCTGACCCAAACTCATCCCCCAGTCCTAGGGCTGACCCAGACTCATCCACCAGTCCTAGGGCTGACCCAGACTCATCCCCCAGCCATAACGCAAATCCAGATTCGGCCATTACAGATGCAGTAGAGGAGTCCTCTTCCAGGGAAATTGTTAGCCTTCTGGAAGCAGACGGTGTCTCTGGCTTGGCTATCCAGTCTGTGCAGTTCCAGGATCTGTACAAATTGGGAATACTTCCAGTACGAAATGTATCCAACCAAGTGACGTGTATCTCACTAGGTCAAGGCAATGGCTAAGCCGGTGGGAGCATTGGAGCTGCCTCGCATAGGCCAGTAGGCCTGTTGCAGTGTTTATTATTTCTGTTCTTACTAGGGCAAATATTCTATTAGTGGGATGGATATGTGAAGGACCTGCCTAGTATGGGCCAGTAGGCCTGCTGCAGTGTTCCTTATTTTATTCTTACTAGGGCAAATATTCTATTAGTGGGATGGATATGTGAAGGACCTGCCTAGTATGGGCCAGTAGGCCTGCTGCAGTGTTCCTTATTTATATTCTTACTAGGGCAAATATTCTATTAGTGGGATGGATGTGTGAAGGACCTGCCTAGTATGGGCCAGTAGGCCTGTTGCAGTGTTCATTATTTCTGTTCTTACTAGGGCAAATATTCTATTAGTGGGATGGATGTGTGAAGGACCTGCCTAGTATGGGCCAGTAGGCCTGCTGCAGTGTTCCTTATTTATATTCTTACTAGGGCAAATATTCTATTAGTGGGATGGATGTGTGAAGGACCTGCCTAGTATGGGCCAGTAGGCCTGCTGCAGTGTTCCTTATTTATATTCTTACTAGGGCAAATATTCTATTAGTGGGATGGATGTGTGAAGGACCTGCCTAGTATGGGCCAGTAGGCCTGCTGCAGTGTTCCTCCTCTCTTATGTCCTTATAAAAGCAAAACTGCAACTTGTATGCTTGGGGCATCATGTAAATGGGAGATGCTTACAGAATGTGTCTCAGATTTCCACCCTGAGATGTGCCACTCTTGATTCTAAAAATAATGTTATACACCGCCTGCAAACCACTTACAAGGGACCAGGATACACACCCATAACACTATCAAGTGAGACAACTTTGTAGTATGTACACAACTTGTAGACACTGCAACATGCATGGATCTTAATTTGAGGACATTAACATAACTCACGACTACGACAACTACTACTACTACATCTCTTGGGATGGACCTCTTCCACGGGGATCCCGCCACCAGTGACTATGGCCCTCGTCTGCTTCACCTGACGTTTATATATTAACGCAGGAACTTTCTTTGCTGTGATCTCCACGACTAGGTGCTGTTGCACCTACTCCTGTTGCAGGGATGATTATCTCATCTTCTGTACATAGTATTCTACGCTTCAAGTGGTGCTGGAATTTGTTGATAAACATGGATGGCAACTCTACAATAAAGATACCCAGTAGCTTGCGCATGTTCTTAATCTTCACTAACTTTAAGTAGTTCGTACGGTAGAAATGCAGAAAAGTGGAAATGAGAGTAACAGTCCACCATCTTGAGTCTTGTTGGCTGAGGCACAGCCAGTGGCACCTCCGGACTCACAGCTACTGATGCCAAAATAAATCTCCATAAGAATTGCACACGAACCTCATTTATATTTGCCTAATATACAGGACCTTACATCTCCACCAACAACAAAATAACTTTTATCAGTTGGGCATTGTAGATGGAGTCAAATGTTGATGATTTGTGCATTCACAGAGACCCACACAAAGATTACTTTGTTCATGAAATGACGATGCTGGATACAACTTACGACGCGACGGAAAGACAGGCACAATGGGGGGGGCTGTATGTCAGAGTCGCATACACTGACCCAAAGCATATCTTTAGTTAAAAAGATCAACTTTAAGATAGAGAATTGACCAACTTGTCAGGAACCTCACACATCGAAATCTTTTTGGACATGTATAACCTTCACGACTACGACAACTAACCCATTTTTTGGGAAAGGGCCTACTTCCACTGGGATCCTGCTACCATGACTATCCCTGTCTGTACACCACTTACATATAAGCGCCGGGTACTTTCTTCTGCTTCAGAATCTCCACACTAGGTCGTTCGCACCTACTCCTAGGTTGAGGGCCTGATTACCTCATCTTCTGTACATAGTTCTACTGTCTTCAAGTTATGTCCTAGAATTTGTATTGATAAAACCACTGGATGGCGAAACGTCTACAATAAAGATACCCAGATGTTGCACATGTGTCTTAATCTCACTCAACTTTAAGTAGTTTCGTACTGGTAGGTAATGCAGAAAATGGAAATGAGATAAACAGTCCACCATCTTGGAGTCTTGTTGGACTGGAGGCACAGCCAGTGGCACCTCCGGACTCACAGCTACTGATGCCAACAATAAAATCTCCCCAACAAATATGCAACACAACCTCATTTATATTTGCTAATATACAGGACCTTAAGGCATCCACCAACAACAAAATACCTTTTATCAGTGGACTTGTAGAGGAGTCAAATGTGATGTTTGTAGCATTCACAGAGACCCACACAAAAGATTACTTTGTCAGTGAAATGACGATGCCTGGATACAACCTTTACAGACGCGACGGAAAGAAGAGGCAACATGGGGGGGTTGGCCTGTATGTCAGAGTCGCTCATTTGCACGGAAATGCTGAGTACCTCAAATTTTGTCATTGTTCTTGTATATAAGCCACCAGATGCAACTTCCCAACAGATATCGAGAATTGGCTACTGTCTGGAAAACCTTCCATCCCCATCCCAAAACATCTTGGTGTTCGGTGACTTCCATCTAAGACATACAAAGTGGAAGAATATAGCAAATGTTAGAGCAGAGACAATCCGTGAATCTCTGCAATAAACACACCCTAAGTCAGCAGATAGTGGAACCAACAAGACTGCAAAACACACTTGACCTTATTTTGACAAATAATGACGACCTGGTCAGAAACAATATCAAAAACAACTAATTCTGGTCACAATGTAATCGAAGTCCAGACTTACGTACACAGGGATCGTGACCAGCAAAATGCATACAGCTATGAGGGTAGCTTCACCACATTCATCCTCAACAATAAGAACACCAACTGGGACCAGGTAAACTATGTTGGGAAGGTATCTTAAATAACATGGACCCTAATCAGTGCCTTGAAAAGATCAACTTCCTGTCAGCTGAAGTATATTCAAGGTATATTCCCCTAAGAAAAGAAGTAAACTGGAGAGAGTGAGACGCTGCCTCGACAGGAGAAGACGAAGATTCACTGACCTCCTCAAGAGGGTTAGATTATCTGAAACATAGCAGGAAGCGCTGACCAGGGAAGTGGAAAATATTGAGCTTAAGTTACATGATTGATACAGGATCTAGGAGAGAGACAGGAGCTAAATACTTGTTAAAGGAATAACTGACAAACTGGACAGATGGATCTTCAACTTCCTAATCAATCAAACACAAAGAGCAGTGGTACAGATAAGTCTGGGCAGCTACAGTGAGAAGCTGTGTTCCACAAGGCACAGTACTCACCCCCATTCTGTTTCCCACCCCCATATCTAACATAGAGATGTGAACCATAGCTCTGGGTCCAACTTTACAGACTACACAAGTCTAGTCCGGAATATCACGACCCATTCTCTCCCTAAATAAAATCTGACAATATTGATAATATAATCATACCAGAATAATTATAATGATAATTAAAGTGCAGGATGACACAATGAGGGCATCAAGCCTGAGGAATGTAATTGTGGGCGTGCGGGCGTGGGTGTAGGTATGAGAGTGTGGGCGGTATTTTTAAATGTTGGTGACTGGAGGTCATGCTCTCACACGCCCATGAAGGCGGCGTCCCGCCCATACCACCCTCATCCACCCACATGTGAGTGTGGTATCTCCCTATATATATATATATATATTTATATATATAATATTATATATATATATATATATATATATATATATATATTATATATAAAATTTAGTTCAATAGTGTTTTGATTCTCTCTCCTCTCTCTCTCTCTCTCTCTCTCTCTCTCTCTCTCTCTCTCTCTAATCTCCAACTATCAGCCACACATTATACCAGTATAATTCAGTTTTCCCGGTATAATCGCGAATTCACATCACGTCTATCAGTTCCGCCAATATATTGCATTTGGCGGATGTTTTGGCGATATAATTTGGTTTTCAAGACTGGTTGGTTGGTTAATGGGGTTTGAAGTCTATCTACTACACGAGAGAAATGCTCTACACAACCAGTAACTTTCTATATAGTATGTCATGGGTGTCAGCTATGGTCTGTATAAGTTGTATCACGTACTGGTAGTAATAAACATTATTATTAGTGATTTAGCCAACTGGCCCAGTGGTTAACAGTGGCCTGTAAATTTTACGACTCATTTGTCATGGGGTTTAAAGCCCGGGTTCGATTCCCGGCGGGTGGAAACATTTCGACACGTTTCCTTACACCTGTTGTCCTGTTCACCTAGCAGCAAATAGGTACCTGGGTGTTAGTGGACTGGTGTGGGTGGCATCCTGGGTGTTAGTGGACTGGTGTGGGTGGCATCCTGGGGGACAAGATTAAGGACCCCAATGGAAATAAGTTAGACAGTCCTCGATGACGCACTGACTTTCTTGGGTTATCCTGGGTGGCTAACCCTCAGGGGTTAAAAATCCGAACGAAATCTTATCTTATCTTATAGCCAGATAGCTAAAGTCACCAGAAAACAACCTCAGTGAGGCGGATGGGTTATAAAATGAGAGCAACAGCCGGATATAAACGCCAACCATCACTCCTGCCCGGCTAGTACCTCCCCGGAAGCCAACCTTTCCCGCGGAAACTGTTTATATATATATTTGGCGCGCGAAGAAAAACGTCAACATAAGAGATGGCGGGAAAACTGCCGTAGGTTTTAAATGGCCGGTGAAGTTGGGTGGGATGGTGGGTGAGAAGGCTGGTAGTCTGAGGTTGTCTAAATATATGCCTGGGTGGCCAGCCAGGGAGGTGGGTGAGTGAATCTGTGAATTTAAAAGGTTCGTCTCTCAATGCCAGGCCATTCATGGGGGAGGGGGATGTAGGGGGGAGAGGGGGAGGGGAGGTGGTGATTCGATGCCGGTGATAGATTCCAGATTCCAATCCAGAAACAAAAATAAAAATTAATCCCTTTCACGGAGGCACAAATGAAATGTTACGATAGAGTTAGGTATCCTTATTCTTGGGGCTACTAGCATAGGCCAGTAGGCCTGATGCAGTGCTCCTCCTTATGATTTTATGGACACTGGAGATGTCAGAGAGAGTTCTGTGTTCTGTTTCTGTGTTCTCTTGTGGACATCAAGAACCTACAGAGTGATTATATTGGAGTTTAATATTCTGTATATATGTAGACACAGTAGTATACCTGGGGGTCAACGCCCCTGAGGCCCGGTCCATGACCAGGTCTCGCGGTGGATCAGGACATGATCAATTAGGCTGTTACTGCCTGTCATAGATAAACCAACATTGGAACCACAGCCCGGCTCGTCAGGGACTGACTTTGTGTGTCTGTCCAGCTCTCTCTTGAAGACAGCCAGGGGTCTTGAAGACAGCCAGGGGTCTTGAAGACAACCAGGGGTCTTGAAGACAGCCAGGGGCCTTGAAGACAGCCAGGGGTCTTGAAGACAGCCAGGGGCCTTGAAGACAGCCAGGGGCCTTGAAGACAGCCACGGGCCTTGAAGACAGCCAGGGGTCTTGAAGACAGCCAGGGGCCTTGAAGACAGCCAGGGGTCTTGAAGACAGCCAGGGGTCTTGAAGACAACCAGGGGTCTTGAAGACAGCCAGGGGTCTTGAAGACAGCCAGGGGTCTTGAAGACAGCCAGGGGTCTTGAAGACAGCCAGGGGTCTTGAAGACAGCCAGGGGCCTTGAAGACAGCCAGGGGTCTTGAAGATAGCCAGGGGTCTTGAAGACAGCCAGGGGTCTTGAAGACAGCCATGGGTCTTGAAGGACAGCCAGGGGCCTTGAAGAAAAGCCAGGGGTCTTGAAGACAGCCAGGGGCCTTGAAGACAGCCAGGGGTCTTGAAGACAGCCAGGGGCCTTGAAGACAGCCAGGGGCCTTGAAGACAGCCAGGGGCCTTGAAGACAGCCAGGGGCCTTGAAGACAGCCAGGGGTCTTGAAGACAGCCAGGGGCCTTGAAGACAGCCAGGGGTCTTGAAGACAGCCAGGGGTCTTGAAGACAACCAGGGGTCTTGAAGACAGCCAGGGGTCTTGAAGACAGCCAGGGGTCTTGAAGACAGCCAGGGGTCTTGAAGACAGCCAAGGGCCTTGAAGACAGCCAGGGTCTTGAAGACAGCCAGGGGTCTTGAAGACAGCCAGGGGTCTTGAAGACAGCCAGGGGCCTGAAGACAGCCAGGGGTCTTGAAGACAACCAGGGGCCTTGAAGACAGCCAGGGGTCTTGAAGACAGCCAGGGGCCTTGAAGACAGCCAGGGGCCTTGAAGACAGCCAGGGGTCTTGAAGACAGCCAGGGGTCTTGAAGACAGCCAGGAGTCTTGTAGACAGCCAGGAGTCTTGAAGACAGCCAGGGGTCTTGAAGACAGCCAGGAGTCTTGAAGACAGCCAGGGGTCTTGAAGACAGCCAGGGGTCTTGAAAACAGCCAGGGGTCTTGAAGACAGCCAGGAGTCTTGAAGACAGCCAGGGGTCTTGAAGACAGCCAGGGGCCTTGAAGACAGCCAGGGGTCTTGAAGACAGCCAGGGGTCTTGAAGACAGCCAGGGGTCTTGAAGACAGCCAGGAGTCTTGAAGACAGCCAGGGGTTTTGTAGACAGCCAGGGGTCTTGAAGACAGCCAGGGGTCTTGAAGACAGCCAAGGGTCTTGAAGACAGCCAGGGGTCTTGAAGACAGCCAGGGGTCTTGAAGACAGCCAGGGGCCTTGAAGACAGCCAGGGGCCTTGAAGACAGCCAGGGGCCTTGAAGACAGCCAGGGGTTTTGAAGACAGCCAGGGGTCTTGAAGACAGCCAGGGGCCTTGAAGACAGCCAGGGGTCTTGAAGATAGCCCGGGTCTTGAAGACAGCCAGGGGTCTTGAAGACAGCCAGGGGCCTTGAAGACAGCCAGGGGTCTTGAAGACAGCCAGGGGCCTTGAAGACAGCCAGGGGTCTTGAAGACAGCCAGGGGCCTTGAAGACAGCCAGGGGCCTTGAAGACAGCCAGGGGTCTTGAAGACAGCCAGGAGTCTTGAAGACAGCCAGGGGTCTTGTAGACAGCCAGGAGTCTTGAAGACAGCCAGGGGTCTTGAAGACAGCCAGGAGTCTTGAAGACAGCCAGGGGTCTTGAAGACAGCCAGGGGTCTTGAAGACAGCCAGGGGTCTTGAAGACAGCCAGGAGTCTTGAAGACAGCCAGGGGTCTTGAAGACAGCCAGGGGCCTTGAAGACAGCCAGGGGTCTTGAAGACAGCCAGGGGTCTTGAAGACAGCCAGGGGTCTTGAAGACAGCCAGGAGTCTTGAAGACAGCCAGGGGTTTTGTAGACAGCAAGGGGTCTTGAAGACAGCCAGGGGTCTTGAAGACAGCCAGGGGTCTTGAAGACAGCCAGGGGTCTTGAAGACAGCCAGGGGTCTTGAAGACAGCCAGGAGTTTTGAAGACAGCCAGGGGTCTTGAAGACAGCCAGGGGCCTTGAAGACAGCCAGGGGTCTTGAAGACAGCCAGGGGTCTTGAAGACAGCCAGGGGTCTTGAAGACAACCAGAGGTCTTGAAGACAGGGGTCTTGAAGACAACCAGAGGTCTTGAAGACAACCAGGGGTCTTGAAGACAGCCAGGGGTCTTGAAGACAGCCAGGGGTCTTGAAGACAACCAGAGGTCTTGAAGACAGTCAGGGGTCTTGAAGACAACCAGAGGTCTTGAAGACAACCAGGGGTCTTGAAGACAGCCAGGGGTCTTGAAGACAGCCAGGGGTCTTGAAGACAGCCCGGGGTTTTGAAGACAGCCAGGGGTCTTGAAGACAACCAGGGGTCTTGAAGACAGCCAGGAGTCTTGAAGACAGCCAGGGGTCTTGAAGACAGCCAGGGGCCTTGAAGACAGCCAGGGGTCTTGAAGACAGCCAGGAGTCTTGAAGACAGCCAGGGGTCTTGAAGACAGCCAGGGGTCTTGAAGACAACCAGAGGTCTTGAAGACAGTCAGGGGTCTTGAAGACAACCAGAGGTCTTGAAGACAGCCAGGAGTCTTGAAGACAGCCAGAGGTCTTGAAGACAGCCAGAGGTCTTGAAGACAGCCAGGGGTCTTGAAGACAACCAGAGGTCTTGAAGACAGCCAGAGGTCTTGAAGACAGCCAGGGGTCTTGAAGACAGCCAGAGGTCTATCACTGCAATGAAAAGTGTGTTGTCTGGCACTACAGTAAGCTGTTGTCTGGCACTGCAGTAATGTCTGGCACTGCAGTAAAGTGTTGTTTGGCACTGCAGTAAAGTGTTGTTTGGCACTGCAGTAAAGTGTTGTTTGGCACTGCAGTAAAGTGTTGTTTGGCACTGCAGTAAAGTGTTGTTTGGCACTTCAGTAAAGTGATGTCTGGCACTGCAGTAAAGTGTTGTTTGGCACTTCAGTAAAGTGATGTCTGGCACTGCAGTAAAGTGTTGTTTGGCACTGCAGTAAAGTGATGTCTGGCACTGCAGTAAAGTGTTGTTTGGCACTTCAGTAAAGTGATGTCTGGCACTGCAGTAAAGTGTTGTCTGACACTGCAGTAAAGTGTTGTCTGGCACTGCAGTAAAGTGTTGTTTGGCACTGCAGTAAAGTGATGTCTGGCACTGCAGTAGTGTTTGGCACTGCAGTAAAGTGTTGTTTGGCACTGCAGTAAAGTGATGTCTGGCACTGCAGTAGTGTTTGGCACTGCAGTAAAGTGATGTCTGACACTGCAGTAAAGTCATGTCTGGCACTGCAGTAAAGTGTTGTTTGGCACTGCAGTAAAGTGTTGTCTGGCACTGCAGTAAAGTGTTGTTTGGCACTACAGTAAAGTGTTGTCTGGCACTGCAGTAAAGTGTTGTTTGGCACTGCAGTAAAGTGTTGCCTGGCACTGCAGTAAAGTGATGTCTGGCACTGCAGTAGTGTTGTTTGGCACTGCAGTAAAGTGTTGTTTGGCACTGCAGTAAAGTGTTGTCTGGCACTGCAGTAGTGTTGTTTGGCACTGCAGTAAAGTGATGGCTGGCACTGCAGTAAAGTGTTGTCTGGCACTGCAGTAGTGTTGTTTGGCACTGCAGTAAAGTGATGGCTGGCACTGCAGTAGTGTTGTTTGGCACTGCAGTAAAGTGTTGTTTGGCACTGCAGTAAAGTGTTGTCTGGCACTGCAGTAAAGTGTTGTCTGGCACTGCAGTAAAGTGTTGTCTGGCACTGCAGTAGTGTTGTTTGGCACTGCAGTAAAGTGATGGCTGGCACTGCAGTAGTGTTGTTTGGCACTGCAGTAAAGTGTTGTTTGGCACTGCAGTAAAGTGTTGTCTGGCACTGCAGTAAAGTGTTGTCTGGCACTGCAGTAAAGCGTTGTCTGGCACTGCAGTAAAGTGATGTCTGGCACTGCAGTAAAGTGATGTTTGGCACTGCAGTAAAGTGTCGTCTGGCACTGCAGTAAAGTGATGTCTGGCACTGCAGTAAAGTGATGTCTGGCACTGCAGTAAAGTGATGTCTGGCACTGCAGTAAAGTGTTGTCTGGCACTGCAGTAAAGTGTTGTCTGGCACTGCAGTAAAGTGATGTCTGGCACTGCAGTAAAGTGATGTCTGGCACTGCAGTAAAGTGATGTTTGGCACTGCAGTAAAGTGTCGTCTGGCACTGCAGTAAAGTGATGTCTGGCACTGCAGTAAAGTGATGTCTGGCACTGCAGTAAAGTGTTGTCTGGCACTGCAGTAAAGTGATGTCTGGCACTGCAGTAAAGTGATGTCTGGCACTGCAGTAAAGTGATGTCTGGCACTGCAGTAAAGTGTTGTCTGGCACATGCAGTAAAGTGATGTCTGGCACTGCAGTAAAGTGGTGTCTGGCACTGCAGTAAAGTGATGTCTGGCACTGCAGTAAAGTGATGTCTGGCACTGCAGTAAAGTGGTGTCTGGCACTGCAGTAAAGTGATGTCTGGCACTTCCCAGTAAAGTGATGTCTGGCACTGCAGTAAAGTGTTGTCTGGCACTGCAGTAAAGTGTTGTCTGGCACTACAGTAAAGTGATGTCTGGCACTAGAGTAAAGTGTTGTCTGGCACTGCAGTAAAGTGATGTCTGGCACTGCAGTAAAGTGATGTCTGGCACTGCAGTAAAGTGTTGTCTGGCACTGCAGTAAAGTGATGTCTGGCACTGCAGTAAAGTGTTGTCTGGCACTGCAGTAAAGTGATGTCTGGCACTGCAGTAGTGATGTCTGGCACTGCAGTAGTGTTGTCTGGCACTGCAGTAGTGTTGTCTGGCACTGCAGTAGTGTTTTCTGGCACTGCAGTAAAGTGATGTCTGGCACTGCAGTAGTGATGTCTGGCACTGCAGTAAAGTGATGTCTGGCACTGCAGTAGTGATGTCTGGCACTGCAGTAGTGTTGTCTGGCACTGCAGTAGTGATGTCTGGCACTGCAGTAGTGTTGTCTGGCACTGCAGTAGTGATGTCTGGCACTCCCAGTAGTGTTGTCTGGCACTGCAGTAGTGTTGTCTGGCACTGGCAGTAGTGATGTCTGGCACTGCAGTAGTGTTGTCTGGCACTGCAGTAGTGTTGTCTGGCACTGCAGTAGTGTTGTCTGGCACTGCAGTAGTGTTGTCTGGCACTGCAGTAGTGTTGTCTGGCACTGCAGTAAAGTGTTGTCTGGCACTGCAGTAGTGTTGTCTGGCACTGCAGTAAAGTGTTGTCTGGCACTGCAGTAGTGTTGTCTGGCACTGCAGTAAAGTGTTGTCTGGCACTGCAGTAAAGTGTTGTCTGGCACTGCAGTAGTGTTGTCTGGCACTGCAGTAAAGTGTTGTCTGGCACTGCAGTAAAGTGTTGTCTGGCACTGCAGTAGTGTTGTCTGGCACTGCAGTAAAGTGTTGTCTGGCACTGCAGTAGTGATGTCTGGCACTGCAGTAGTGTTGTCTGGCACTGCAGTAGTGTTGTCTGGCACTGCAGTAGTGATGTCTTGCACTGCAGTAGTGTTGTCTGGCACTGCAGTAGTGATGTCTGGCACTGCAGTAGTGTTGTCTGGCACTGCAGTAGTGTTGTCTGGCACTGCAGTAGTGTTGTCTGGCACTGCAGTAGTGTTGTCTGGCACTGCAGTAGTGTTGTCTGGCACTGCAGTAAAGTGATGTCTGGCACTGCAGTAAAGTGATGTCTGGCACTGCAGTAGTGTTGTCTGGCACTGCAGTAAAGTGTTGTCTGGCACTGCAGTAGTGATGTCTGGCACTGCAGTAGTGTTGTCTGGCACTGCAGTAGTGTTGTCTGGCACTGCAGTAGTGATGTCTGGCACTGCAGTAGTGTTGTCTGGCACTGCAGTAGTGATGTCTGGCACTGCAGTAGTGTTGTCTGGCACTGCAGTAGTGTTGTCTGGCACTGCAGTAGTGTTGTCGGCACTGCAGTAGTGTTGTCTGGCACTGCAGTAGTGTTGTCTGGCACTGCAGTAGTGATGTCTGGCACTGCAGTAGTGTTGTCTGGCACTGCAGTAGTGTTGTCTGGCACTGCAGTAGTGTTGTCTGGCACTGCAGTAGTGTTGTCTGGCACTGCAGTAGTGTTTCTGGCACTGCAGTAGTGTTGTCTGGCACTGCAGTAGTGATGTCTGGCACTGCAGTAGTGTTGTCTGGCACTGCAGTAGTGTTGTCTGGCACTGCAGTAGTGTTGTCTGGCACTGCAGTAGTGTTGTCTGGCACTGCAGTAGTGTTGTCTGGCACTGCAGTAGTGATGTCTGGCACTGCAGTAGTGTTGTCTGGCACTGCAGTAGTGTTGTCTGGCACTGCAGTAGTGTTGTCTGGCACTGCAGTAGTGTTGTCTGGCACTGCAGTAGTGATGTCTGGCACTGCAGTAGTGTTGTCTGGCACTGCAGTAGTGTTGTCTGGCACTGCAGTAGTGTTGTCTGGCACTGCAGTAGTGATGTCTGGCACTGCAGTAGTGTTGTCTGGCACTGCAGTAGTGTTGTCTGGCACTGCAGTAGTGTTGTCTGGCACTGCAGTAGTGTTGTCTGGCACTGCAGTAGTGATGTCTGGCACTGCAGTAGTGTTGTCTGGCACTGCAGTAGTGTTGTCTGGCACTGCAGTAGTGTTGTCTGGCACTGCAGTAGTGGATGTCTGGCACTGCAGTAAAGTGATGTCTGGCACTGCAGTAGTGTTGTCTGGCACTGCAGTAGTGATGTCTGGCACTGCAGTAGTGTTGTCTGGCACTGCAGTAGTGTTGTCTGGCACTGCAGTAGTGTTGTCTGGCACTGCAGTAGTGTTGTCTGGCACTGCAGTAGTGTTGTCTGGCACTGCAGTAGTGTTGTCTGGCACTGCAGTAGTGTTGTCTGGCACTGCAGTAGTGATGTCTGGCACTGCAGTAAAGTGATGTCTGGCACTGCAGTAGTGTTGTCTGGCACTGCAGTAGTGATGTCTGGCACTGCAGTAGTGTTGTCTGGCACTGCAGTAGTGTTGTCTGGCACTGCAGTAGTGTTGTCTGGCACTGCAGTAGTGATGTCTGGCACTGCAGTAAAGTGATGTCTGGCACTCCCAGTAGTGTTGTCTGGCACTGCAGTAGTGATGTCTGGCACTGCAGTAGTGTTGTCTGGCACTGCAGTAGTGTTGTCTGGCACTGCAGTAGTGATGTCTGGCACTGCAGTAGTGTTGTCTGGCACTGCAGTAGTGATGTCTGGCACTGCAGTAAAAGTGATGTCTGGCACTGCAGTAGTGTTGTCTGGCACTGCAGTAGTGATGTCTGGCACTGCAGTAGTGATGTCTGGCACTGCAGTAAAGTGATGTCTGGCACTGCATTTAGTGTTGTCTGGCACTGCAGTAGTGATGTCTGGCACTGCAGTAGTGTTGTCTGGCACTGCAGTAGTGTTGTCTGGCACTGCAGTAGTGTTGCTGGCACTGCAGTAGTTTGTCTGGCACTGAAAGTAGTGTTGTCTGGCACTGCAGTAGTGTTGTCTGGCACTGCAGTAGTGTTGTCTGGCACTGCAGTAGTGTTGTCTGGCACTGCAGTAGTGTTGTCTGGCACTGCAGTAGTGTTGTCTGGCACTGCAGTAGTGATGTCTGGCACTGCAGTAGTGTTGTCTGGACTGCAGTAGTGTTGTCTGGCACTGCAGTAGTGTTGTCTGGCACTGCAGTAGTGTTGTCTGGCACTGCAGTAGTGTTGTCTGGCCACTGCAGTGTGTTGTCTGGCACTGCAGTAGTGATGTCTGCACTGCAGTAGTGTTGTCTGGCACTGCAGTAGTGTTGTCTGGCACTGCAGTAGTGTTGTCTGGCACTGCAGTAGTGTTGTCTGGCACTGCAGTAGTGTTGTCTGGCACTGCAGTAGTGTTGTCTGGCACTGCAGTAGTGATGTCTGGCACTGCAGTAGTGTTGTCTGGCACTGCAGTAGTGTTGTCTGGCACTGCAGTAGTGTTGTCTGGCACTGCAGTAGTGTTGTCTGGCACTGCAGTAGTGTTGTCTGGCACTGCAGTAGTGTTGTCTGGCACTGCAGTAGTGTTGTCTGGCACTGCAGTAGTGTTGTCTGGCACTGCAGTAGTGTTGTCTGGCACTGCAGTAGTGTTGTCTGGCACTGCAGTAGTGATGTCTGGCACTGCAGTAGTGTTGTCTGGCACTGCAGTAGTGTTATCTGGCACTGCAGTAGTGATGTCTGGCACTGCAGTAGTGTTGTCTGGCACTGCAGTAGTGTTGTCTGGCACTGCAGTATGTGTTGTCTGGCACTGCAGTAGTGTTGTCTGGCACTGCAGTAGTGTTGTCTGGCACTGCAGTAGTGATGTCTGGCACTGCAGTGGGTGATAGTCCACACAGCAAGTTTTTGCTGGCTAATTAATTATTTTGATCTGACATAGTGGAGAAGATCTCCAAGGATGCCACAGGGTGTGATAGTACACAAACTGCTTCTGTACATGGCTGGCTGGCTGGCTGGCTGGCTGGTTGGCAGGCTGGCTGGCTGGCTGGTTGGCAGGCTGGCTGGCTGGCAGGCTGGCTGGCAGGCTGGCTGGCTGGCTGGCTGGCTGGTTGGCTGGCTGGCTGGCTGGCTGGTTGGCAGGCTGGCTGGCTGGCCAGGCTGGCTGGCAGGCTGGCTGGCTGGCTGGCTGGCTGGCTGGCTGGCTGGCTGGCTGGCTGGTTGGCAGGCTGGCTGGCTGGCAGGCTGGCTGGCAGGCTGGCTGGCTGGCTGGCTGGCTGGCTGGCAGGCAGGCTGGCTGGCTGGCTGGCTGGCTGGCTGGCTGGCTGGCTGGCTGGCTGGCAGGCTGGCTGGCTGGCAGGCTGGCTGGCAGGCTGGCTGGCTGCTGCTGGCTGGCTGGCTGGCTGGCTGGCAGAGGCTGGCTGGCTGGCTGGCTGGCTGGCTGGCTGGCTGGCTGGCTGGCAGGCTGGCTGGCTGGCTGGCTGGCAGGCTGGCTGGCTGGCTGGCTGGCTGGCTGGCTGGCTGGCTGGCTGGCAGGCTGGCTGGCTGGCTGGCTGGCTGGCTGGCTGGCTGGCTGGCTGGCAGGCTGGCTGGCTGGCTGGCTGGCTGGCTGGCTGGCTGTAGGACACAGTGAACCAGAGTCAGGATCCCTTAACCTGGAGAGATGGTTCTACCATCACCCACGTTGATGATGTAAGTGCTGGGAGACTACCAGAGTCCCTTAACCTGGAGAGATGGTTCTACCATCACCCACGTTGATGATGTAAGTGCTGGGAGACTACCAGAGTCCCTTAACCTGGAGAGATGGTTCTACCATCACCCACGTTGATGATGTAAGTGCTGGGAGACTACCAGAGTCCCTTAACCTGGAGAGATGGTTCTACCATCACCCACGTTGATGATGTAAGTGCTGGGAGACTACCAGAGTCCCTTAAGGGACACTGGTAGTCCCTCATCACTAACATGGGGTCATGAACGGTCTCCTCTACCCTCAAAAATTTTTCTAAACCTTTCTAAAGAATTTAGAAACCAATATTGGTGGGCGATATTAGATTTAGACAGAAGATACAAATCAAAACTGGATGTGTCTACACTTCCCCATTTGTTTATTTAATTTACGTAAGCTGGGCAGGTGTGCTAATAGTAGGTACCTGGGTGTTAGGTGGTTGTCGTGGGTAGCATCCTGGGTAGGGTGAGACGTACAGGAAGGTGTGCTAACAGTAGGTACCTGGGTGTTAGGTGGTTGTCGTGGGTGGCATCCTGGGTAGGGTGAGACGTACAGGAAGGTGTGGTAATAGTAGGTACCTGGGTGTTAGGTGGTTGTCGTGGGTGGCATCCTGGGTAGGGTGAGACGTACAGGAAGGTGTGCTAACAGTAGGTACCTGGGTGTTAGGTGGTTGTCGTGGGTGGCATCCTGGGTAGGGTGAGACGTACAGGAAGGTGTGCTAACAGTAGGTACCTGGGTGTTAGGTGGTTGTCGTGGGTGGCATCCTGGGTAGGGTGAGACGGACAGGAAGGTGTGCTTATAGTAGGTACCTGGGTGTTAGGTGGTTGTCGTGGGTGGCATCCTGGGTAGGGTGAGACGTACAGGAAGCTGTGCTAATAGTAGGTACCTGGGTGTTAGGTACTTGTCGTGGATGGCATCCTGGGTAGGGTGAGACGTACAGGAAGGTGTGCTAACAGTAGGTACCTGGGTGTTAGGTACTTGTCGTGGATGGCATCCTGGGTAGGGTGAGACGTACAGGAAGGTGTGCTAACAGTAGGTACCTGGGTGTTAGGTGCTTGTCGTGGGCGGCACCCCGGACCAGGAGCCGAGTCTCGACCCCAGCAACACAAGTAAACACAGATGGTGGAAACCCTCAACAACCAAGGAAGCATTAAATCCACAAGGGCCATACTTAAATGCTCATCAGAACGACAGTGATCATCAAATCTGGGGGACTAATTCCCTGGTATTCTGTAAACACACTTGAAAAAGGGTCCCCACAGTCTGGGGAACCCCAAATGGCATACAGGTCTAAACTTCCCCCAAGTCAAAGAAAATTGGGTCCCCCACAGCCTTTTTCCCATTAACCCAACGGGCAAAAAAAAGGGTCCCCCACTTTGCCACTTAACCCACAGGGGGCAGAGGGCCCCCCATGCTGGGGAAAGGGAAACCCCATTTAAAACCCCCTTTTCCCCAAGGTCAACCGGTTCACCCCAAGGCTGGAAATGGCTCCACCCCAAACCCGGGGCCCCCCTTTTCCAAGGGGGAAAATTCCACACTAGAAAAGGGGTCCCCCAAGGAAACTTTCCCCGGCCGGGGCATAAGGGAGTTAAAGACCCCTTCAATACACGTTGGGGCCAAAGGGGTAATTCCCCTTGGAAGGGGCAAAAAGGGGAACATTTTTAATTTTTACACCAGGGAAAAATCCAGGGGCCTTAAGTCAGAACGGGGCCCCCACGAAAATTCACCCACTAGAAAGGAAAAGGGCTTGGAACGAGGCCCATCCCCCCTTTTGAAAACCAGGGTTTCCCCACAGCAGTAAGGGCCCCCCCAAAAGTTAGGCCCAGTGTTCAACGGGTTAAACAAAAAGGGGGTTTTCCCACAGCCCCGTGGTCCCCCAAGCTGGGCACTGGCAACCCCACCTAAACATTTGGTCCCCACAGCCGGGCCCCGTGGCCCCCGTCTGGTTTTGGGGGCACCCCCCCAACAGCCTGGTTAACCAGCCCCCGGGGTCCACCAAGCTGCCTGGCCCAAAACCCCGGCCCGCCGGGGTTACCCGCCAAACCATGGAAAAACCCGGGTTAGCAGGGTTAACCCACTTTCTAAGCACGGGGCCCCAACCACTAACACAGGGGCACCCACAATCCACTAACCCACATGTAGACATTTTGGCCAAAACAAAATCTAGACATTTGGGCCACCAACTAAAAAGGGGCTAAGCAGAAAAAGGGGCCCCAACTCCAGGGGTACCCACACAAAGCCACTTAACCCACGGGCTAGCCGGGGCATAACCACAAACACAGGGGCACCCCACACAAAGCCACTAACTAAAAAGTGGCAACAAGCCCTAACACAGGGGCTACATTTAGCACAAGGGCCCCCTTAACCCACAGGGGCCACCCCACAAAGCCACTAACAAAATTGGCCAGGGCATCCCCACGAAACACAGGGGCTACAGCCTAAGGGGCCACAATTTTACAAGGGGCTACAGCCAAAGGCCTGCTACATCTAGCACATTAACCCACTTAACACAGGGGTTCCCCACACTAAACCCCCCTTCACCACAGCCTATACACTGGAAACCCCACTTAACACAGGGGTATAACCACAAACCCACTTAACCCACAGTTAGACACAAAGCCCCACAAACAAGGGGTTCACCCAACCCCCCTAACACAGGGGTCCCCCACATTTTAAGCCACTTAACCCCATGTAGCACATTCCCATCCCTTTGCTAGCACATTAACCCACTAACACAGGGGTCCCCCACACAAAGCACTTAACCCCCATTGGCAAAGGGGGGCACCTAAGCCACTTAACCCAAAAGTTAGCCGGGGCCCCCAACACTAACACAGGGGCTACGGGCAAACTTGGGCCCACTTTAAGCCACAGGGCACCCCAAGCCAAACTTCATCCCCCACAAAGGCCACTTCCCCCACATTTTTTACACACTTACCCACTTAACCCAAAGGGCTACAGCAGCACTGGCCATCCCCCCTTGTAGCCCCAATGGCCCACAACTACAGGTTCCCCCACACAAAGCCACTTAACCCACGCTAAGCCCCTTAACCCACAACAAACAGCTGGCACCCCAAGTCAAACCCACAGGGGCTACAGCAAACAAGCCATCCCCTTGTAGCACAAAAGGCCCCACAAACCCTCGGGGGTACCCACATTAAGCCACTTAACCCACATGAAGCACACTAACCCACTTAACCCATTTGCCCCCCACACAAAGCATTTAACCAATGCAAAGGGGCACTTGGCCAAAACCACATCTAGCACATGGCCCCCCAATTTTACAGGGGGAAACCACACTTAAGCCACTTAACCCACATTGGGGACACAAGGGCCAAAAACACATGTAGCACATGGCCATCCCCTGTAGCACATTCCATACAATCTGCACATGGCCATCCCACATTTAGACCTTTGGGCCCCCTTAAACCCACGGGGGCCCCCCGGGCCAAAGGCCAAAATTAACCCACATGTAGAACCATTTGGGCCATAACCCCCGCTAGCACAAAAAGGGCATTAACTTAATGCCAAGGGGCCCCCAAGCCCACAACCAAACATGTGGGAAAACCCCCACAAAGCCACAAAAACTACAGCTAGAAAACAAAAGGCCCAACTTAACAACAAGGGGAAACCACATTAAGCCATTTTAAAAACCCACATCTAGGGACAAGGGGAAAACCCAAATTCTGGACCCCTTGGGTTTTTTCCCACATTAGAACACAAGGGCCATAAAAACAGCTAGAAAAGGGAAACC
Source organism: Cherax quadricarinatus (assembly GCF_026875155.1). Classification (NCBI taxonomy): domain Eukaryota; kingdom Metazoa; phylum Arthropoda; class Malacostraca; order Decapoda; family Parastacidae; genus Cherax; species Cherax quadricarinatus. Next base: position 6,347,405 of record NC_069480.1, read on the forward strand.
AAGCCCTAAACACATGCCCAAGCAGCACGGGGGCCCCCCAACTTTACACAGGGGCCCCCAAGCCACTAACCCCCCAGTTTAGAGCACAAGGGCCCCCCAACTACTTTTGTTGACCTGGCCATCCCACATGAGAAAAAAGGGCCCCTCCACTTAACACAGGGGTATACACAAAGCCACAAACCCAAAGCTAGCACATGGCCATCCACAGCTAGCCAAGGCATCCCCACTAACAAAAGGGCACCCCACAAGCCCACAAACTAAAAGCTAGCAAAATTTAACCCACTTAACCCACAGGGGCATCCCACACAAAGCCACAATACAGGGGCACCCACAACCCTAACCTCAGGGGCTAATTTAGCCCCAAGGGCATTCCCACAGTTGGGACACAAGGGGCCCACTTAACTCAGGGGTATACACAAAGCCACTTAACCCATGCTAGCACATTAACCCACACTCCAGGGGCACCCACTTTAAAACCCATTACCCCATTTAGCACAACCATCCACATGTAGCCACCTTTTAATCCCACTTAACACAGGGGCTACCAGAATAAGGGGCCCCACCACTACACCAGTTGCATACCACTAACTTCACCCCAAGCAGCACAGGGGCCATCCCAATGTAGACAATTTTAAACCCATTTTAACTCTTTGGTATCCCAACCACTAACCCCCGGGGAAACCCACATTAAGCCACTTTCACCCCAGTCCAAAAGCCATTCCACATGTAGGGGGCCCCCAAGTCAAACCCACAGGGGTAACAGCACAAGGGGCCATCCCACAGTCTAGACACTGGCATCCTCAGTTAAATAACATGGCCACTCCCACATGTAGACACAAAGGGCCCCCCAACCCATGTAGAACATTAACCAAACCTTAACACAGGGGCACCCACCAAAGCCACTTAACCCACAGGGGCCCCAGGCATAACCCACTTAATCATGTGGTCCCCCACTTAAGCATTTTAACCCACAGTTAAAATTTCCTAACCCACAAACCCACAGTTTTACCACAAGGGAAAATTTTCCCCCCTGAGAACATGGCCACCCACTTGCTAGTACACAAGGCCCCCTAACAAACACAGTGGAAACTAACCACTAACAAAAGGGGCTAATTTAAGGGCACTTAACCACTTAACCCACAGGGGCTAAATTTGGGCACTAACCCACTAAAACAGGGGTACACAACAAAGCCATTTTAACCCAAAACATTTAAGAACAGGGGTACCCAAAAACCTGACCAGGGGAACTTCCGGGGTTCCCCCAATTTGACCCCGTGGCCCCCCCCACGTTGACACTTTGGTCACCCCACAGTCTAGAAACAGGGTTTTCCCCCCCGGGTTAGACACGGTGGTCTTCCCATTTAACCACAGGGGGTCATCCCACAGTTAGACACATTGGTCATCCCCCCTGTAGAACGGTGGCACCCCAAAAGTGTAGACAATTTGGTCATCCCACAGTGTAGACACGGTGGCCCATCCCAAAAGTCTAGACACAGTGGTTTTCCCCACACCCTAGACAAAAAGTGGTCATCCCACAGTTTTACCCCACAGTGGTCATCCCAAAAGTGTAGACACAGGGGTCACCCCACAGTGTAACACGGTGGTCTCCCACGGGTTTTAGACACAGGGGGTCATCCCACAGGTTAAAACACGGGGGTTCACCCCACAGTCAAGACACAGGGGTAAATCCCACAGTCAAGCCCACAGTGGTCATCCCCCCGTCAAACCCCACAGTGGTCATCCCACAGTGTAGACCAGTGGTCATCCCACATTTAGACACGGGGGTCATCCCATTCTAGACCAGGGGTCACCCACAGTCTAGACCGGGTGGTCTCCCACAGTTTTAGACACGGGGGGCCCATCCCCCCCGTTTTGACACAGTGGTCACCCCCACAGTCTAGACACAGTGGTTTTCCCACAGTCTAGACACAGTGGCACCCCCACAGTCTAGAAAACAGTGGTCATCCCATTCTAGAAAACGTGGTCATCCCCCCCGTGTAAACACAGTGGTCCCCACCAGTCTGGGAACCCCAGTGCCCTTTCCCACAGTCTAGAAGGGTGGTCTTTCCCACAGCCCTAGACCCCCCAGTGGTCACCCCAAAAGGCCTAGCCCACAGTGGTCATCCCCAGTCTACACACAGTGGTCCCCCAAAACATTTAAAAACCCCAGGGGTTTCACCCCCACAGTCTGGAAAACGGTGGCCCTTCCCCCCAGTCAGACCAGTGGTCACCCCACATCAGACACAGGGGTCACCCCCAGTCTAGACACAGGGGTCATCCCCACATCTGGGAAAAGAGGTGGTAAATCCCCACAGCCCTAGACACGGGGGGTAAACCCACGGGTTAGACACAGTGGTCATCCCCAGCCCTAAACACGTGGTCATCCCACAGTGTAGACACAGTGGTAAACCCCAACAGTCTAGACACAGTGGTCACCCCACGGGGGAGACCAGGGTCCCCCAACACCCCCTAGACACAGTGGTAAATCACACAGCTAACAGTGGTCATCCCACAGCTGGGACAGTGGTCACCCAAAAGGTCTAGACACGGGGTCACCACACAGTCTAAACAGGGGTTTAAACCCCACATTCTACACACAGTGGTCATCCCCCATGTAGACACAGGGGTCATCCCACTCTAGAAAACAGGGTAAACCCCACAGTCAGACACGTGGTCATCCCCAGTTGGGACACGGGCTTTCCCACAGCCCTGGGCCCACTGGGTCATCCCACAGTCTAGACACAGTGGCCCATCCCCCCCAGCCCTAGAAAATAGGGGTCACCCACAGTCTAGAAAAGGTGGTCACCCCCACAGTGTAAAACAGGGGTAAATCCCACAGTCTGGGACCCCAGGGGTCATCCCACGGGTCTAGACCGTGGTCTCCCAACAGTCTAGACACAGGGGGTAAATCCCACAGTTAGACCCCGTGGTCATCCCCCCTTTTAAAATAGGGTGGTCATCCCACAGTCTAACAGGTGGTCATCACCAGTCTAGACCAGTGGTCATAAACACAGTCTGGGGACCCCGGGTTTCCATCCCACGGGTTAGACACAGGGGCCCATCCCACATCCTAGAAAACAGTGGTCACCCCCACGGGCTAGACACGGGGGTTTCTTCCCACGGGTCTGGGCCCACATTTGGGCCCCCCACACGTTAGACACAGTGGTCACCCAAACAGTCTAGACACAGTGGTCATAAAAACACAGGGAAAAGAAAAACAGTGGTCATCCACAGTCAGACACAGTGGTCACCCCACAGTCTAGACCCCAAGTGGTCCCCCACAGTCTAGACACATTTGGCCCCACATTTCCAGAAAACAGGGGGCACCCCACGTCTAGACACAGTGGTCATCCAAAAAACACATTTTCTAAGACACAGGGTCATCCCACAGTTGGGACACAGTGGTCACCCCCAAAGTCTAAAACACAGTGGTCACCCCACAGTCTAGACACAGTGGTCACCCACCAGTCTGCACAGGGGTCATCCCAAGTCTAGAACATTTGGTCATAACACAGTCTAGAACAGTGGTCATCCCACAGTCTAGACACAGTGGTCATCCACAGTCTGGACACAGTGGTCATCCCACAGTCTAGCCAGTGGTCATCCCCCAAAAAGTTCCTTAAGAACACAGGGGCCCCAAAATCCACACCAAGTCTAGAAAACCGGGTGGTCATCCACAGTCTGGGAAAAGGGGTTTCATCCCCCCCAGTCTAGCAAAAGGGGTAATTCCCACATTCCTAACCAGGTGGGTCACCCACAGTCTAAAACACAGTGGTCCCCCCACAGTCAACACGGGGGAAATCCCACAGTCTTAGACACAGTGGTCATTCCCACGTCTAGAACGGTGGCCCCATCCACAGTTTAGACACAGGTCATCCCCCCTCCTAGCAAAGTGGCCCAATCCCACTTTAACACAGGGGGTCATCCCACAGTCTAGAAACAGTGGTCATCCCACAGTTAGACAAAAGGGGTTTCCCCCACCCACAGTTTTTTTACCCCCAGGGGGGGCCTTTTCCCCCACAGTCTAAAAACCAGTGGTCATCCCCCCAGTCTAGACAAGGGGTCTTTCCCAAACAGTTGGGGACACAGGGGTCATCCCACATTTAAGACACAGGGGGTAAAATCCCACAGTTTTAGCCCGGGTTTTTCATCCCACATCTAGCCCACAGGGGTCAACCCACAGTCAAAGCACGGTGGTACCCCCACAGTTAGACACAGGGGTAATCCCCCCAGCCCCTAGAACAGTGGCCCATCCCACAGTCTAGACAGGGTTTGGGCCCATCCCACAGTGTAGACACAGTGGTCACCCCACAGTCTAAACACGGTGGCCCTTTCCCACAGTCTAGACACGGTGGTCACCCCAAACCAGTTAGAAAAGGGTGGTCTCCCCAGTTTGGGACCCCCCGGTTTGGTTCATCCCACAGTCTGACACAGTGGTACCCCCACAGTCTAGACCGTGGTCATCCCACTTTTTTGACACGGTGGTACCCCGTCTAGACACGGTGGTCATCCCACAGCCCTAGACAGGGTTGGTCACCCACAGTGTGGGACCCAGGGGACCCCAGTCTAGACACGGGGGTAAATTCCCACAGCCCTAGCCCGGGGTGGTAAACCCCAAACTTTTAGCCCACGGTGGTCATCCCCACACCCCTAACACAGGGTCATCCCACATTAGACACGGTGGCCCAATCCCACAGTCTAGACCCCGGTGGTCACCCACAGTTTAGAAAACAGGGGGCACCCCACGTCTAACACGGGGGGTAAACCCACAGTTAGACCCCGGGGGTCATCCCTGTTAACACAAGGGTCATCCCACAGTGTAGACACAGTGGTCATCCCATTTGGGGGGCCCCCAAGTTAGACCCCAGTGGTCTTTCCCCAGTTTAGACCCCAGTGGTCATCCAAAAGTTAGACACGGGTGGTCACCCCAACAGTTACCACGGGGGGTTCATCCCACACCCCCTAGACACCGGGGTCCCCCCCAACATTTGTAAAACCCCAGGGTACCCAAAAACAGTTAAAACCCCCGGGGGTGGTATCCCCACATTAGACACAGTGGTCATCCCCCAGTCAAAGACACAGTGGTAATCCCAAAGTTAGACACAGGGGGTCATCCCCCCAAGTTTTTTGACACAGGGGTAAATTCCCAAACGTCTAGACACATGGTCACCCCAACAGTTTAGACACGGGCCCCCCCAAACAGTCTAGACCAGTGGTCATCCCACAGTAACACAGTGGTCACCCCACAGTCTAGACACAGTGGTCATCCCACAGTCTAGACACAGTGGTCACCCCCACGTCTAAAACAAAAGTGGGTCACCCCAACAGTTTAGACACAGTGGTCACCCCCCCATTTAAAAAAAGACCCCATTTGGTCATCCACAGTGAGCCCAAAAGGTGGCCCATCCCACAGGGTAGCCCACAGTGGTCATCCCCAGTTTTAGACCCCAGTGGCCCATCCCACAGCAAAAAAGGGGACCACAGTTTCCATATCCCCATTTAAAGAACATTTGGTCATCCCACATTTAGACACAGTGGTCTCCACAGTCTAGACACGTGGTCATCCCACAGTTAGAAAACAGTGGTAATCCCCCCAGTCTAGACCGGTGGTCATCCCACAGTCTAGGGCACAGGGGGCCCCCAATTAAAATTCTCCCCACAGTCTAGACACAGGGGTTTCATCCACGTGTAGACACATTTCCCAACCCCAAACAGTCTAGCCAAAAGGGGGTCATCCCACGGGCTAGACACATTTGGTCTTTCCCCACAGTCTAGCCCACAGTTTTAAACCCCAAACAGTTAACACAGGGGTAAACCCACAGTGTAGACACAGTGGTCACCCCACAGTTAGACACAGTGGTCACCCCCACAGTTTAGACCCAGTGGTCATCCACGTCTAGACCACATTTGGTCACCCCACAGTTAAAACAGTGGTAATCCCACAGTTAGACACAGTGGCCCATCCCAAAGTTAACACAGTGGTCCCCCACAGTGTAACAGTGTACCCCACATTTCCTGGGACACAGTGGCCCATCCCACATTTTGCCCACAGTGGTATCCCAAAAAGTCTAGAAAACCAGGGGTTTCCCCCCACAGTTTTTAACACAGGGGTCATCCCCCCCAGGGGTTAGACACAGGGGTTCACCCCACGTCAGAAACGGGGGTCTTTTCCCACAGTTAGACCAGGGGGTCATCCCACAGTTGCCCCCAGGGTCTTTCCCACGTTAGAAAAAACATTTGGTCTTTCCCACAGTGTAGACCCCAGTGGGTCCCCACAGTTAGCCCAAGGGTCATCCCACGTTAAAACTCAGTGGCCCCCTTTTCCCACACCCCAGACACGGGGGTCACCCCACAGTGTAAACACAGTGGTAAATCCCACAGGGGTAGACACAGGGGGTCATCCCACAGTTAGACACAGGGGTCACCCCCACAGTTGGGACACAGTGCATCCCACGTCTAGAAAAAAGGGCCCATCCCACAGTGTAAACACATTTGGTCATCCCACAGTGTAGAAAAATGGTCATCCCCCAGTTAGCCCACAGGGTCTTTCCCCCCAGTCTAGAAAAACAGTGGTCCCCCCACAGTTAGAAACATGGTCATCCCCACAGTGAAAAGACACATTTGGTCTTTCCCACGTTGACACAGGGGTTCCCCCTCAGTTTTAGACACAGGGCCACCCCCACAGTTAGACACAGGGGGCCCTCCAAAAGCCCAGCCCCAAGTGGTCATCCCACAGTTTGAAACGGGGTTTCACCCCACAGTTGGGACCCCAGTGGTCTTTCCCACAGTTAGACCAGGGGGCCATCCCACAGTGAGCCCCAGTGGTTTCCCACGGGTTAGCCCACGGTGGTCATCCCCACAGTCTGGACACAGGGCCCATCCCCCCGGCAACACGGGGGGGGGTCTTTCCCACGTGTGGGAACACAGTGGTCTTTCCCCACATTAGACCAGGGGTCTTTCCCACTGTTAAAAACGGGGTTCATCCCACAGCCCTAGACACGAGGGTAAATCCCACATTGTAGACACGGTGGCCCTCCCACAATTTAAAGACACAGTGGCATCCCACATTTAAAACCAAAACCCCCACAGGGTCTTCCCAAGGGGTTAGAAAACATGGCAAATTACAGGTTTTAGACCCCCCGGGCCTCCCAAAACATGGCCACAGGGGGCTTTTTCACCCGTCTAAAAGGACCCCAGTGGTCAATCCCCCAAAATTAAAAAACCACGGGGTTTGGTTTCCAAGGCCCCACATCTGGAACAATGTTTGGTTTTTTCCCTTGCCTCTCCAACTACGGGGACCATTTTATGAATGGTTTTTGGATCCCTACCCCTGCCTCTCAAAAACCCCCCTGGACCACTAAAACATGGTCTTGGTTTGGTAGTCCTGCCTCTCCAACTACGGGAAACCATTTGACATGGTTTTGGATGGCCATATGCCTCTCACAACTACGGGCCCACTATAAACATGGCCCTTGGAGGGTCTCCTGCCTCTCCCCAACTACTGGCCACAAATTACATGGTCTTGGAGGGCCCCTACTGCCTTCAAATAGGGACCACTATGAAGGGTTTCCTTGGAGGGACCCCCCCAAAAAACCCCCCGGCCCGGGGGCCTCTCCCAAACTACGGGACCACTATGACATGGTGGGGGATGGTCCAACTGCCTCTCAAACACTGGACCACTTAACAGGGTTTTGGATGGTCACTACTCCCTTTCCCAAAACTACTGGCCCCACAAATGACAGGGTTTTTGGGGTTGGACTATTTGCCTCTCACAAATACAAGGCCCACTTGACATGGTCTTGGATGGTCACTACGCCTCCCAAAAACTATTTGGCCCCCCTCTATGACATTTTTTGGAGGGTCATTTCCTCCCCTTCAAAACTATTTAACCCACTATAACAGGGTCTTGGAGGGTCCATTTTCCTTCAAAAATACGGCCAAATATGACAAGGTCTTGGATGGCCCACTACTCCCTCTCACAATTTACTGGACCATTTATAACATGGTCTTGGATGGTAAGTTTCTGCCTCTGACAACAAAAGGGCCCCACTATAACGGGGTTTTGGGGATGGTCACTACTCCCTCTCACAACTACTGGCCCAAACTATGACATGGTTTTGGGGATTGAAAAGCTACTGCCTCTCGAAACACGGGACCCCCCAGCAAGGCCCTTTGGATGGCCCTTTTAATCCCTCTGACAACTCCCTGGACCATTTAAACATGGTTTTGGATGGCCCTCTCCTGCCTCTAAAAATACGGCCCCCCTATGACTTTGGTTTTGGGAGGGTAGCTACCCCTTCACAACAAACTGGACCACTATGCCCATGGCCTTGGAGGGTCACTCCTGCCCTCACAACTACTGGACCACTATGACATGGTCTTGGATGGTCACTCCTGCCTCTCACAACTACTGGACCACTATAACATGGTCTTGGATGGTCACTACTGCCTCTCACAACTACTGGACCACTATGACAAGGTCTTGGATGGTCACTACTGCCTCTCACAACTACTGGACCACTATAACATGGTCTTGGATGGTAGCTACTGCCTCTGACAACTACTGGACCACTATGACATGGTCTTGGATGGTCACTACTGCCTCTCACAACTACTGGACCACTATGACATGGTCTTGGATGGTCACTCCTGCCTCTCACAACTACTGGACCACTATAACATGGTCTTGGATAGTCACTACTGCCTCTCACAACTACTGGACCACTATGACAAGGTCTTGGATGGTCACTCCTGCCTCTCACAACTACTGGACCACTATGACAAGGTCTTGGATGGTCACTACTGCCTCTCACAACTACTGGACCACTATGACATGGTCTTGGATGGCCACTCCTGCCTCTCACAACTACTGGACCACTATGACAAGGTCACGGAAGCACTGGAGGACAAACAACATGCAGACGTATTATACACAGAGTTTACAAAAGTCTTCAACAAGTGTGACCATGGTGTAATAACACACAAAATGTGTGATAAAGGAATAACAGGAAAAGTTGCTAGATGGATCTAGAACTTCCTGACAAATAAAACACAGAGAGTGGTAGTAAATAGAGTCGAGTCATTGATGACTGTTGTGAAAAATCTCTATTCTTTAAGAACACAAGAACGGAGGAACACTGCCGTAGGCCTACTGGTCCATACTAGGCAGCTCCTTCTCATATCTGACAGAGAGATCAATCACGGCATCATTCTTTCCAACCAATCCTAGATTGCTCAGTGAACCACTGACACCACTAGCTCAGTGAACCACTGACACCACTATAGTGCTCAGTGAACCACTGACACCACTAGCTCAGTGAACCACTGACACCACTATAGTGCTCAGTGAACCACTGACACCACTATACTGCTCAGTGAACCACTGACACCACTATACTGCTCAGTGAACCACTGACACCACTATAGTGCTCAGTGAACCACTGACACCAATATACTGCTCAGTGAACCACTGACACCACTATAGTGCTCAGTGAACCATGACACCACTATACTGCTCAGTGAACCACTGACACCACTATATGCTCAGTGAACCACTGACACCACTATAATGCTCAGTGAACCACTGACACCACTATAGTGCTCAGTGAACCACTGACACCACTATAGTGCTCAGTGAACCACTGACACCACTAGCTCAGTGAACCACTGACACCACTATAGTGCTCAGTGAACCACTGACACCACTATACTGCTCAGTGAACCACTGACACCACTATAGTGCTCAGTGAACCACTGACACCAATATACTGCTCAGTGAACCACTGACACCACTATAGTGCTCAGTGAACCATTGACACCACTATACTGCTCAGTGAACCACTGACACCACTATACTGCTCAGTGAACCACTGACACCACTATAATGCTCAGTGAACCACTGACACCACTATAGTGCTCAGTGAACCACTGACACCACTAGCTCAGTGAACCACTGACACCACTATAGTGCTCAGTGAACCACTGACACCACTAGCTCAGTGAACCACTGACACCACTATAGTGCTCAGTGAACCACTGACACCACTATACTGCTCAGTGAACCACTGACACCACTATAGTGCTCAGTGAACCACTGACACCACTATACTGCTCAGTGAACCACTGACACCACTATAGTGCTCAGTGAACCATTGACACCACTATACTGCTCAGTGAACCACTGACACCACTATACTGCTCAGTGAACCACTGACACCACTATAATGCTCAGTGAACCACTGACACCACTATAGTGCTCAGTGAACCACTGACACCACTAGCTCAGTGAACCACTGACACCACTATAGTGCTCAGTGAACCACTGACACCACTAGCTCAGTGAACCACTGACACCACTATAGTGCTCCGTGAACCACTGACACCACTAGCTCAGTGAACCACTGACACCACTATAGTGCTCCGTGAACCACTGACACCACTAGCTCAGTGAACCACTGACACCACTATAGTGCTCCGTGAACCACTGACACCACTAGCTCAGTGAACCACTGACACCACTATAGTGCTCCGTGAACCACTGACACCACTAGCTCAGTGAACCACTGACACCACTATAAAGCTCAGTGAACAAAGTCCTCCAGTAAGCCACAGTATTATAGGTAAATTACTCAGTCAAGTGAAAAAGTAATGTGAAGGACCTGGGAGTGAAAATGTCAGAGGATCTCATTTTCAAAGATCACAACAATGTATCTATCGCATCTGCTAGGTAAGTGATATGATGGACAATAAGAACCTTCAAAACAAAAGAAGCCAAGCCAATAATGATCCTCTTTAAGTCACCTGTTTTCTGTAGGCTGGAGTACTGTTGCACACTAACAGCCACTTTCAAGGCAGGTGAAATTACAGACCTGGAGAATATACAGAGAACTTTCGCTGTTTAAGTACAGTTAAGCACTTCAATTACTGGGAACGTTCAAGACCCTAGACCTGTACTCCTTGGAACGCAGGCGAGAAAGATACATCATAATTTACACCTGGAAAATCCTAGAGTGACTAGTCCCAAATCTGCACAGAGAAATCACTCCCTATGAAAGAAACATGATTGACAGATGGTGCAAAATATCCTCAAAAAAAAGCAAAGGTGCCATGCGTTTGCTAACAGATAACACAATAAGTGTAAGGGGCCAAAGACTGCTAAACAGTCTCCATTTACAGATAAGTGAATTACCAACAAACTCCTTGTCTTCAAGAAGGAACTTGTTAGGTTCCTCAAGTTAGTTCCTTACCAGCCGGGCTGTGGTGCATATGCTGGACTGTGTGTAGCAGACACCAACAGCCAGGGCGATCAAGACAGCAACCAGGAGACCTGGGCCGGAACCAGGCCATGGGGGAACCCCAGAAACCATCTACAGGTAAACTATAGGCAAGACCAGCAGCAGCAGCAGCAGCAGCAGCAGCAGCAGCAGCAGCAGCAGCAGCAGCAGCAGCAGCAGCAGCAGCAGCAGCAGCAGCAGCAGCAGCAGCAGCAGCAGCAGCAGCAGCAGCAGCAGCAGCAGCAGCAGCAGCAGCAGCGCAGCAGCAGCAGCAGCAGCAGCAGCAGCAGCGCAGCAGCAGCAGCAGCAGCAGCAGCAGCAGCAGCAGCAGCAGCAGCAGCAGCAGCAGCAGCAGCAGCAGCAGCAGCAGCAGCAGCAGCCGGCAGACCTGACCCAAGTATAGTGTGCTCCAAATATGGAGTCAACACCCAAACACCCACAGCTTCAGTCAGATGGGTGGGTGGGTGGGTGGGTGGGTGGGTGGGTGGAGGGGTTGCTGGGGAGGGTGGGGAGAGGAGAGGGACAGAGTGGGAGGGAGGGAGGGAGGGATGGCTGCTAATGTGTAGGAAGGGGAAACTCAGAGACACAGAGACAGAGAATGTTAACCACTCACCAATCGCCTATAGTTTAATAACTAAGTAAGTTGATTCAGGTATGCACAGTTATAATGATTATCACACATAGCAGCATATGTGTGCAGAAGCTAGGATGACCCAAAAAAGTCAGTCTTTATCAAACTAGTTCCTATTAAACTCGGCCCTCTCAAACTAGTTCCTATCAAACTCGGTCCATTCAAACTAGTTCCTATCAAACTCGGCCCTCTCAAACTAGTTCCTATCACACTCGGCCCTCTCAAACTAGTTCCTATCAATCTCGGCCCTCTCAAACTAGTCCCTATCAAACTAGGCCCTCTCAAACTAGTTCCTATCAAACTCGGCCCTCTTAAACTACTCCCTATCAAACTCGGCCCTCTCAAACTAGTTCCTATCAAACTCGGCCCTCTCAAACTACTCCCTATCAAACTCGGCCCTCTCAAATTAGTTCCTATCAAACTCGGCCCTCTCAAACTAGCTCCTATCAAACTCGGCCCTCTCAAACTACTCCCTATAAAACTCGGCCCTCTCAAACTAGTTCCTATCAAACTCGGCCCTCTCAAACTACTTCCTATCAAACTCGGCCCTCTCAAACTAGTCCCTACCAAACTCGGCCCACTCAAACTAGTTCATATAAAATTCGGCCCTCTCAAACTAGTTCCTATCAAACTCGGCCCTCTCAAACTAGTTCCTATCAAACTCGGCCCTCTCAAACTACTCCCTATCAAACTCGACCCTCTCAAATTAGTCCCTATCAAACTCGACCCTCTCAAATTAGTCCCTATCAAACTTGACCCTCTCAAATTAGTCCCTATCAAACTCGACCCTCTCAAATTAGTCTCTATCAAACTCGGCCCTCTCAAACTACTCCCTACCAAACTCGACCCTCTCAAATTAGTCCCTATCAAACTCGGCCCTCTCAAATTAGTCCCTATCAAAATCGACCCTCTCAAATTAGTCCCTATCAAACTCGGCCCTCTCAAACTACTCCCTATCAAACTCGGCCCTCTCAAACTACTCCCTATCAAACTCGGCCCTCTCAAACTACTCCCTATCAAACTCGGCCCTCTCAAACTAGTTCCTATCAAACTAGGCCCTCTCAAACTAGTACCTATCAAACTCGGCCCTCTCAAATTAGTCCCTATCAAACTCAGCCCTCTCAAACTACTCCCTATCAAACTCGGCCCTCGTAAACTAGTTCCTATCAAACTCGGCCCTCTCAAACTACTCCCTATCAAACTCGGCCCTCTCAAACTACTCCCTATCAAACTAGGCCCACTCAAACTACTCCCTATCAAACTCGGCCCTCTCAAACTAGTCCCTATCAAACTCGGCCCTCTCAAACTACTCCCTCTCAAACTCAGCCCTATTAAATAGCCTCCATTTTTCAACGTATAATTAAATTCATTATAACAACAAATATACAAAATAAGCCACAACAGAAATAAAACCTCAAACACCGGCGCTTTTAAACCCCCGAGGTTATATTTGCTAAAAAAACTGTAACAGTTTTAGCTACTAGCGAGTGAATGCACCCAAGGACGAGTGAAGGCACCCTGGGACGAGTGAAGGCGCCCTGGGACGAGTGAAGGCACCCCGGGACGAGTAAAGGCACCCTGGGACGAGTGAAGGCACCCCGGGACGAGTGAAGGCGCCCTGGGACGAGTGAAGGCACCCCGGGACGAGTAAAGGCACCCCGGGACGAGTGAAGGCACCCCGGGACGAGTAAAGGCACCCTGGGACGAGTGAAGGCACCCCGGGACGAGTGAAGGCACCCCGGGACGAGTGAAGGCATCCTGGGACGAGTGAAGGCACCCCGGAAAGAGTGAAGGCACCCCAGGACGAGTGAAGGCACCCTGGGACGAGTGAAGGCACCCTGGGACGAGTGAAGGCACCCTGGGACGAGTGAAGGCGCCCTGGGACGAGTGAAGGCACCCCGGGACGAGTGAAGGCACCACGGGACGAGTGAAGGCACCCCGGGACGAGTGAAGGCACCCCGGGACGAGTGAAGGAGGCCCGGGACGAGAGAAGGCACCCTGAGACGAGTGAAGGCACCCTGGGACGAGTGAAGACACCCCGGAACGAGTGAAGGCACCACGGGACGAGTGAAGGCACCCCGGGACGAGTGAAGGCACCCCGGGACGAGTGAAGGCACCCTGGAACGAGTGAAGGCACCCCGGAACGAGTGAAGGCGCCCTGGAACGAGTGAATGCACCCCGGGACTAGTGAAGGCACCCCGGGACGAGTGAAGGAGGCCCGGGACGAGTGAAGGAGGCCCGGGACGAGTGAAGGAGGCCCGGGACGAGTGAAGGCACCCCGGGACGAGTGAAGGAGGCCCGGGACGAGTGAAGGAGGCCCGGGACGAGTGAAGGAGGCCCGGGACGAGTGAAGGAGGCCCGGGACGAGTGAAGGAGGCCCGGGACGAGAGAAGGCACCCTGAGACGAGTGAAGGCACCCTGGGACGAGTGAAGACCTCGGGACGAGTGAAGGCACCCGGACGAGTGAAGGCACCACGGGACGAGTGAATGCACCCAGGGACGAGTGAAGGCACCCCGGAACGAGTGAAGGCACCCCGGGACAAGTGAAGGCACCCCGGGACGAGTGAAGCACCCCGGGACGAGTGAAGAGGCCCGGGACGAGTGAAGGAGGCCCGGGACGAGTGAAGGCACCCGGGACGAGTGAAGGCACCCGGGACGAGTGAAGGCACCCGGGACGAGTGAAGGAGGGACCCGGGACGAATGAAGGACACCCGGGACGAGTGAAGGCACCCGGGACGAGTGAAGGCACCCGGGACAGTGAAGGCACCCGGGACGAGTGAAGGCACCCGGGACGAGTGAAGGAGCCCGGGACGAGTGAAGGAGGCCGGGACGAGTGAAGGAGGCCCGGGACGAGTGAAGGAGGCCCGGGACGAGTGAAGGCACCCCGGGACGAGTGAAGGAGGCCCGGGACGAGTGAAGGAGGCCCGGGACGAGTGAAGGAGGCCCGGGACGAGTGAAGGAGGCCCGGGACGAGTGAAGGCACCCCTGGACGAGTGAAGGCACCCCGGGACAAGTGAAGGCACCCCGGGACGAGTGAAGGCACCCCGGACGAGTGAAGGAGGCCCGGGACGAGTGAAGGAGGCCCGGGACGAGTGAAGGAGGCCCGGGACGAGTGAAGGAGGCCCGGGACGAGTGAAGGAGGCCCGGGACGAGTGAAGGCACCCCGGGACGAGTGAAGGCACCCCGGGACGAGTGAAGGAGGCCCGGGACGAATGAAGGCACCCCGGGACGAGTGAAGGCACCCTGGGACGAGTGAAGGCACCCCGGGACAAGTGAAGGCACCCCGGGACGAGTGAAGGCACCCCGGGACGAGTGAAGGAGGCCCGGGACGAGTGAAGGAGGCCCGGGACGAGTGAAGGAGGCCCGGGACGAGTGAAGGAGGCCCGGGACGAGTGAAGGAGGCCCGGGACGAGTGAAGGAGGCCCGGGACGAGTGAAGGAGGCCCGGGACGAGTGAAGGAGGCCCGGGACGAGTGAAGGAGGCCCGGGACGAGTGAAGGAGGCCCGGGACGAGTGAAGGAGGGCCCGGGACGAGTGAAGGAGGCCCGGGACGAGTGAAGGAGGCCCGGGACGAGTGAAGGAGGCCCGGGACGAGTGAAGGCACCCCGGGACGAGTGAAGGCACCCCGGGACGAGTGAAGGCACCCCGGGACGAGTGAAGGAGGCCCGGGACGAGTGAAGGAGGCCCGGGACGAGTGAAGGAGGCCCGGGACGAGTGAAGGAGGCCCGGGACGAGTGAAGGCACCCCGGACGAGTGAAGAGGCACCGGGACAGTAAGGGGCGAGGAGGCCACCCGGGACGAGTGAAGGCCACCCGGGACGAGTGAAGGAGGCCCGGGACGAGTGAAGGAGGCCCGGGACGAGTGAAGGAGGCCCGGGACGGAGGTGAGGCGGACGAGTGAAGGCCCGGGACGAGTGAAGGAGGCCCGGGACGAGTGAAGGCACCCCTGGACGAGTGAAGGCACCCCGGGACAAGTGAAGGCACCCCGGGACGAGTGAAGGCACCCCGGGACGAGTGAAGGAGGCCCGGGACGAGTGAAGGAGGCCCGGGACGAGTGAAGGAGGCCCGGGACGAGTGAAGGAGGCCCGGGACGAGTGAAGAAGGAGGCCCGGGACGAGTGAAGGAGGCCCGGGACGAGTGAAGGAGGCCCGGGACGAGTGAAGGAGGCCCGGAACGAGTGAAGGAGGCCCGGGACGAGTGAAGGAGGCCCGGAACGAGTGAAGGAGGCCCGGGACGAGTGAAGGCACCCCTGGACGAGTGAAGGCACCCCGGGACGAGTGAAGGAGGCCCGGGACGAGTGAAAGCACCCCGGGACGAGTGAAGGCACCCCGGGACGAGTGAAGGCACCCTGGGACGAGTGAAGGAGGCCCGGGACGAGTGAAAGCACCCCGGGACGAGTGAAGGCACCCCGGGACGAGTGAAGGAGGCCCGGGACGAGTGAAGGCACCCCGGGACGAGTGAAGGAGGCCCGGGACGAGTGAAAGCACCCCGGGACGAGTGAAGGCACCCCGGGACGAGTGAAGGAGGCCCGGGACGAGTGAAAGCACCCCGGGACGAGTGAAGGCACCCCGGGACGAGTGAAGGCACCCCGGGACGAGTGAAAGCACCCCGGGACGAGTGAAGGCACCCCGGGACGAGTGAAGGCACCCCGGGACGAGTGAAGGCACCCCGGGACGAGTGAAGGCACCCTGGGACGAGTGAAGGAGGCCCGGGACGAGTGAAAGCACCCCGGGACGAGTGAAGGCACCCCGGGACGAGTGAAGGCACCCCGGGACGAGTGAAAGCACCCCGGGACGAGTGAAGGCACCCCGGGACGAGTGAAGGCACCCCGGGACGAGTGAAGGCACCCCGGGACGAGTGAAGGCACCCTGGGACGAGTGAAGGAGGCCCGGGACGAGTGAAAGCACCCCGGGACGAGTGAAGGCACCCCGGGACGAGTGAAGGAGGCCCGGGACGAGTGAAGGCACCCCGGGACGAGTGAAGGAGGCCCGGGACGAGTGAAAGCACCCCGGGACGAGTGAAGGCACCCCGGGACGAGTGAAGACACCCCAGGACGAGTGAATATGCCCAGGGACGAGTGAAGACGTCCCAGGACGAGTCAAGACGCCTTGGAACGAGTGTAGTAGGCAGACTTTAAACCCCATTAACCAACCAACCAGTCTTAATGACCCTGGTGTAGTAGATAGACTTTAAACCCCATTAACCAACCAACCAGTCTTAATGACCCTGGTGTAGTAGATAGACTTTAAACCCCATTAACCAACCAACCAGTTTAATGACCCTGGTGTAGTAGATAGACTTTAAACCCCATTAACCAACCAACCAGTCTTAATGACCCTGGTGTAGTAGATAGACTTTAAACCCCATTAACCAACCAACCAGTCTTAATGACCCTGGTGTAGTAGATAGACTTTACACCCCATTAACCAACCAACCAGTCTTAATGACCCTGGTGTAGTAGATAGACTTTAAACCCCATTAACCAACCAACCAGTCTTAATGACCCTGGTGTAGTAGATAGACTTTAAACCCCATTAACCAACCAACCAGTCTTAATGACCCTGGTGTAGTAGATAGACTTTAAACCCCATTAACCAACCAACCAGTCTTAATGACCCTGGTGTAGGAGATAGACTTTAAAACCCATTAACCAACCAACCAGTCTTAATGACCCTGGTGTAGTAGATAGACTTTAAACCCCATTAACCAACCAACCAGTCTTAATGACCCTGGTGTAGTAGATAGACTTTAAACCCCATTAACCAACCAACCAGTCTTAATGACCCTGGTGTAGTAGATAGACTTTAAACCCCATTAACCAACCAACCAGTCTTAATGACCTGGTGTAGTAGATAGACTTTAAACCCCATTAACCAACCAACCAGTCTTAATGACCCTGGTGTAGTAGATAGACTTTACACCCCATTAACCAACCAACCAGTCTTAATGACCTGGTGTAGTAGATAGACTTTAAACCCCATTAACCAACCAACCAGTCTTAATGACCCTGGTGTAGTAGATAGACTTTAAACCCCATTAACCAACCAACCAGTCTTAATGACCCTGGTGTAGTAGATAGACTTTAAAACCCCATTAACCAACCAACCAGTCTTAATGACCCTGGTGTAGTAGATAGACTTTAAACCCCATTAACCAACCAACCAGTCTTAATGACCCTGGTGTAGTAGATAGACTTTAAACCCCATTAACCAACCAACCAGTCTTAATGACCCTGGTGTAGTAGATAGACTTTAAACCCATTAACCAACCAACCAGTCTTAATGACCCTGGTGTAGTAGATAGACTTTAAACCCCATTAACCAACCAACCAGTCTTAATGACCCTGGTGTAGTAGATAGACTTTAAACCCATTAACCAACCAACCAGTCTTAATGACCCTGGTGTAGGAGATAGACTTTAAACCCCATTAACCAACCAACCAGTCTTAATGACCCTGGTGTAGTAGATAGACTTTAAACCCCATTAACCAACCAACCAGTCTTAATGACCCTGGTGTAGTAGATAGACTTTAAACCCCATTAACCAACCAACCAGTCTTAATGACCCTGGTGTAGTAGATAGACTTTAAACCCCATTAACCAATCAACCAGTCTTAATGACCCTGGTGTAGTAGATAGACTTTAAACCCCATTAACCAACCAACCAGCCTTAATAACCGTGATGTAACAGCCTTGCTACCTAACAAACCAACCAGCCGACAGACTTCAAACCAAAATCAAAGACAACAGAATTTATCACCTTGAAAACAGTAGCTGAAAGACAACAGCTAAATAAATTACAAGAACAACAACATTAACAAGGTCGCCCCTTGCAAGCAACTACAAGATATAGAAAACGGGATGTAAACAGCTGTAGCGGCCACGCCCACCTCCAAGTATGTGATCTCTTGATCCACGGATGCTGAGTTGCTACCCTCCCTCCCTCTCCTAGGATCAACCCCGTCTTCAACGTCCATTGCCCCCTGGCGGTGCATCGCCTCCATGCGGGTTTAGCGTGTTATGTCACTTAACGAGCCTACATAACCTGTTACAACCTGCTAAAACCTGCTATAACTGTTAATACCTGTTATAACGTGTTAAAACGTGTTAAAATCTGTTAGATCTCATAGCAGCTGTTAGCCAGATTAATTAGCAGATTTATGCACTTGTGTCAGGAGGAACTTCTTATACCATATTTATGACAACTGAGACAGAGAGAGAGAGAGAGAGAGAGAGAGAGAGGAGAGAGAGAGAGAGAGAGAGAGAGAGAGAGAGACTAATATATATAGAAAGGTGAATCAGGAGATAACTTCAGCTACATCAATTAACCTGACACCACATTCCCTCTACAACTCTCTCTCTCTCTCTCTCTCGTAGCAGTTCCACTGTCTCCAGACTGAGGGAGGTACTGATCCATCATCTTACACTGTCTCCAGACTGAGGGAGGTACTGATCCATCATCTTACACTGTCTCCAGACTGAGGGAGGTACTGATCCATCATCTTACACTGTCTCCAGACTGAGGGAGGTACTGATCCATCATCTTACACTGTCTCAGACTGAGGGAGGCACTGATCCATCATCTTACACACTGTCTCCAGACTGAGGGAGGGACTGATCCATCATCTTACACTGTCTCCAGACTGAGGGAGGTACTGATCCATCATCTTACACTGTCTCCAGACTGAGGAGGGACTGATCCATCATTACACTGTCTCCAGACTGAGGGAGGTACTGATCCATCATCTTACACTGTCTCCAGACTGAGGGAGGTACTGATCCATTATCTTACACTGTCTCCAGACTGAGGGAGGGACTGATCCATCATCTTACACTGTCTCCAGACTGAGGAGGTACTGATCATCATCTTACACTGTCTCCAGACTGAGGGAGGTACTGATCCATCATCTTACACTGTCTCCAGACTGAGGGAGGTACTGATCCATCATCTTACCACTGTCTCCAGACTGAGGGAGGTACTGATCCATCATCTTACACTGTCTCCAGACTGAGGGAGGTACTGATCCATCATCTTACACTGTCTCCAGACTGAGGGAGGTACTGATCCATTATCTTAACACTGTCTCCAGACTGAGGGAGGTACTGATCCATCATCTTACACTGTCTCCAGACTGAGGGAGGTACTGACCATCATCTTACACTGTCTCCAGACTGAGGGAGGTACTGATCCATTATCTTACACTGTCTCCAGACTGAGGGAGGTACTGATCCATCATCTTACACTGTCTCCAGACTGAGGGAGGTACTGATCCATCATCTTACACTGTCTCCAGACTGAGGGAGGTACTGATCCATCATCTACACTGTCTCCAGACTGAGGGAGGTACTGATCCATCATCTTACACTGTCTCCAGACTGAGGGAGGTACTGATCCATCATCTTACACTGTCTCCAGACTGAGGAGGTACTGATCCATCATCTTACACTGTCTCCAGACTGAGGGAGGTACTGATCCATCATCTTACACTGTCTCCAGACTGAGGGAGGGACTGATCCATCATCTTACACTGTCTCCAGACTGAGGGAGGTACTGATCCATCATCTTACACTGTCTCCAGACTGAGGGAGGTACTGATCCATTATCTTACACTGTCTCCAGACTGAGGGAGGTACTGATCCATCATCTTACACTGTCTCCAGACTGAGGGAGGTACTGATCCATTATCTCACACTGTCTCCAGACTGAGGGAGGGACTGATCCATCATCTTACACTGTCTCCAGACTGAGGGAGGTACTGATCCATCATCTTACACTGTCTCCAGACTGAGGGAGGTACTGATCCATCATCTTACACTGTCTCCAGACTGAGGGAAGGTACTGATCCATCATCTTACACTGTCTCCAGACTGAGGGAGGTACTGATCCATCATCTTACACTGTCTCCAGACTGAGGGAGGTACTGATCCATCATCTTACACTGTCTCCAGACTGAGGGAGGTACTGATCCATCATCTTACACTGTCTCCAGACTGAGGGAGGGACTGATCCATCATCTTACACTGTCTCCAGACTGAGGAGGTATGATCCATCATCTTACACTGTCTCCAGACTGAGGGAGGTACTGATCCATCATCTTACACTGTCTCCAGACTGAGGGAGGGACTGATCCATCATCTTACACTGTCTCCAGACTGAGGGAGGTACTGATCCATCATCTTACACTGTCTCCAGACTGAGGGAGGTACTGATCCATCATCTTACACTGTCTCCAGACTGAGGAGGTACTGATCCATCATCTTACACTGTCTCCAGACTGAGGGAGGTACTGATCCATCATCTTACACTGTCTCCAGACTGAGGTACTGATCCATCATCTTACACTGTCTCCAGACTGAGGTACTGATCCATCATCTTACACTGTCTCCAGACTGAGGGAGGTACTGATCCATCATCTTACACTGTCTCCAGACTGAGGGAGGTACTGATCCATCATCTTACACTGTCTCCAGACTGAGGGAGGTACTGATCCATCATCTTACACTGTCTCCAGACTGAGGGAGGTACTGATCCATCATCTTACACTGTCTCCAGACTGAGGGAGGTACTGATCCATCATCTTACACTGTCTCCAGACTGAGGGAGGTACTGATCCATCATCTTACACTGTCTCCAGACTGAGGGAGGTACTGATCCATCATCTTACACTGTCTCCAGACTGAGGGAGGTATTGATCCATCATCTTACACTGTCTCCAGACTGAGGGAGGTATTGATCCATCATCTTACACTGTCTCCAGACTGAGGGAGGTATTGATCCATCATCTTACACTGTCTCCAGACTGAGGGAGGTACTGATCCATCATCTTACACTGTCTCCAGACTGAGGTACTGATCCATCATCTTACACTGTCTCCAGACTGAGGTACTGATCCATCATCTTACACTGTCTCCAGACTGAGGGAGGTACTGATCCATCATCTTACACTGTCACCAGACTGAGGGAGGGACTGATCCATCATCTTACACTGTCTCCAGACTGAGGGAGGTACTGATCCATCATCTTACACTGTCTCCAGACTGAGGTACTGATCCATCATCTTACACTGTCTCCAGACTGAGGTACTGATCCATCATCTTACACTGTCTCCAGACTGAGGGAGGTACTGATCCATCATCTTACACTGTCTCCAGACTGAAAGAGGTACTGATCCATCATCTTACACTGTCTCCAGACTGAGGGAGGTACTGATCCATCATCTTACACTGTCACCAGACTGAGGGAGGTACTGATCCATCATCTTACACTGTCACCAGACTGAGGGAGGGACTGATCCATCATCTTACACTGTCTCCAGACTGAGGTACTGATCCATCATCTTGCACTGTGTCCAGACTGAGGGATGTACTGATCCATCATCTTACAATGTCTACAGACTGAGGGAGGTACTGATCCATCATCTTGCACTGTGTCCAGACTGAGGGAGGTACTGATCTATCATCTTACACTGTCTCCAGACTGAGGGAGGTACTGATCCATCATCTTACACTGTCTCCAGACTGAGGGAGGTACTGATCCATCATCTTACACTGTGTCCAGACTGAGGGAGGTACTGATCTATCATCTTACACTGTCTCCAGACTGAGGGAGGGACTGATCCATCATCTTGCACTGTGTCCAGACTGAGGGAGGTACTGATCTATCATCTTACACTGTCTCCAGACTGAGGGAGGTACTGATCCATCATCTTACACTGTCTCCAGACTGAGGGAGGTACTGATCCATCATCTTACACTGTCTACAGACTGAGGGAGGTACTGATCCATCATCTTACACTGTCTCACAGACTGAGGGAGGTACTGATCCATCATCTTACACTGTCTCCAGACTGAGGGAGGTACTGATCCATCATCTTACACTGTCTCCAGACTGAGGGAGGTACTGATCCATCATCTTACACTGTCTCCAGACTGAGGGAGTACTGATCCATCATCTTACACTGTCTCCAGACTGAGGGAGGTACTGATCCATCATCTTACACTGTCTCCAGACTGAGGGAGGTACTGATCCATCATCTTGCACTGTGTCGAGACTGAGGGAGGTACTGATCCATCATCTTACACTGTCACCAGACTGAGGGATGTACTGATCCATCATCTTACAATGTCTACAGACTGAGGTACTGATCCATCATCTTGCACTGTGTCCAGACTGAGGGAGGTACTGATCCATCATCTTACACTGTCTACAGACTGAGGGAGGTACTGATCCATCATCTTACACTGTCTCCAGACTGAGGGAGGTACTGATCCATCATCTTACACTGTCTCCAGACTGAGGGAGGTACTGATCCATCATCTTACACTGTCTCCAGACTGAGGGAGGTACTGATCCATCATCTTACACTGTCTACAGACTGAGGGAGGTACTGATCCATCATCTTACAACTGTCTCCAGACTGAGGGAGGTACTGATCCATCATCTTACACTGTCTCCAGACTGAGGGAGGTACTGATCCATCATCTTACACTGTCTCCAGACTGAGGGAGGTACTGATCCATCATCTTACACTGTGTCCAGATTGAGGGAGGTACTGATCCATCATCTTACACTGTCTCCAGACTGAGGGAGGCACAAATCCATCATCTTACACTGTGTCCAGATTGATGGAGGTACTGATCCATCATCTTACACTGTCTCCAGACTGAGGGAGGTACTGACCCATCATCTTACACTGTCTCTAGCCTGAGGGAGGGACTGATCCATCATCTTACACTGTCTCCAGACTGAGGGAGGTACTGATCCATCATCTTACACTGTCTCCAGACTGAGGGAGGTACTGATCCATCATCTTACACTGTCTCCAGACTGAGGGAGGTACTGATCATGCATCTTACACTGTCTCCAGACTGAGGGAGGGTACTAATCATCATCTTTACACTGTCTCCAGACTGAAGAAGGGACTGATCCATCATCTTAACACTGTCTCCCACTGAGGGAGGTACTAGATCCATCATCTTACACTGTCTCCAGACTGAAGAAGGGGACTGATCCATCTCTTACACTGTCTCCAGACTGAGGGAGGTATGGATCCATCATCTTACACTGTCTCCAGACTGAGGGAGGTACTGATCCATCATCTTACACTGTCTCCAGACTGAGGGAGGTACTGATCTATCATCTTACACTGTCTCCAGACTGAGGTACTGATCCATCATCTTACACTGTCTCCAGACTGAGGGAGGTACTGATCCATCATCTTACACTGTCTCCAGACTGAGGGAGGTACTGATCCATCATCTTACACTGTCTCCAGACTGAGGGAGCGTACTGATCCATCATCTTACACTGTCTCCAGACTGAGGAGGTACTGATCCATCATCTTACACTGTCTCCAGACTGAGGGAGGTACTGATCCATCATCTTACACTGTCTCCAGACTGAGGGAGGTACTGATCCATCATCTTACACTGTCTCCAGACTGAGGGAGGTACTGATCCATCATCTTACACTGTCTCCAGACTGAGGGAGGTACTGATCCATTATCTTACACTGTCTCCAGACTGAGGAACGTACTGATCCATCGTCTTACACTGTCTCCAGACTGAGGGAGGTACTGATCCATCATCTTACACTGTCTCCAGACTGAGGGACGTACTGATCGATCATCTTACACTGTCTCCAGACTGAGGTACTGATCCATCATCTTACATTGTCTCCAGACTGAGGGAGGTACTGATCTATCATCTTACACTGTCTCCAGACTGAGGGAGGGACTGATCCATCATCTTACACTGTCTCCAGACTGAGGGAGGAACTGATCCATCATCTTACACTGTCTCCAGACTGAGGGAGGTACTGATCCATCATCTTACACTGTCTCCAGACTGAGGGAGGTACTGATCCATCATCTTACACTGTCTCCAGACTGAGGGAGGTACTGATCCATTATCTTACACTGTCTCCCAGACTGAGGGAGGGACTGATCCATCATTCTTACACTGTCTCCAGACTGAGGGAGGTACTGATCCATCATCTTACACTGTCTCCAGACTGAGGAGGTACTGATCCATCATCTTACACTGTCTCCAGACTGAGGGAGGTACTGATCATCATCTTACACTGTCTCCAGACTGAGGGAGGTACTGATCCATCATCTTACAACTGTCTCCAGACTGAGGAGGTACTGATCCATCATCTTACACTGTCTCCAGACTGAGGGAGGTACTGATCCATCATCTTACACTGTCTCCAGACTGAGGGAGGTACTGATCCATCATCTTACACTGTCTCCAGACTGAGGGAGGTACTGATCCATCATCTTACACTGTCTCCAGACTGAGGAGGGACTGACCCATCATCTTACACTGTCTCCAGACTGAGGGAGTACTGATCCATCATCTTACACTGTCTCCAGACTGGGAGGGGACTGATCCATCATCTTACACTGTCTCCAGACTGAGGGAGGTACTGATCCATCATCTTACACTGTCTCCAGACTGAGGGAGGGACTGATCCATCATCTTACACTGTCACCAGACTGAGGGAGGTACTGATCCATCATCTTACAACTGTCTCCAGACTGAGGGAGTACTGATCCATCATCTTACACTGTCTCCAGACTGAGGGAGTACTGATCCATCATCTTACACTGTCTCCAGACTGAGGTGAGGGACTGATCTATCATCTTACACTGTCTCCAGACTGAGGGATGGACTGATCTATCATCTTACACTGTCTCCAGACTGAGGGAGGTACTGATCTATCATCTTACACTGTCTCCAGACTGAGGGAGGGACTGACCCATCATCTTACACTGTCTCCAGACTGAGGGAGGGACTGATCCATCATCTTACACTGTCACCAGACTGAGGGAGGTACTGATCCATCATCTTACACTGTCTCCAGACTGAGGGAGGTACTGATCCATCATCTTACACTGTCTCCAGACTGAGGGAGGTACTGATCCATCATCTTACACTGTCTCCAGACTGAGGGAGGGACTGATCTATCATCTTACACTGTCTCCAGACTGAGGGAGGGACTGATCTATCATCTTACACTGTCTCCAGACTGAGGGAGGTACTGATCTATCATCTTACACTGTCTCCAGACTGAGGGAGGGACTGACCCATCATCTTACACTGTCTCCAGACTGAGGGAGGTACTGATCCATCATCTTACACTGTCTCCAGACTGAGGGAGGGACTGATCTATCATCTTACACTGTCTCCAGACTGAGGGAGGGACTGATCTATCATCTTACACTGTCTCCAGACTGAGGGAGGTACTGATCTATCATCTTACACTGTCTCCAGACTGAGGGAGGGACTGACCCATCATCTTACACTGTCTCAGACTGAGGGAGGACTGATCCATCTTTACACTGTCTCCAGACTGAGGGAGGTACTGATCCATCATCTTACACTGTCTCCAGACTGAGGAGGTATGATCCATCATCTTTACACTGTCTCCAGACTGAGGGAGGGACTGATCCATCATCTTACACTGTCTCCAGACTGAGGGAGGGACTGATCCATCATCTTACACTGTCTCCAGACTGAGGGAGGGACTGATGCATCATCTTACACTGTCTCCAGACTGAGGGAGGGACTGATCCATCATCTTACACTGTCTCCAGACTGAGGGAGGGACTGATCCATCATCTTACACTGTCTCCAGACTGAGGGAGGGACTGATCCATCATCTTACACTGTCTCCAGACTGAGGGAGGGACTGATCCATCATCTTACACTGTCTCCAGGCTGAGGGAGGGACTGATCCATCATCTTACACTGTCTCCAGACTGAGGGAGGGACTGATCCATCATCTTACACTGTCTCCAGACTGAGGGAGGGACTGACCCATCATCTTACACTGTCTCCAGACTGAGGGAGGGACTGACCCATCATCTTACACTGTCTCCAGACTGAGGGAGGGACTGATCCATCATCTTACACTGTCTCCAGACTGAGGGAGGTACTGATCCATCATCTTACACTGTCTCCAGACTGAGGGAGGGACTGACCCCCTCATATTAGTCTCTCATCTCACCAGCTATATAAGAAGTCTTTCTTACAAGAGGAAACACACGGCTTTCCGCATTCTACCCTTCCCGTCAACCAGGAGGGGGCATTAACCCCCTTCCTGTGGGGGTAGGGGAGGGCAGGAGGGGGCAGGAGAGGGGGGCATCTACCTCTTTTACATGACTTGTTTGGCAGACTTAGTGGCTATGTTTAGTTAGGGGGGGGGGTAGAGGGGTAGGGGGTGGTAGTGGTTGTGGTAGTGGTAGTGGATGTGGCAATAGTCATGGTGTAATTAAATGTAGTGGTGGTCATAGCTGTACTGGTTACAGTAGCATAGTATTAGTAGTAATAGTGGTAGCAGTAGCATCGTAGTAATAGCAGTAGTAGTGGTAGTAGTAACAGCAGTAGTAGTAACAGTAGCAGCAGTAGCATCGTAGTAATAGTGGTAGTAGTGATAGTGGTAACAGCAGTAGTAGTAATAGTGGTAGCAGCACAGTACTAATAGTGGTAGTAGTAGTAGTGATAGTGGTAGTAGTGATAGTGGTAACAGCAGTAGTAGTAGTAATAGTGGTAGCAACAGCACAGTACTAATAGTGGTAGTAGTAATAGTGATAGTGGTAACAGCAGTAGTAGTAGTAATAGTGGAAGCAGCAGCATAGTAGTAGTGGTAGTAGTGACAGTAGTAGTAGTAGTAGTAGTAGTGTTGGTAATGATAGTGGTAGTAGTGATAGTGGTAGCAGTAGTAGTAGTAGTAGTAGTGGTGGTAGTGATAGTGGTAGTAGTGATAGTGGTAGCAGCAGTAGTAGTAGAAGTAGTAGTAGTAGTAGTGCTGGTAGTGATAGTGGTAGTAGTGATAGTGGTAGCAACAGCAGCAGTAGTAGTAGTAGTAGTAGTAGTAGTAGTAGTGCTGGTAGTGATAGTGGTAGTAGTGATAGTGGTAGCAGCAGCAGCAGTAGTAGTAGTAGTAGTAGTAGTGCTGGTAGTGATAGTGGTAGTAGTGATAGTGGTAGCAACAGTAGTAGCAGTAATTTTTGCTAGTATTTTTAAGCCAGGGGAGGGTTCGTAACCCAGGGTAGCCCAGCACCATCATGCTGGCATATATCCACCACCAACAACCTGGCTGACAAGACAAGCACTAGACAAGTCTGGTCCAGGACCACCACCAGCAGCACCAACAACGTGGTTGACCAGACAAGACTGGCTCATGGCCCCATCTTTGCATATGGTATTCTTTACAAGACTGATGGACCAAGTACATCCCCTGAGGGACTCCTGACCTCAGATAATTCTCTGTAAAGGACTGATGAAGCCGCTGCATGGCGGAAAGCCACGTTGTATACGAGTCTAATTTATCAACTTGTCGACTCTATGAGCCATTTGTGTACACATCAAAGGTACACTTGTGGAAAAAGTACCTTTGCTCTCTCAGTTATGCCTCGCTTAACGACGGAGGTACGTTATGAGAAACGTCGTTAAGCGATCCCGTCGTTAAGCGATCCCGTCGTTGTGCGAACAAGCGTCCGTTGGAACTAATTTGCTGAGATTTCTTACTCATTTCTGCAACTTCGCAACGTCTTGAAGTGTTGATTGCAACATAAAAGGCCAAGAGCTATCCTTCAACTCCCCCCCCCCATGGTTTCTTCCATCTGGAATCACCTGTTTGCGATTTTCTACAATAGACAAGTGCCTTTAACAACCAGTAACTAAGTAATAACATAATCATCTCAGTGAAATTAAGGTATTTAATATTTAACCTCTGTCTGTCTCTCTCTCTCTTTCTCTCTCTCTTTCTCTCTCTCTCTTTCTCTCTCTCTCTTTCTCTCTCTCTCTTTCTCTCTCTCTCTCTATAAGTGATTTATATGTTCACTATTTCTGCCTGTAAAATCGTAATCAGGCAGCAGACAGTAGCCTGCTACTGTCTGCAGTAGCCTGGTCCAGGTCAAGACTATCAAACCTTCTATATCCAGGTCAAGACTATCAAACCTTCTACATCCAGGTCAAGACTATCAAACCTTCTACATCCAGGTCAAGACTATCAAACCTTCTACATCCAGGTCAAGACTATCAAACCTTCTACATCCAGGTCAAGACTATCAAACCCACTACATCCAGGTCAAGACTATCAAACCTACTACATCCAGGTCAAGACTATCAAACCTTCTACATCCAGGTCAAGACTATCAAACCTTCTACATCCGGGTCAAAAACTATAAAACCCTTTCCCTAAAACCAGGTCAAAAACAATCAAACCTACTTACATCCAGGCAAGACTATCAAACCCCAACTCCGGGTCAAGACTATAAAACCCCCACTACATCCAGGTCAAGACTACAAAACCTACTACATCCGGGTAAAGACTATCAAACCAACAAAACCCGGTCAAGCCTATCAAACCTTTCCCACCCCGGTAAAGCCCTAAAAACCTTTCTACATCCAGGTCAAGAAAAAAAAACCCTACTACATCCGGGGTCAAGACTACCCAAACCAACTACATCCGGGTAAAAGACTATCAAACCTACACCCAAAGGCCCAAGAAATAAAAACCTTCTACACCCCGCCAAACTTTTAAAACCTTCTACATCCAGGTCAAAAAACATCAAACCCACTACATCCGGGCCCAAAAATTTAAAAACCCACTAAAACCCAGGTCAAGAATTAAAAAACCCTCTACTCCAGGTCAAGACATAAAACCTACTAAACCAGGTAAAAGACTATAAAACCTTCTACATCCAGGTAAAGACTATAAAACCCATTTACATCCAGGTCAAGACAATCAAACCAACTAAAACCGGGGGGTTCAAATATCAAACCTACACACCCCGGTTCAAGACTATAAAAACCCTTTACATCCGGGGTCAAGAAATAAAACCCTTTCCCTACATCCAGGTCAAAAACTACAAACCTACTACATCCAGGCCCAAGACTATAAAACCCAAACTACACCCAAAGGTCAAACTATAAAACCCTTTTCTAAAATCCAGGTCAAGCTACCCAAACCCTTTCCCTACATCCAGGCCAAACTATCAAACCTTCTCCCATCCAGGTCAAGACTATAAAACCCTTACTAAAATCCGGGTTCAAATTTATAAAAAACCTTCTAACCCAGGATCAAGACAATAAAACCTTTCTACACCCAAAGGTCAAGACTATCAAACCTTCTACACCCGGGTTTCCAAGACTATAAAACCTTCTACACCCCGGTCAAGACAAACCCAAACCCCTTCTACATCCGGTCAAGCCCAAATCAAACCAAATAAAACCAGGTAAAGACAATCAAACCTTTACATCCGGTCAAACATCAAACTTACAACATCCAGGTCAAGACTATAAAACCCCCTAAAACCAAAGGTAAAGACTATCAAACTTACAAACATCCGGGTCAAGCCCTAAAAAACCTCCCTTTCCAGGTCAAATTTATAAAAACCTTCTACATCCAGGTCAAGACTATCAAACCTTCTACACCCAAAGGTCAAGACTTAAAACCTTACTCCCCGGGTCAAGACTATAAAACCCTCTACACCCCAGGTCAAGACAAATAAAACCCTTTCAACATCCAGGCCCAAGACTATAAAAAACCTTCTACATCCAGGTCAAGACTATCAAACTTACTACATCCAGGTCAAGACTAAAAAAAACCTTCAACACCCCTTAAAGACTATAAAACCCTTTCCCTACATCCAGGTCAAGACATAAAACCTACTACACCCAAGGTCAAACATCAAACCTTCTAAAAATCCCAGGTCAAGACTATAAAAAACTTACTACACCGGGTCAAGACTATAAAACCTTCTAAAATCCAGGTCAAGACAATCAAACCTATACCCCCCAGGCCCAGGACTATAAAACCTTCTACATCCGGGTTTCAAGACAAATAAAACCTTCTACATCCAGGTCAAGACTATCAAACCTACACATCCAGGTCAAAACAATCAAACCTTCTACATCCAGGTAAAGACAATAAAACCCCTTTCCCACCCAAATTAAAGACTATAAAACCCCTACTAACATCCAGGCAAGACTATAAAACCCTTTCTACATCCAGGTCAAGATTTTAAAAACCTTCTACACCAGGTCAAGACAAATAAAACCCTTTCTACATCCGGGTAAAGCCCTATAAAACTTCTACACCCGGCAAGACAATCAAATTTTTCTACTTTCCGGTCAAACAATAAAACCTTCTACATCCGGGTAAAAGACAATAAAAACCTTCTACACCCCAGGTCAAACTATCAAACCTTCTACTTCCAGTCAAGACTATCAAACCTTCTCCCACCCCAGGCAAGACTATCAAACCCACTACATCCAGGCCAAAATTATCAAACCCACTACATCCAGGTCAAGACTATCAAACCTTCTACATCCAGGTCAAGACTATCAAACCTACTACATCCAGGTCAAGACTATCAAACCCCTACATCCAGGCAAGCCCTATCAAACCCACTACATCCGGGAAAGACTATAAAACCCTTTTCTACATCCGGGGTCAAGACTACCAAACCCCTACATCCAGGTCAAGACTAAAAAACCCCTACATCCAGGCCCAAGACTAAAACCTTTCTACATCCAGGTCAAGATATCAAACCCACTACATCCATGTCAAGACTATCAAACCTTCTAAAAACCCCAGGTAAACACTATAAAAACCCTCTACACCCCAGGTAAAGGGGGGAACTATCAACCTACTAAAACCCCCAGGTCAAGCCCTATAAAAACCTACTAAAACCCCGGGCCCAAGACAAAAACCCCTAAAAACCCCGGCCAGCCATCTCACCCAGAAACCTGTCCACTCACTTCTGAACCTATCTAAACTTTTTTGCAAAAAACTTTTAACCCCTTCAACTGTCCAAACGAAACCCTAAAGCTTCAAACCCCTTAAAAAGGGGTTAAATTTAGAATGTCTGACCATTAACCCCCCCCCCACATGCTAAACCAAAAACGGCACCACAAAAATACAAATTTTAACCTGTAATTAAGAACACACAAAAACCCCCCTTCCCAAAAAATTTTTTTATTAGGGATATTTATGCTAAATATTATTTATGCACACTTAGATAATAGTACCTGAATTTGGTATTTGAAAAGGGAGTTGGGGTTTTTTCCCGGGTTTTTGTAAGGTTGGTGGGGTGGGTTTGGGGAGGGAGGGGAGGTGGGATTAAAAATGTTGGTTGGGGGGGGTGGGTGTTAAAAAAGTTGGTGGTGGGGGGTGGTGGTGTTAAACTTTGGGGGGTTGGTGTTAAACTGGTTTTTGGGGTTTTGGGGGTGGTTTTTTAAACTGTTTTTGGGGGGGTGTTAAACTGTTGGTGGTTTTTTTGGGGGGGGTGTTAAAAAATGTTTGGGGTTGGGGGTGGGGTGTTAAAAATGTTTGGTTGGTGCTGGTGGGTGTTAAAAAATTTTTTGGGGTGGTGGGTGCTGGTGGTGCCAAAAGGGGTAAAATATTAAAATCAGAGGGAAGGTAAGCAGTGGTTTCCCGGCCCTTTCCCCCTCCCCAAATTCCCTGGGTGTTTTGTCCACAGGTGGAAGGAACCCGTACACCGGGATTTAGTGGGTGTGGGGTTGTGGTGTGGTTTTGTGGGGAGGGTTTTGTGTTTTGTGTGTGTGTGTTGTGTGTTGTGTGTGTTTTTGTGTTTTGTTTTGTGGTGTTTTGTTTTTGTGTGTGTGTGTGAGTTTGGTGGGGGTTTGTGTGGGGGTGGTGTTTTGTGTTGTGGGGGTGTGTGTGTGTGTGTTTTTGGGGGTTTTGTGTTTTGTTTTGGGGGTTTTGTGTGTGTGTTTTGTGTGGTGTTGGGGTTGTGTGTTTGTTTTTGTGTGTGTGTGTGTGTTGTTTTTGTGTGTTGTGTGTTTGGTGTGTGTGGGGGTGGGGGTTTTTGTGTTGTGTGTTTGTTGTGTGTTGGTGTGTGTGTGTTGTGTGGGTGTGTTGGTGTGTGTTTTGGGGTGTTGTGTGTGGGGTTTTTGTGTGTGTGTGGGGTGTGGGGTGGTTTTGTGTGTGTGTGGTGTGTGTGTGGGGGTTTGTGTGTGTGTGTGTTTTTGTGGTGTGGTGTGTTTGTGTGGTGTGTGTTTTGTGTGTTTTGTGTGTGTTGTGTGTTTTGTTTTGTGTTTTGTGTGTTGTGTGTGAGGTGTGTTTGTGTGTGTGTGTGTGGTGTTGTGTGTGTTTGTGTGTGTGTGTGTGGTGGTGTGGGGTGTTTTGTTTGTGTTTGTGGTGGTGTGTGGGGGTGTGTGTGTGTGTGTGTGGTGTGGGTTTTTGTGTGTTTTGTGTTGTGTGTGGTGTGGGGTGTTTTGTGTGTGTTTTGTTTGTGTGGGGTGTGTGTGTGTGTGTGTGTGGGGTGGGTGGGGTGTGTGGGTTGGTTTTGTGGTGTGTTTGGTTTTGTGGTGTGTGGTGTGTGTGTGTGTGTGTGTGGTTGTGTGTGTTGTGTGTTTGTGTGTTTTTGGGGTGTTTGTGTGTGTGTGTGTTGTTTTGTGTTTTGTGTGGGTTTTGGGGTGTGTGTGGGTGTGTGTGTTGTGTGTGTGTGTTGGTGTGTGTGTGTTGGTTTTTGTTGTGGTTTTTGGGGTGTTTTTTGTGTGTTGTGTGTTGTTTTTGTGTGGTGGGTGTGGTTTTTGTGTGTGGTGTGTGTGGTGTGGGGTGGTGGTGTGGTGTGTGTGGGGTTTGTGTTTTTGTGTGTTGTTGTGTTTTGTGTTTTGGGTGTGGTGTTGTGTGTGTTGTTGTGGTTTTTTGTTTTTGGTGTGTGTTGTGTGTGTTTTGGGGTGGGGTGTGGGTGTGTGTGTTGTGTGTGGTGTGGTGTGGTTGGGGTGGGTTGGTTTGTGTTGTTTTGGTGTGGTGTTTGGGGTTGTGTGGGTTGGGGGGGGTTGGGTTGGGGGGGGTTTGGGTTGTTGGTGGTTTGGTGTTTTGGGGTTTTGGTGGTGTGGGTTTTGTGTTTTTTTGTTATGGTTGGGTAAAAGTTTGTGGGGTGGTGTGGGTTTTTGGTTGTGGTGGTGGGGTTGGGGTGTGTGTTGGTTGTTTGTGGGTTGTGTGGGTGTGGTGTGTTTGTTTTTGTGTTGTTTTGGGTTGGGTGTGGGTTGTTGGGTTTTTTGGGTGTTGTTTTTATTTGTTGGTTTGGGGGTTTTGGTTTTGGGGATGGGGGGGGGGTAGTTGTTTTTTTGGGGGGGTTTTGGACCCCTTGGGTTTTTTTAGGGTTTTGTTTTTTGGTTTTTTTTTTTTTTTTTGGGGGGGGGGGGTTTTTTTTTTTTTTTGTTTTTTTATTTTTTTTTTTTTTGTTTTTTTTTTTTATTTTTTTTTTTTTTTTATTTTTTTTTTTGTTGTGTTTTTGTGTTGAGTTTTTTTGTTTTTTTTGTTTTTTTTGGTTTTTGTTTTTTTTTTTTTTTTTTTTTTTGGGGTTTTTTTTTCCCCCATTAACCCAAATTATTTCCCTTTGGGGGGGGATTATTCCCCCTAATTTTTGGGGGGCCCCCCCCAAATTAACCCAATGGATTCCCTTTAAAACCCCCAATTGACCCCCTATTGGGGGGCCCTTTTTCCCCATTAAGGGGCCCGGGGGATGTCCCCCCTTTGGGGGGACCCCTGGGAGTTGTCCCCTTTTAGGACCCAAAGGAAGGGCCCCCTGAGAAGGGGGCCCTGTGAAAAGTCCCTGGGGAGGGGCCAAAAAGAAATTTTGGGGGGCCCCCAACTTGGAACCTTGGGGGGCCCCCCAGTTATGTCCCCCGGTTTGGGGGAAGCCAAATTGATTTCAACTTTTGGGAGGGGCCCCCCCGTTTGGGTGTCCCAAAAGGGGGGAAAGGGGCCCAAATGGATTTCACAAATGTGGGAAGGGCCCCCTGTGATGTCACTAGTGTGGGGGGGAGCCAACCCGGGTTTCACTAGGGGGGGAGGACCCAAACCTGTGTGGGGCCCCCTTATTATGGGGGAGGCCAACTGTATGCATTTTGGGGGGAGGAGCCCCCTGTGATGTCAATAGTGGGGAGGACCAACGTGATGTCACAAATGTGGGAGGAGCCAACTGTGATGTCACTAATGTGGGGGGGGGCCAACGTGATGTCCCTAAGGGGGGGGGAGCCAACCGGATGTTTTCCCCAATGTGGGAGGAAACCAACTGGAAAACACTATGAGGGAGGGGCCAACTGTATGTCAAATAGTGGGGGGGAGCCAAAGGGGAGGGGCACTGTTTGGGGGGGAAACCAACTTTTGATGTCAAAGTGTTTTTGGGGGCCAACTGGGGATTTTACTAGGGGGGAGGACCAAATGTGAAGTCACAGTGTTGGGGGAGCCAACTGTGATGTCACTTTGTGTGGGGGGGGGCCCCAAATGGGGATGTCACTAGGGGGGAGGAGCCAAATGTGAAAGTCAAAAAGTGTGGGAACAGCCAACTGTGATGTACAAATGTGGGAGGAGCCAAAATGGATGTCACTTGGTTTGGGGGGGCCCCCGTTATTTCCCCTAGTGTGGGGGGAGCCAACGTGATGTCACAAATGTGGGGGGGAGCCCAAATGGAAAGTCAACCCAAATGTGGGGGGAGCCAATGGGTGTCAAATAATGTGGGAGGAAACCCCAAATGTGAATTCCCCTTTGGGGGAGGGCAACTGTTTATGTCACTAGTGTGGGGAGCCAACTTGATTTCACAGTGAGGGGGGGCAACTGTGATGCCCTTAAATGGGAGGGGCCAAATGTGATGTCCCCAATGTGGGGACCCAAATGTGGGTGTCACTATTTTGGGGGGGGCCAATGTTTATGTCACTAGTGTGGGAGCCCAAATGTGATTCACTAGGGGGTGAGCCCAAATTGATTCACAATGTGGGAGGAGCCAATTTATGTCACAGTGTGGGAGGAGCCAAAGTGATTTCACTAGTGTGGGGGGGCCCAAAGTGATGTCCCCTAAATGGGGGGGAGCCTTTATGTCACAAATGTGGGAAACCCAAATGTGAAATTTACTAAAGGGAAAGGGGCCAAATGTGAAAAGTCCCCTAGTGTGGGAGGGCAACGTGATGTCACAAAATGGGGGAGCCAAAATGTGATGTCACTAGTGGGAGGAGCCAACTGTAAAGCCCCTAGTGTGGGAGTCAACGTATTTCCCTATTTGGGGGGGGGCCAATTAGTCCTAGTGTGGGGGACCAACTGTAATGTCACTATTTGGGAAATCCCAAATGTGATGTTTACTAGTGTGGGAAAAGGTCCCAATTTCCCCTAGTGTGGGAGGGCCCCAAAATTAAGTCCTAGGGGTGGGGGTTTAACTGTGATGTCCCCTAGTGTGGGAAAAGCCCCCTTTTGATGTCCCCTATTTTGGGAGGGGGGCCAACTTGAGTCACTAAAAGGGGGGAGTCAACGTGATGCCCCTAGTGGGGAAGGGGCCAGGGCCTTTTGGGAATTTTTCACCCATGTTTGGGGGGAGCCAACTGTGATGTCCCCTAGTGTGGGGGGGCAACTGTGATGTCACAAATGTGGGAGGGCCAACTGTGAAGTTTACTAGTGGTTTGGGGGGTCAACTGTGGTGTCACTAGTTGGGAGGGGCCAAATGTGATGTCACAAATGTGGGAGTAAAAGTGATGTCACTAAATGGGGAGAGGGCCCAAATGTGATGTCCTAGTGTGGGGGCAACTGGGTGTCACTAAATGTGGGAGGAGCCAGCGTGAGTCACTAGTGTGGAGTCAACTGTGATGTCACCGTTGGGGAGGAGCCCCTGTGAAAGTCACTATTTTGGGAGTCAACTGTGATGTCACTAGGGGGGAGGAGCCAACTGTGATGTCACTACAGACAGCAGCATTGAGGCTTGTTATTGGCTGGTAGAGCAGTGACGTCATCAAGTGGGAGGAGCCACTACCACTGAGAGGAAGACTGAAGCTTCTTATTGGCTGGTAGTGACGTAATCAAGCGGGCGGAGCTGTGACGTCACTGATCCAGGTGCTGCCACCTGGTGTCACAGTAATGAACTACTTTTGGTAAACACTACTACCACCGCCGGGATAATTACACATTTAGCCTCACTGGTGGCGTGGGCGTGGGCGTGCACACCAGCACGTACCAAGTGCACACAGGCAGAGAGGGGGGGGAAGGGTAGATAGATGTAGACTTTGGATAACGATAGATGGAGAAACACAAACCACATTGATGCAGGCTGGTAGCAACAGCCTGGTGGATCAGACAAGTGTTGTCTCACACCAGACTCTGAGCAACACTCTAGACAACAGTTACAGGTACAAGACAGGTACCAGACAGGTATAAAACAGGTAAAAGACAGGTACCAGATACAAGACAGATACAAGTACCAGACAGGTAATAGACAGGTGCCAGATACCAGACAGGTACCAGGTACCAGACAGGTACCAGGTACCAGACAGGCACCAGGTACAAGCCAGGTACCAGACAGGTACCAGACACCAGCCAGGCACCAGACAGGTACCAGACACCAGCCAGGCACCAGCCAGGCACCAGCCAGGCACCAGCCAGGTACCAGCCAGGCACCAGCCAGGTACCAGCCAGGCACCAGCCAGGCACCAGCCAGGCACCAGCCAGGTACCAGACAGGCACCAGACAGGCACCAGCCAGGCACCAGCCAGGTACCAGCCAGGCACCAGCCAGGCACCAGCCAGGTACCAGACAGGCACCAGACAGGCACCAGGTACCAGACAGGCACCAGATACCAGACAGGTACCAGGTACCAGACAGGCACCAGGTACGAGCCAGGTACCAGACAGGTACCAGACACCAGCCAGGCACCAGACAGGTACCAGACACCAGCCAGGCACCAGCCAGGCACCAGCCAGGTACCAGACAGGCACCAGACAGGCACCAGGTACCAGACAGGCACCAGGTACCAGACAGGCACCAGGTACCAGACAGGTACCAGGTACCAGACAGGCACCAGGTACCAGACAGGCACCAGGTACCAGACAGGCACCAGATACCAGACAGGCACCAAGTACCAGACAGGCACCAGGTACCAGACAGGTACCAGGTACCAGACAGGCACCAGGTACCAGCCAGGTACCAGACAGGTACCAGACACCAGCCAGGCACCAGACAGGTACCAGACACCAGCCAGGCACCAGACAGGCACCAGGTACCACACAGGCACCAGGTACCAGACAGGCACCAGGTACCAGACAGGCACCAGGTACCAGACAGGCACCAGATACCAGACAGGCACCAAGTACCAGACAGGCACCAGGTACCAGACAGGTACCAGGTACCAGACAGGCACCAGGTACCAGCCAGGTACCAGACAGGTACCAGACAGGCACCAGACAGGCACCAGGTACCAGACAGGCACCAGGTACCAGACAGGCACCAGGTACCAGACCAGGTACCAGTACCAGACAGAGGCACCAGGTACCAGACAGGCACCAGTGACCAGACCGAGGCACCAATACCAGACAGGCACCAAGTACCAGACAGGCACCAGGTACCAGACAGGTACCAGGTACCAGACAGGCACCAGGTACCAGCCAGGTACCAGACAGGTACCAGACCACAGCCAGGCACACAGGACAGGTACCAGGACACGCAGCCCAGACCAGACAGGCACCAGTACCAGACAGGCACCAGGTACCAGACAGGCACCAGATACCAGACAGGTACCAGGTACCAGACAGGCACCAGGTACCAGACAGGTACCAGGTACCAGACAGGCACCAGGTACCAGACAGGCACCAGGTACCAGACAGGCACCAGATACCAGACAGGTACCAGGTGCCAGCCAGGTCCCAGACAGGTACCAGCCAGGTCCCAGACAGGTACCAGGTACCAGACAGGCACCAGGTACCAGACAGGCACCAGGTACCAGACAGGCACCAGATACCAGACAGGTACACAGGACCTAAGTCCAGGTCCCCAGAACAGGTAGCAGCCAGGTCCCAGACAGGTACCAGGTACCAGACAGGCACCAGGTACCAGACAGGCACCAGGTACCAGACAGGCACCAGGTACCAGACAGGCACCAGGTCCCAGACAGGTACCAGCCAGGTACCAGACAGGTACCAGACAGGTACCAGATACCAGACAGGTACCAGGTACCAGCCAGGTACCAGACAGGTACCAGATACCAGACAGGTACCAGGTACCAGCCAGGTACCAGACAGGTACAACAACACACCAGTATACTCACAACTCCTTCATAAGTCAACAATCAGGTACCAGCCAGGTACCAGACAGGTACCAGATACCAGACAGGTACCAGGTACCAGACAGGTACAACAACACACCAGTATACTCACAACTCCTTCATAAGTCAACAATCAGGTACCAGCCAGGTACCAGACAGGTACCAGATACCAGACAGGTACCAGGTACCAGCCAGGTACCAGACAGGTACAACAATACACCAGTATACTCACAACTCCTTCATAAGTCAACAATCAGGTACCAGACAGGTACCAGATACCAGACAGGTACCAGGTACCAGCCAGGTACCAGACAGGTACAACAACACACCAGTATACTCACAACTCCTTCATAAGTCAACAACCAGGTACCAGCCAGGTACCAGGTACCAGCCAGGTACCAGCCAGGTACCAGCCAGGTACCAGGTACCAGCCAGGTACCAGCCAGGTACCAGACAGGTACAACAACACACCAGTATACTCACAACTCCTTCATAAGTCAACAACCAGGTACCAGCCAGGTACCAGGTACCAGACAGGTACCAGGTACCAGCCAGGTACCAGACAGGTACAACAACACACCAGTATACTCACAACTCCTTCATAAGTCAACAACCAGGTACCAGCCAGGTACCAGGTACCAGACAGGTACCAGGTACCAGCCAGGTACCAGACAGGTACCAGCCAGGTACCAGCCAGGTACCAGACAGGTACCAGCCAGGTACCAGCCAGGTACAACAACACACCAGTATACTCACAACTCCTTCAGAAGTCAACAACCAGGTACCAGCCAGGTACCAGACAGGTACCAGCCAGGTACCAGACAGGTACCAGGTACCACCATCAACTTACCTGAAAATAAACAATAATAATAATATTACTAAATTACTGATAAACAAAACCTTAAAATAATCAAATCAAATAATCTCCGTTTTCTGTCAGTTCAAAAGAATCAAAGAAAACGGGTGTCAAATTTCCCTGGATGGGTAACTATCTCATAACTTCAACATTCACATTCACACTTTATATCTTGTTTACTGTCAGAATTATCTTGTATAAGTGTCGTAGAGTGCTGTGTGACCCGTGGCTGGGTTGGTAGCGCACTCGTCTCACGCTCAGGGCCGGGGTTCGATCCCCGGTACGGGTTGAATTATTGGGACGAGTTTGCTTAAGACATCTGCTGTCAGTGTTCACCTGGTAGTAAGTAGGTACCTGGGTGTTACACTTGCTGTCACTGTTCACCTGGTAGTAAGTAGGTACCTGGGTGTTACACTTGCTGTCACTGTTCACCTGGTAGTAAGTAGGTACCTGGGTGTTACACCTGCTGTCACTGTTCACCTGGTAGTAAGTAGGTACCTGGGTGTTACACCTGCTGTCACTGTTCACCTGGTAGTAAGTAGGTACCTGGGTGTTACACCTGCTGTCACTATTCACCTGGTAGTAAGTAGGTACCTGGGTGTTACACCTGCTGTCACTGATCACCTGGCAGTAAGTAGGTACCTGGGTGTTACATCTGCTGTCACTGTTCACCTGGTAGTAAGTAGGTACCTGGGTGTTACATCTGCTGTCACTGTTCACCTGCTAGTAAGTAGGTACCTGGGTGTTACATCTGCTGTCAGTGTTCACCTGGTAGTAAGTAGGTACCTGGGTGTTACACCTGCTGTCAGTGTTCACCTGGTAGTAAGTAGGTACCTGGGTGTTACACCTGCTGTCACTGTTCACCTGGTAGTAAGTAGGTACCTGGGTGTTACACCTGCGGTCACTGTTCACCTGGTAGTAAGTAGGTACCTGGGTGTTAGTTACACCTGCTGTCACTGTTCAACTGGTAGTAAGTAGGTACCTGGGTGTTAGTTACATCTGCTGTCACTGTTCACCTGGTAGTAAGTAGGTACCTGGGTGTTAGTTACATCTGCTGTCACTGTTCACCTGGTAGTAAGTAGGTACCTGGGTGTTAGTTACATCTGCTGTCAGTGTTCACCTGGTAGTAAGTAGGTACCTGGTGTTAGTTTACATCTGCTGTCAGTGTTCACCTGGTAGTAAGTAGGTACCTGGGTGTTAGTTACATCTGCTGTCAGTGTTCACCTGGTAGTAAGTAGGTACCTGTGTGTTACACCTGCTGTCAGTGTTCACCTGGTAGTAAGTAGGTACCTGTGTGTTACACCTGCTGTCAGTGTTCACCTGGTAGTAAGTAGGTACCTGGGTGTTAGTTACATCTGCTGTCACTGTTCACCTGGTAGTAAGTAGGTACCTGGGTGTTACACCTGCTGTCAGTGTTCACCTGGCAGTAAGTAGGTACCTGGGTGTTACACCTGCTGTCACTGTTCACCTGGTAGTAAGTAGGTACCTGGGTGTTACATCTGCTGTCACTGTTCACCTGGTAGTAAGTAGGTACCTGTGTGTTAGTTACATCTGCTGTCACTGTTCACCTGGCAGTAAGTAGGTACCTGGGTGTTAGTTACATCTGCTGTCAGTGTTCACCTGGCAGTAAGTAGGTACCTGGGTGTTACATCTGCTGTCACTGTTCACCTGGTAGTAAGTAGGTACCTGTGTGTTAGTTACATCTGCTGTCACTGTTCACCTGGCAGTAAGTAGGTGCCTGGGTGTTAGTTACACCTGCTGTCAGTGTTCACCTGGTACTAAGTAGGTACCTGGGTGTTAGTTACACCTGCTGTCACTTAACCTGGCAGTAAGTAGGTACCTGGGTGTTAGTTACACCTGCTGTCAGTGTTCACCTGGTAGTAAGTAGGTACCTGGGTGTTAGTTACACCTGCTGTCACTGTTAACCTGGCAGTAAGAAGGTACCTGGGTGTTAGTTACACCTGCTGTCAGTGTTCACCTGGTAGTAAGTAGGTACCTGGGTGTTACACCTGCTGTCAGTGTTCACCTGGTAGTAAGTAGGTACCTGGGTGTTACACCTGCTGTCACTGTTCACCTGGTAGTAAGTAGGTACCTGGGTGTTACACCTGATGTCACTGTTCACCTGGTAGTAAGTAGGTACCTGGGTGTTACACCTGCTGTCAGTGTTCACCTGGCAGTAAGTAGGTACCTGGGTGTTAGTTACACCTGCTGTCACTGATCACCTGGTAGTAAGTAGGTACTTGGGTGTTAGTTACAACTGCTGTCACTGTTCACCTGGTAGTAAGTAGGTACCTGGGTGTTAGTTACATCTGCTGTCAGTGTTCACCTGGCAGTAAGTAGGTACCTGGGTGTTAGTTACACCTGCTGTCACTGTTCACCTGGTAGTAAGTAGGTAACTGGGTGTTAGTTACACCTGCTGTCACTGTTCACCTGGTAGTAAGTAGGTACCTGGGTGTTAGTTACACCTGCTGTCACTGTTCACCTGGTAGTAAGTAGGTACCTGGGTGTTAGTTACACCTGCTGTCACTGTTCACCTGGTAGTAAGTAGGTACCTGGGTGTTACACCTGCTGTCACTTCACCTGGCAGTAAGTAGGTACCTGGGTGTTAGTTACACCTGCTGTCACTGTTCACCTAGCAGCAAGTAGCTACCTGGATGTTAGTGGACTGGTGTGAGTGGCATCTTGGGTGTTAGTGGACTGGTGTGGTTGTGGTCATCCTGGTGTTAGTGGACTGGTGTGGGTGGCATCCTGGTGTTAGTGGACTGGTGTGGGTGGCATCCTGGGTGTTAGTGGACTGGTGTGGGTGGCATCCTGGGTGTTAGTGGACTGGTGTGGGTGGCATCCTGGGTGTTAGTGGACTGGTGTGGGTGGCCTCCTGGTGTTAGTGGACTGGTGTGGTGGCATCCTGGGTGTTAGTGGACTGGTGTGGGTGGCATCCTGGGTGTTAGTGGACTGTGGTGGGTGGCATCCTGGGTGTTAGTGGACTGGTGTGGGTAGCATCCTGGGTGTTAGTGGACTGTGTGGGTCACACCCTGGGTGTTAGTGGACTGGTGTGGGTCACATCCTGGGTGTTAGTGGACTGGTGTGGGTCGCATCCTGGGTGTTAGTGGACTGGTGTGAGTCACATCCTGGGTGTTAGTGGACTGGTGTGGTCACATCCTGGGTGTTAGTGGACTGGTGTGGGTCACATCCTGGGTGTTAGTGGACTGGTGTGGGTCACATCCTGGTGTTAGTAGACTGGTGTGGTGTGCATCCTGGGTGTTAGTTGGACTGGTGTGGGTCACATCCTGGGTGTTAGTAGACTGTGTGGGTCACACCTGGGTGTAGTGGACTGGTGTAGGTCACATCCTGGTGTAGTGGACTGGTGTGGGTCACACCCTGGGTGTTAGTGGACTGGTGTGAGTCACATCCTGGGTGTTAGTGGACTGGTGTGGTCACATCCTGGGTATTAGTGGACTGGTAGGGTGGCATCCTGGGTGTTAGTGGGCTGGTGTGGGTCACATCCTGGGTGTTAGTGGACTGGTGTGGGTCACTCCCTGGGTGTTAGTGGACTGGTGTGGGTCACATCCCGGGTGTTAGTGGACTGGTGTGGGTCACATCCTGGGTGTTAGTGGACTGGTGTGGTGGCATCCTGGGTGTTAGTAGACTGGTGTGGTCACATCCTGGGTGTTAGTTGACTGGTGTGGGTCACATCCTGGTGTTAGTGGACTGGTGTGGGTCACATCCTGGGTGTTAGTGAACTGTGTGGTCACATCCTGGGTGTTAGTGGACTGGTGTGTGGTCACATCCTGGGTGTTAGTGGACTGGTGTGGGTCACATCCTGGGTGTTAGTGGACTGGTGTGGGTCACATCCTGGGTGTTAGTGGACTGGTGTGGGTCACATCCTGGGTGTTAGTAGACTGGTGTGGGTCACATCCTGGGTGTTAGTGGACTGGTGTGGGTCACATCCTGGGTGTTAGTAGACTGGTGTGGGTCACATCTTGGGTGTTAGTAGACTGGTGTGGGTCACATCCTGGGTGTTAGTAGACTGGTGTGGGTGGCATCCTGGGTGTTAGTGGACTGGTGTGGGTGGCATCCTGGGTGTTAGTAGACTGGTGTGGGTCACATCCTGGGTGTAGTAGACTGGTGTGGGTGCATCCTGGGTGTTAGTGGACTGGTGTGGGTCACATCCTGGGTGTTAGTGGACTGGTGTGGGTGGCATCCTGGGTGTTAGTGGACTGGTGTGGGTCACATCATGGGTGTTAGTGGACTGGTGTGGGTCACATCCTAGGTGTTAGTGGACTGGTGTGGGTGGCATCCTGGGTGTTAGTGAACTGGTGTGGGTGGCAATCCTGGGTGTTAGTGGACTGGTGTGGGTCACATCCTGGGTGTTATTGGACTGGTGTGGTGGCATCCTGGGTGTTAGTGGACTGGTGTGGGTCACATCCTGCGTGTTAGGGACTGGTGTGGGGTCACATCCTAGGTGTTAGTGGACTGGTGTGGGTGGCATCCTGGGTGTTAGTGGACTGGTGTGGGTGGCATCCTGGGTGTTAGTGGACTGGTGTGGGTGGCATCCTGGGTGTTGGACTGGTGTGGGTCACATCCTGGTGTTAGTGGACTGGTGTGGGTCACATCCTAGGTGTTAGTGGACTGGTGTGGGTGGCATCCTGGGTGTTAGTGGACTGGTGTGGGTCATACTATCCTGGGTGTTAGTGGACTGGTGTGGGTGGCATCCTGGGTGTTAGTGGACTGGTGTGGGTCACATCCTGGGTGTTAGTGGACTGGTGTGGGTCATATCCTGGGTGTTAGTGGACTGGTGTGGGTCACATCCTGGGTGTTAGTGGACTGGTGTGGGTCACATCCTGGGTTTTTAGTGGACTGGTGTGGGTCACATCCTGGGTGTTAGTGGACTGGTGTGGGCCACATCCTGGGTGTTAGTAGACTGGTGTGGGTCACATCCTGGGTGTTAGTGGACTGGTGTGGGTCACATCCTGGGTGTTAGTGGACTGGTGTGGGTCACATCCTGGGTGTTAGTGGACTGGTGTGGGTCACATCCTGGGTGTTAGTGGACTGGTGTGGGTGGCATCCTGGGTGTTAGTGGACTGGTGT
Organism: Cherax quadricarinatus; assembly: GCF_026875155.1. Classification (NCBI taxonomy): domain Eukaryota; kingdom Metazoa; phylum Arthropoda; class Malacostraca; order Decapoda; family Parastacidae; genus Cherax; species Cherax quadricarinatus. Next base: position 6,392,315 of record NC_069480.1, read on the forward strand.
GGGTGGCATCCTGGGTGTTAGTGGACTGGTGTGGGTGGCATCCTGGGTGTTAGTGGACTGGTGTGGGTCACATCCTGGGTGTTAGTGGACTGGTGTGGGTGGCATCCTGGGTGTTAGTGGACTGGTGTGGGTGGCATCCTGGGTGTTAGTGGACTGGTGTGGGTGGCATCCTATACTGGTAGTAATAAACATTATAATTATTAATATTATAGGTTGGAACCATAGCCTGACTGATCAGACTCTGCTCCACCATGAAACCTGGTCTCAGACCGAGCCGCGGGTTCGTTGCCCCCCCGGAAAACCCTCTCCAGGTAAGCTCCAGGTATGTGTCGCTTGACAGGGGTTACCATAAGGCAGGTTGGCAATATACCAGTATATTCACTAGTTCCTTGCACTGCTTGGTATATATGTGGACGCTTCTCTCAGAGACGTTATACCTAAGTCCAGACCTCGAAAACTGTGTGTGCCTTACTTATCAGGTTTGAATGTTATCTAGCAAGCAGTTCTTTAGGTTTAAAGCCTGTCTAGCAAGTAGTTAATTAGGTTTCAATTATAAGTTTAGCTTAAGTTTCAAGTCTGTCTACTGCACCAGGGTCATTAAGATTGGTTGGTTGGTTAATGGGGTTTAAAGTCTATCTACTACACCAGGGTCATTAAGATTGGTTGGTTGGTTAATGGGGTTTAAAGTCTATCTACTACACCAGGGTCATTAAGACTGGTTGGTTGGTTAATGGGGTTTATAGTCTATCTACTACACCAGGGTCATTAAGACTGGTTGGTTGGTTAATGGGGTTTAAAGTCTATCTACTACACCAGTCATTAAGACTGGTTGGTTGGTTAATGGGGTTTAAAGTCTATCTACTACACCAGGGTCATTAAGACTGGTTGGTTGGTTAATGGGGTTTAAAGTCTATCTACTACACCAGTCATTAAGGCTGGTTGGTTGGTTAATGGGGTTTAAAGTCTATCTACTACACCAGGGTCATTAAGACTGGTTGGTTGGTTAATGAGGTTTAAAGTCTATCTACTACACCAGGGTCATTAAGACTGGTTGGTTGGTTAATGGGGTTTAAAGTCTATCTACTACACCAGGGTCATTAAGGCTGCAGGTCACCTGGTCACCACCAGTCAAGAATACTTTAATACCTAAAATACTGATTAATTTAAACTACCAGTGTATATACACTGAGATATACACCTCTCAGTGTATATACACTGAGATATACACCTCTCAGTGTATATACACTGAGACATACACCTCTCAGTGTATATACACTGAGATATACACCTCTCAGTGTATATACACTGAGATATACACCTCTCAGTGTATATACACTGAGATATACACCTCTCAGTGTATATACACTGAGATATACACCTCTCAGTGTATATACACTGAGATACACCTCATGTAACACATATACACTCTCAGTGTATATACACTGAGATATACACCTCTCAGTGTATTACTGATACACTGAGAAATATAACACCTCTCAGTGTATATACACTGAGATATACACCTCTCAGTGTATATACACTGAGATATACACCTCACAGTGTATATACACTGAGATATACACCTCACAGTGTATATACACTGAGATATACACCTCACAGTGTATATACACTGAGATATACACCTCACAGTGTATATACACTGAGATATACACCTCTCAGTGTATATAAACTGAGATATACACCTCTCAGTGTATATACACTGAGATATACATTTTAATATATATGTGTGGGCCAGAAAACGGGAAGAGGGTGACACTTGTGGCAGCACAGAAAATGGAACACCATAGAAAATGGGAGATGAATAAAACTTATCGTACACTATGTAAATATGTGTGTGTGTGTGTGTTCTCACAGCTCCTGGCCCCGTCTCTTCACTGGTCGCTACTAGGTCCTCTCTCTCCCTGCTCCATGAGCTTTATCATACCTCATCTTAAAGCTATGTATCGTTCCTGCCTCCACTACATCACTTGGCAGAGTATTCCACTTACTGACTACTCTGTTGCTGAAGAAATACTTCCTAACATCCCTGTGATTCATCTGTGTCTTCAACTTCCAACTGTGTCCCCTTGTTGTTGAGTCCAGTCTCTGGAACATCCTGTCTCTGTCCACCTTGTCTATTCCTCTCGGTATTCTATATGTTGTTACTATATCCCCCCCTATCTCTCCTGTCCTCCAGTGTCGTCAGGTCGATTTCAGACCACAACACACCTGTACAGACCACAACACACCTGCACAGACCACAACACACCTGTACAGACCAAAACACACCTGTACAGACCACAACACACCTGTACAGACCACAACACACCTGCACAGACCACAACACACCTGTACAGACCACAACACACCTGTACAGACCACAACACACCTGTACAGACCACAACACACCTGTACAGACCACAACACACCTGTACCAGACCACAACACACCTGTACAGACCACAACACACCTGTACAGACCACAACACACCTGTACAGACCACAACACACCTGTACCAGACCACAACACACCTGTACCAGACCACAACACACCTGTAACAGACCACAACACACCTGTACCAGACCACAACACACCTGTACAGACCACAACACACCTGTACAGACCACAACACACCTGTACAGACCACAACACACCTGTACAGACCACAACACACCTGTACCAGACCACAACACACCTGTACAGACCACAACACACCTATACAGACCAACAACACACCTGTACAGACCACAACACACCTGTACCAGACCACAACACACCTGTACCAGACCACAACACACCTGTACAGACCACAACACACCTGTACCAGACCACAACACACCTGTACTAGACCACAACACACCTGTACAGACCACAACACACCTGTACCAGGCCACAACACACCTGTACCAGACCACAACACACCTGTACAGACAACAACACACCTGTACTAGACCACAACACACCTGTACAGACAACAACACACCTGTACTAGACCACAACACACCTGTACCAGACCACAACACACCTGTACAGACAACAACACACCTGTACCAGACCACAACACACCTGTACAGACAACAACACACCTGTACCAGACCACAACACACCTGTACAGACAACAACACACCTGTACTAGACCACAACACACCTGTACTAGACCACAACACACCTGTACCAGACCACAACACACCTGTACAGACCACAACACATCTGTACAGACAACACACACACCTGTACCAGACCACAACACACCTGTACAGACAACAACACACCTGTACTAACCACAACACACCTGTACTAGACCACAACACACCTGTACCAGACCACAACACACCTGTAGTAGACCACAACACACCTGTACCAGACCACAACACACCTGTACAGACCACAACACACCTGTACAAACCACAACACACCTGTACAAACCACAACACACCTGTACAAACCACAACACACCTGTACAAACCACAACGCACCTGTACAAACTACAGACTAAACCCAGGGATGGGTTTAAAAGACACTAAACCCTGATTAAGTTACTAAAATTGACACTGGAACTGGTCATCAGAGACAGTAACAGCCTGGTTGATCAGACCCTGATCCACCACGAAGCCTGGTCACAGACCGGGCCGCGGGGGCGTTGACCCCCGGGTCAACGGAGGGCACAGAGACAGTAGGAGGCAGCAAGTGACTACCTCCAATATTTTACTTGGGGAGAGTTCCGGGGGTCAACGCCCCCGCGGCCCGGTCTGTGACCAGGCTTCCTGGTGGATCAAGGTCTGATCCACTTACTATACAAACAGTAAGCATGTAAGAAATAAGACAAAGGTTAAATACGAGAAGAATTTAGGTGTTCTGGTCATCAGTACAACCAGCCTCTGCTTGTTCAGCTCTATACAAGTCCCCTGCTTGTTCAACTCTATACAAGTCCCCTGCTTGTTCAACTCTATACAAGTCCTCTGCTTGTTCAACTCTATACAAGTCCTCTGCTTGTTCAACTCTATACAAGTCCCCTGCTTGTTCAACTCTATACAAGTCCTCTGCTTGTTCAACTCTATACAAGTCCTCTGGTTGTTCAACTCTATACAAGTCCTCTGCTTGTTCAGCTCTATACAAGTCCCCTGCTTGTTCAACTCTATACAAGTCCCCTGCTTGTTCAACTCTATACAAGTCCTCTGCTTGTTCAACTCTATACAAGTCCCCTGCTTGTTCAACTCTATACAAGTCCCCTGCTTGTTCAACTCTATACAAGTCCCCTGCTTGTTCAACTCTATACAAGTCCTCTGGTTGTTCAACTCTATACAAGTCCTCTGCTTGTTCAACTCTATACAAGTCCTCTGGTTGTTCAACTCTATACAAGTCCTCTGCTTGTTCAACTCTATACAAGTCCTCTGGTTGTTCAACTCTATACAAGTCCTCTGCTTGTTCAACTCTATACAAGTCCTCTGCTTGTTCAACTCTATACAAGTCCTCTGCTTGTTCAACTCTATACAAGTCCTCTGCTTGTTCAGCTCTATACAAGTCCTCTGCTTGTTCAACTCTATACAAGTCCTCTGCTTGTTCAACTCTATACAAGTCCTCTGCTTGTTCAGCTCTATACAAGTCCTCTGCTTGTTCAGCTCTATACAAGTCCTCTGCTTGTTCAACTCTATACAAGTCCTCTGGTTGTTCAACTCTATACAAGTCCTCTGCTTGTTCAACTCTATACAAGTCCTCTGCTTGTTCAGCTCTATACAAGTCCTCTGCTTGTTCAACTCTATACAAGTCCTCTGCTTGTTCAACTCTATACAAGTCCTCTGCTTGTTCAGCTCTATACAAGTCCTCTGCTTGTTCAACTCTATACAAGTCCTCTGGTTGTTGTTCAACTCTATACAAGTCCTCTGGTTGTTCAACTCTATACAAGTCCTCTGCTTGTTCAACTCTATACAAGTCCTCTGCTTGTTCAACTCTATACAAGTCCTCTGCTTGTTCAACTCTATACAAGTCCTCTGCTTGTTCAACTCTATACAAGTCCTCTGCTTGTTCAACTCTATACAAGTCCTCTGCTTGTTCAACTCTATACAAGTCCTCTGCTTGTTCAACTCTATACAAGTCCTCTGGTTGTTCTTCAACTCTATACAAGTCCTCTGGTTGTTCTTTAAGTCTATAGAAGTCGTCAGGTTGCTCAACTCTATATAACCTTGGTCAGACCACAGACTATGCTGCACAGTTCTGGTCACAGTATTACAGACTGGATATAAATGATCTGGAAAACGTACAGAGGAGCATGACAAAGTTGATCCTGTGTATCAGAGATCTTCCCTATGAGGATAGACTGAGGCCCTGAATCTGCACTCTCAGAGATCTTCCCTATGAGGATAGACTGAGGCCCTGAATCTGCACTCTCAGAGATCTTCCCTATGAGGATAGACTGAGGCCCTGAATCTGCACTCTCAGAGATCTTCCCTATGAGGATAGACTGAGGCCCTGAATCTGCACTCTCAGAGATCTTCCCTATGAGGATAGACTGAGGCCCTGAATCTGCACTCTCAGGGATCTTCCCTATGAGGATAGACTGAGGCCCTGAATCTGCACTCTCAGAGATCTTCCCTATGAGGATAGACTGAGGCCCTGAATCTGCACTCTCAGAGATCTTCCCTATGAGGATAGACTGAGACCCTGAATCTGCACTCTCAGAGATCTTTACTATGAGATAGACTGAGGCCCTGAATCTGCACTCTCAGGGATCTTCCCTATGAGGATAGACTGAGGCCCTGAATCTGCACTCTCAGAGATCTTCCCTATGAGGATAGACTGAGGCCCTGAATCTGCACTCTCAGAGATCTTCCCTATGAGGATAGACTGAGACCCTGAATCTGCACTCTCAGAGATCTTTACTATGAGGATAGACTGAGGCCCTGAATCTGCACTCTCAGATATCTTCCCTATGAGGATAGACTGAGGCCCTGAATCTGCACTCTCAGGGATCTTTACTATGAGGATAGACTGAGGCCCTGAATCTGCACTCTCAGGGATCTTCCCTATGAGGATAGACTGAGGCCCTGAATCTGCACTCTCAGAGATCTTTACTATGAGGATAGACTGAGGCCCTGAATCTGCACTCTCAGAGATCTTTACTATGAGGATAGACTGAGGCCCTGAATCTGCACTCTCAGAGATCTTCCCTATGAGGATAGACTGAGACCCTGAATCTGCACTCTCAGGGATCTTTGCTTTGAGGATAGACTGAGGCCCTGAATCTGCACTTTCTAGAAAGACGTAGAATTAGGGGAGATATGATTCAGGTGTATAAATGGAAAACAGTAATAAATAAAGGGGATGTAAATAACGTGTTAAAAGTAGCCAAGACAGGACTCGCAGCAATGGTTTTAAGTTGGAAAAATTTGGATTTGCAAAGGATATAGGTTAGATAGATATATGAATGGGTGTGGGTGGGAGTTGGACCTGACTAGCTTAGGCCAGTAGGTGACTTGGACCTGCCTAAAATGGGCCAATAGGCCTATTGCAGTGCTCCTTATGTTCTTATGACCTGACCTGACCTGGGGAGAGGTTTCCAAGGAGGTGGCGAGGTCATCTGTTGTCCTGTGACCCAACACTGCCTTGCTCATCCTGGCTTAGACGATAGATCACTTGGCTTAGACGATAGATCACTTGGCTTAGACGATAAATCGTCTCTTGTCTAAGATAGATCTCCTCTTAGCTAAGACGACAGATCTTCTCTCAGCTAGGAAGATAGATGTTCTATTGCCTGTGAGGATAGATCACGTATTCTCCCCGAATCCTCTTGGACATTCTTGATCTTATCACAGATTACAACACAGGTTTCTCAAAGTGTAAGTCTGGTTTCAATGATTGTTATATTTCTGTTTTCTAATTTCGCTAGGTTTAGCAGAGACGAATTTTATAGATGCTTTGATAGATTAGAAGTATTTCTAAATACATATGGTATGGGGACTGTATTTCCCACCACCACCACCCATCCATCAGAGTACAGGAAGTGTCCTTCCCACCACCACAACCACCCATCCATCAGAGTACAGGAAGTGTCCTTCCCACCACCACCACCACCCATCCTTCAGAGTACAGGAAGTGTTCTTCCCACCACCACCACCACCCATCCTTCAGAGTACAGGAAGTGTCCTTCCCACCACCACCACCACCACCCATCCTTCAGAGTACAGGAAGTGTCCTTCCCACCACCACCACCACCCATCCTTCAGAGTACAGGAAGTGTTCTTCCCACCACCACCACCACCCATCCTTCAGAGTACAGGAAGTGTCCTTCCCACCACCACCACCCATCCTTCAGAGTACAGGAAGTGTTCTTCCCACCACCACCACCACCCATCCTTCAGAGTACAGGAAGTGTCCTTCCCACCACCACAACCACCCATCCATCAGAGTACAGGAAGTGTTCTTCCCACCACCACCACCACCCATCCTTCAGAGTACAGGAAGTGTCCTTCCCACCACCACCACCCATCCTTCAGAGTACAGGAAGTGTCCTTCCCACCACCCACCACCACCCATCCTTCAGAGTACGGGGGGCCCCCCCCCCCCCCCCAAAACCCCCCCCCCCCTTTTTTTTTTTTCCCCCCCCACCCCCAACCCCCCCTTTGGGGGCCCCCCCCCCCCCCCCCCACCCCCCAAACCCCCCAAAACCCCCCTTTTTTTTTCCCCCCCCCCCCCCCCCCCCCCTTTTGGGGTTTTTTTCCCCCCCCCAACCCCCCCCCCCAAACCCCCCCCCAAAAAAAACCCCCCCCCCCCCCCCCCCCCCCCCCCCCCCCCCCAAAAAAAATTTTTAAAAATTTTTTAAAAAAAATTTTTTTTAAAAAAAAAAACCCCCCCCCCCCTTTTTTTTTTCCCCCCCCCACCACCCCCCCCCTTTTAAGGGGGGGGCCCCCCCCCCCCCCCCCCCCCCCCCCCCAAAAAGGGGGGTTTTTTTTCCCCACCACCCCCCAACCCCCCGGGAAAAATTTTTTCCCCACCCCCCCCCCCCCCCGGGGAAGTGTTTTCCCACCACCCCACCCCCCAAATTTTTGGGGAACCCCCAACCCCAAACCCCCCCCTTCAGGGGGACGGGAAAAGGTTTTTCCCCCCCCAAAACCCCCCCCCCCCAAAAAAAAAAATTTTTCCCCCCCCCCCCACCCCCCCCCCCGGGGGGGGGCCCCCCCCCCCCCCCCCCCCCAAAAAAAATTTTTGGTTTAAAAAACCCCCCCCCCCCCAAAATTCCCCCCCAAAAACCCCCCCCCCCCCCCCAAAACCCCCCCCAAAAAAACCCCCCAAACCCCCCCCCCCCCAAAAAAAATTTTTTTTCCCCCCCCCCCCAACCCCCCCCTTTTCCCCCCCCCCCCCCCCCCCCCCCCCCCCCCCCCCCCAAACCCCCCCCCCCCCCCCCCCCCAAAAAAAAAACCCCCCCCCCCCCCCCCCAAAAACCCCCCCCCCCACCCCCAACCCCCAAACCCCCCAAAAAAACCCCCCCCCCCCCACCCCCCACCCCCCCCCAAAACCCCCCCCCCCCACCCCCCCCCAAAAAAAAACCCCCCCCCCCCACCCCCCCCCCTCCCCCCCCCCCCCCCCCCCCCCCCCCCCCCAAAACCCCCCACCACCCCCCCCACCCTTAAACCCCCCCCCCCCCCCCCCCCCCCCCCCCCCCCAAAAAAAACCCCCCCAAACCCCCCCCCCCCAAAAAACCCCCAAAAACCCCCCCCCCCCCACCCCCCCCCCCCCAAAACCCCCCCAAAACCCCCCCACCCCCCCCCCCCCCCCCCCCCCCAAAACCCCCCCCCCCCCCCCCCCCCCCAAAAAAAAACCCCCCCCCCCCCCCCCCCCCAAAACCCCCCCCAAAAAAAACCCCCCCCCCAAAACCCCCCCCCCCCCCAAAAACAAAAACCCCCCCCCCCCCCCCCCCCTTTCAAAAAAGGGGGCCTTTCCCCCACCCCACCACCCCCAAAAACCCCCAAAAAAATTTTTTTTCCCCCCCCCCCCCCCCCCCAAAAAAAATTTTTTTCCCCCCCCCCCCCCCCCCCCAAAAAAAAAAGGGGGGCCCCCCCCCCCCACCCCCCCCCCAAATTTTTTTTTTTCCCCCCCCCCCCAAACCCAAAACCCCCCCCCCCCCCAAAAAAACCCCAAAACCCCCCCCCCCCCCCCCCCCCCCCAAAAAAAATTTTCCCCCCCCAAATTTTTTTCCCCAAAAAACCCCCCCCCCCCCCCCCCCCCCTTTTTTTTTTTCCCCCCCCCCCCCCCCCAAAAAACCCCCCCCCCCCCCAAAAAAACCCCCCCCCCCCAAAAACCCCCAAATTTTTCCCCCCAAAAACCCCCCCCCCCCAAAAAAATTTTTTTCCCCCCCCCCCCCAAAAAATTTTTTAAAACCCCCCCCCCCTTTAAAACCCCCCCTTTTTAAAAAACCCCCCCCCCCCCAAACCCCCCCAAAAAACCCCCCCCCCAAAACCAAAACCCCCCAACCCCCCCCCCCCCAAAAAAACCCCCCCCCCCCCACCCACCCCCCCCCCCCCCCCCCCCCCCCCCCCCCCAAAAAAAACCCCCCCACCCCCCCCCCCCCCCCCCCCCAAAACCCCCAAAACCCCCCCCCCCCCCCCCCCCCAAAAAACCCCCCACCCCCCCCCCCCAAAAAAACCCCCCCCCCCCCCCCCCCCCCCCCCCCCCACCCCCCCCCACCCCCCCCCCCCCAAAAAAACCCCCCCCCCCCCCCACCCCCCCCCCAAAAAAAAACCCCCCCCAAACCCCCCCCCCCCCCAAAAAAAACCCCCCCCCCCCCCCCAAAAAAACCCCCTTTCCCCCCCCCCCCCACCCCCCCCCCCCCCCCCCCCCCCAAAAAAACCCCCCCCCCCCCAAAAAAAAACCCCCCCACCCCCCCCCCCCCCAAAAAAAACCCCCCCCCCCCCCCCCCCAAAAAAAAAAAAAAAACCCCCCCCCCCCCCCCCCCCCCCCCCCCCCAAAAAAAAAAACCCCCCCCCCCCCCCCCAAAACCCCCCCCCAAAACCCCCCCCCCCCCCCCAAAAAAAAAACCCCCCCCCACCCCCCCCCCAAAAAACCCCCCCCCCCCCCCCCCCCCCAAAAAAAAAACCCCCCCCCCCCCCCCCCCCCCCCCCCCCCAAAAAAATTTTTTTCCCCAAAATTTTTCCCCCCCCCCCAAACCCTTTTTTTCCCCCCCCCTTTTTTCCCCCCCCCCCCCAAAAAAAAAAACCCCCCCCAACCCCCCAAAAAAAGGGGGCCCCCCCCTTTTTCCCCCCCCCCCTTTAAAAAAATTTTTTTCCCCCCCCCCCCCCCCCTTTTTTAAAAAAAAAACCCCCCCCACCCCCCCCCCTTTTTTGGGGAATTTTTTTTTCCCCCCCCAAAAAAACCCCCCCCCCCCAAAAAAAAAAAACCCCCCCCAACCCCCCAAAAAAAACCCCGGGTTTTCCCCCCCCCCCCCCCAAAAAACCCCAATTTTTTTCCCCCCCCAAAAACCCCCCCCCCCCAAAAAAAAAAACCCCCCCCCCCCCCCCTTTTTTTTTTTCCCCCCCCCCCCCCCCCCCCCTTTAAAATTTTCCCAAACCCCCCCCCCCCAAAAAATTTTTTTCCCCCCCCCCCCCTTTTTCCCCCCCCCCTTCCCCCCCCCAAAAACCCTTCCCCCAAAACCCCCTTCCCCCCCCCCCCCCCCAAACCCCCCCCCAAACCCCCCCCCCCCCAAATTTCCCCCCCAAACCCCCCCCCAAAAATTTTTCCCCAAACCCCCCCCCAAAAACCCAAATTTTTTTTCCCCCCCCCCCCCCCCCCCCTTTTTCCCCCCCCCACCCCCAAAAAAAAAATTTTTTTCCCCCCCCCCCCCCCCAAAAACCCAAAACCCCCCCCCCAAAACCCAAAAACCCCCCCCCCCAAAACCCCGGTTTCCCCCCCCCACCCCCCCCTTCAAAAAAACCCCCCCCCCCCCCCCCGGGGGGGGTTTTTCCCCCCCCCCCCCCCCAAAAGGGGGGTTTTTCCCCCCCCCCCCCCCCCGGGGAAAAAAAAACCCCCCCCCCCCCCCCCCTTGGAAAAGGGGTTTTTTTACCCCCCCCCCCCCCCCCCCCAAGTAAAAATTTTTCCCCCCCCCCCCCCACCCAAAAAAAAGGGGGCCCCCCCAACCCCCCCCCCCCCCCAAAAAATTTTTTTCCCCCCCCCCCCCCCAAAACCCCCCCCTTTTTTTTCCCCCCCCCCCCCACCAAAAAAGGGGGCCCCCCCCCCCAAAAAAAACCCCCCCCCAAAACCCCCCCCCCCCCCCCCTTTTTTTTTTCCCCCCCCCCCCCAAAAACCCCCCCCCCCCTTTTTTTCCCCCCCCCCCCCTTTTTTAAAAAAACCCCCAAAAACCCCCCCCCCACCCTTTAAAAAAGGGGGGTTTTTTCCCCCCCCCAAAAACCCCCCCCCCCCCCTTTTGGGAAGGGGTTTTCCCCCCCCCCCCCCCCAAAAACCCCGGGGGTTTTCCCCCCCCCCCCCAAAAAAATTTTAAAAAGGGGTTTTCCCCCCAACCCCCCCCCCCCCTTTCGGGGGGCCCCCCCCCCCCCCCCCCCCCCAAAAAAAAAGGGGTTTTCCCCCCCCCCCCCCCAAACCCGGGGGGGCCCCCCCCAACCCCCCCCCCCCCCCAAAAAGGGGGGTTTTTCCCCCCCCCCCCCCCCCCTTTTTGGGGGGGGCCCCCCCAACCACCCCCCCCCCTTTTTGGAAAAATTTTTTTTCCCCCCCCCCCCAACCCCCCGGGGGGGTTTTTCCCCCCCCCCCCCCCCCAAAAGGGGGGGTTTTTTCCCCCCCCCCACCCCCCCCAAAGGTCCCCCCCCCCCCCCCCCCCAAAAGGGGAAGGGGTTTTTTCCCCCCCCCCCCCCCCCTTTTGGGAAGGGTTTTTCCCCCCCCCCCCCCCCCAAAAGGAAAGGGGTTTTTCCCCCCCCCCCCCCCAAAAGGGGGAAGGGGTTTTTCCCCCCCCCCCCACCACCCCCCCCCCCTTTTGGGGGGTTTTTCCCCCCCCCCCCCCAAACCCCTTTTTAAACCCCCCCCCCAAACCCCAAAAAATTTTTTTCCCCCCCACCCCCCCCCTTTTTGGGGGGCCCCCCCCCCCCCCCCCCCCCCCAAAAAAAGGAATTTTTTCCCCCCCCCCCCCCCCCCCAATTTCAGGGGGGTTTTTCCCCCCCCAAAACCCCCCCCTTTAAAGGGGGGGGCCCCCCCCCCCCCCCCTTTTTTTTTTCCCCCCCCCCCCCCAACCCCCCCCCCTTTTTTTTCCCCCCCCCCCCCCCCCCTTTTTAAAAAAATTTTCCCCCCCCCCCCCCCCCCAAAAAAATTTTTTTTTCCCCCCCCCCCCCCCCCCAAACCCCCCCCACCCCCACCCCCCCAAAAGAAGGGGTTTTCCCCCCCCCCAACCCCCCCCCAAAAAAAAAGGGGGCCCCCCCCACCCCCCCCCCCGGGGGTTCCCCCCCCCCCCCCCCCCCAAAAAAAAAACCCCCCCCCCCACCCCCCATTGGAAGGGTTTTCCCCCCACCACCACCCCCCCCCCCAAAAAATTTTTCCCCCACCACCACCCCCCCCCCCCCCCCCCCCCCCTTTTGGGAATTTTTTTTTTCCCCCCCCCCCCCCCCCCCAAAAAAAAAACCCCCCCCCCCCCCCCAAAAAACCCCCCAAATTTTTCCCCAAACCCCCCCCCCAAAAAAAAAACCCCCCCCCCCCCCCAAAATTTTTCCCCCAAAAACCCCCCCCCCCCCAAACCCCCAAAATTTTTTCAAAAAACCACCCCCCCCCCCTTTTTAAAAAAAACCCCCCCCCCCTTTTTCCCCCAAAACCCCCCCCCCCCCAAAAACCCCCAAATTTTTCCCCCCCCCCCCCCCCAAAACCCCCCCTTTTTCCCCCCCCAAACCCCCCCCCCCCCCCCCCTTTTTAAAATTTCCCCCCCCCCCCCCCCCCAAAAAAAGGGGGAAACCCCCCCCCCAAAAAAATTTTCCTTCCCCCCAAACCCCCCCCAAAAAACCCCCCCCCCCCCCCCCAAAAAAAAACCCCCCCCTTCCCCCCCCAAAACCCCCCCCCAAAAAACCCCCCCCCCCCAAACCCCTTCCCCCCCCCAAAAAAAAATTTTTTTTCCCCCCCCCCCCCCCCCCCCCAAAAATTTTTTTTAAAAAAACCCCCCCCCCCCCCAAAAAAAAAAAAAAGGGGGAAAATTTTCCCCCCCCCCCCCCCCCAAAAAAAAAGGGGGTTTTCCCCCCCCCCCCCCCCCCGGGGGGGGGGTTTTTTCCCCCCCCCCCCCCCCCCCCTTTCAGGGGGGCCCCCCCCCCCCCCCCCCCCCCCCAAAAAAAATTTTTTTTCCCCCCCCCCCCCCCCTTTTTTTAAAAAACCCCCCCCCCCCCCCAAAAAACCCCCCCAAACAAAACCCCCCCCCCCCTTTTTTTTTTTTTCCCCCCCCCCCTTAAACCAAATTCCTTAAAACCCCCCCAAACCCCCTTCCCCCCCAAAACCCCTTCCCCAAAAAAATTTTTCCCCCAAACCCCCCCCCCCCCCCAAAAAAATTTTTCCCCCCCCCCCCCCAAAAAAAATTTTTTAAAAAAACCCCCCCCCCCCCCTTTTTTTCCCCCCCTTTCCCCCAAAAAAAAAAAATTTTTTTTTTCCCCCCCCCCCCCCCCCCCCTTTTTTTTCCCCCCCCCACCCCCATTTTCAGAGTACGGGAAGGTTTTTTAACCCCCCCCCCCAAACCCCGGGGGCCAAAACCCCCCCCCCCCCCAAAAAACCCCCCCCCAAAAAAAACCCCCCCCCCCCCCCCCCCAAAAAGGAAAAAAAACCCCCCCCCCCCCCCTTTTTTCCCCAAAACCCCCCCCCCCAAAAATTTTTTAAAAAAAACCCCCCCCAAAAAAATTTTCCCCCCCCCCCTTTTTTCCCCCCCCCCCCCCCCCCCCAAAAAAAAACCCCCCCCCCAAAAAATTTTTAACCCCCCCCCTTTCCAAAAAATTTTTCCCCCCAAAACCCCCCCCCCCCCAAAAAATTTTTAAAAAACCCCCCCAAAAAAAAAACCCCCCCCTTCCCCCAAATTTTTTTAAAAAAAAACCCCCCCCCCCCCCCCCAAAACCCCCCCCACCACCCCACCCCCAAAAAAAGATTTCCCCCCCCCACCACCCCCCCCTTTTGGGAAAGGGTTTTCCCCCCCCCCCCCCCCCCCAAAAATTTTTTTCCCCCCCCCCCACCCCCCCCCCGGGGGTTTTTTCCCCCCCCCCCCCCCAAAAACCCCAAAAAACCCCCCCCCCCCCCCAAAAAAGGGGGTTTCCCCCCCCCCCCCCCCAAAACCCCCCCCCAAAAACCCCCCCCCAAAAAAAACCCCCCCCCCCCAAAACCCCCCAAAATTTTCCCCCCCAAACCCCTTCCAAACCCCCCAAACCCCCCCCAAAAACCCCCCCCCCCCCCCCCCCCCAAAAAAAAAAAACCCCCCCCCAAAAAAAATTTTTCCCCAAAAAAAAAAAAAAACCCCCCCCCCCAAAAACCCCCCCAAACCCCCCCCCCAAAAAAAAGGGGGGTTTTCCCCCCCCCCCACCCCCATTCGGGGGGGCCCCCCACCCCCCCCCCTTCAGATTTCAGGAACCTTCCCCCCCCCCCCCCCCCCCAAAAAAAGGGGGTTTTTCTTCCCCCCCCCCCACCCACCCTTTTCCGGGAAGGGTTTTCCCCCCCCACCCCCCTTTCCCAAAAAGGGGGGTTTTTCCCCCCCCCCAAAAAACCCCCCCCCCCCCCCAACCACCCCCCCCCCAAAAAGGGGGGGTTTTCCCCCCCCCCCCCCCCAAAAAAAAAAATTTTTTTTCCCCCCCCACCCCCCCCCCAACCCCCAAAATTTCTTTTTAAAAACCACCACCACCAATTTTTTGGGGAATTTTTCCCCCCCCCCAACCCCCCCCCCCTTTAAAAAAAAACCCCCCCACCCCCCCCCCCCCCCCCCCCCCCAAACCCCCCCTTTTAAAAAACCCCTTCCCCCCCAAAAAGGGGGGTTTTTAAACCCCCCCCCCCCCAAAAACCCCCCCCCCCCCCCCAAAAAATTTTTAAAAAAAACCCCCCCCCCCCCCCCCCCTTTAAAAAAAATTTTTCCCCCCCCCCCCCCCACCCAAAAAAAGGGGGGGTTTTTTTTCCCACCACCCCCCCCCTTTTAAAAAGGAATTTTTCCCCCCCCCCCCCCCAATTTTTTAAATGGAAAGTGTTTTTCCCCCCCCCCCCCCCCAAAAGGGGAAGGGTTTTTCCCCCCCACCACCCCCCCCAAAAAATTTTTTTCCCCCCCCCCCCCCAAAAAAAAAAAAAACCCCCCCCAAAAACCCCCCCCAAAAAAAAAAAAAAAACCCCCCCCCCCCCCAAAAATTTTTTCCCCCCAAAAAACCCCCCCCCCAAAAAAAAAAAAAGGGGCCCCCCCCCCCAAACCCCCCCCTTTTTCCCCAAACCCCCCCCCCCCCCCCCCTTTTTTCCCCCCCAAACCCCCCCAAAACCCCCCCTTTTTTTCCCCCCAAACCCCCCCCCTTTTTAAAAAAACCCCCCCCCCCAAAAACCCCCCCCCCCCCCCCCCCCCCCCCCCCCCCCCCCCCCCCCCACCACCACCCCCCCCCCCGGCCCAAACCCCCCCCCCAACCCACCCCCCCAAAACCCCCCCCCACCACCACCACCCCCCCCCAAAAAAACCCCCCCCCCCCCACCCCCCCCCCCCACCCCCCCCCCAAACCCCCCCCCAAAAAAACCCCCCCCCCCCCACCCACCCCCCCCCCCCCCCCCCCAACCCCCAAAACCCCCCAAAAACCCCCCCCAACCCCCCCCCCAAAAACCCCCAAAAACCCCCCCACCCCCCCCCCCCAAAAACCCCCCCCCCCCACCCCCCCCCCCCCCCAAAAAACCCCCCCCCCCCCCCCCCCAAAAAAAACCCCCCCCCCCCCCCCCAAAAAACCCCCCCAAACCCCCCACCCCAAAAATTCCCAACCCCCCCCCCCCAAAAAACCCCCCCCCAAAAAACCCCCCCCCACCACCACCCCCCCCCAAAAAAACCCCCCCCCCCCCCCCCCCCCCCCCCCCCCCCCCCCCCCCAAAAGGGGAAAACCCCCCCCCCCCCCCCCAAAAAAAAAACCCCCCCCCCCCCCACCCCCCCCCCCCCCCCCCCCCCCCCCCAAAAAACCCCCCCCCCCCCCCCCCCAAAAAACCCCCCCCCCCCAAAAAACCCCCCAAAAACCCCCCCCCAACCCCCCCCCCAAAACCCCCCAAAAACCCCCCCCCCCCCCCAAAAAACCCCCCCCCCCCCCCAAACCCCCCCCCCCCCCCCAAACCCCCCCCCCCAAAAAAACCCCCCCCCCCCAAAAAAAAAACCCCCCCCCCCCCCCCAAAAATTTTTAAAAAAATTTCCCCCCCCCGGAACCCCCCCTTTTTCCCCCCCTTCCCCCCCCAAAACCCCCCCTTTGGGAAGGGTTTTCCCCAAACCCCCCCCCCCCCCGGGGGAAAAATTTTTCCCCCCCCCCCCCCCCCAAAAATTTTTTTCCCCCCTTCCCCCCCCCCCCCCAAAAAAGGGGGGTTTTCCTTCCCCCCAAAAAACCCCCCCCCCAAGGGAATTTTTTCCCCCCCCAACCCCCCCAAAAAAAATTTTTTTTTTCCCCCCCCCCCCCCCAAAAAGGGGGGAAAACCCCCCCAAACCCAAAAAATTTTTCCCCAAAACCCCCCCCCCCCCCCCCCCCAAAAACCCCTTCCCCCCCCCTTTTTCCCCCAAAGGCCCCCCCCCCCCCCAAAAAAATTTTCCCCCCCCCCCCCCCCCCCCCCCCCCCCCAAAATTTCCCCCCCCCCCCCCCCAAAAAAAAATTTCCCCCCCCCCCCCCCCAAAAAAAATTTTTAAAAAAAACCCCCCCCCCCCCCCTTTTTCCCCCCCCCCCCCAAAACCCCTTTTTAAAAAAAAACCCCCCCCCCCCCAAAAAAACCCCCCCCCCCAAATTTCCCCCCCAAAACCCCCCCCCCCCAAAAAAAAACCCCCCCCCCCCCCCCCCCCCCCAAAAAAAAAAAAAAACCCCCCCCCCCCCCCCCCAAACAAAACCCCCCCCCCCCCCCCCCCCCCAAAAAAAAAAACCCCCCCCCCCCCCCCCCCCCCAAAAGGAAGGGTTTGCCCCCCCAACCCCCCCCCCAAAAAAAATTTTTTTCCCCCCCCCCCCCCCCCCCCAAAAGGGGGGGGCCCCCAAACCCCCCCACCCCCCCCCCCGGGGGTTTTAAAACCCCCCCCCCCCCCCCCCCTTTTTTTTTTCCTTTTTTTCCCCCCCCCCAAAAAAACCCCCCTTCCCCCCCCCCTTTTTTAAACCCCCCCCTTTTCCCCCAAATTTCCCCCCAACCCCCCCCCCAAAAACCCCCCCCCCCCCCCCCCAAAAAAAAAAAACCCCCCCCACCCCCCCCCCAAAAAAATTTTTACCCCACCCCCCCCCTTTTGGGAAAGGAACCCCCCCCCCCCTTCCCCCCAAAAAAAATTTTTTCCCCCCCCCAAAAAAAACCCACCCCTTAGAGTAAAAGGAAGGGGTTCTTCCCACCCCAAAACCACCCAAATCCTTCAGAGTACAGGAAGTGTTTTTTCCCACCACCACCCCCACCCATCCCTTCAGAGTACACAAAAAGGGTCCCCCTTCCCCCCAACCACCCCCACCCATCCTTCAGAGTACAGGAAGTGTTCTTCCCACCACCACCACCACCCATCCTTCAGAGTACAGGAAGTGTTCTTCCCACCACCACCACCACCACCACCCACCCATCCTTCAGAGTACAGGAAGTGTTCTTCCCACCACCCCCACCACCAACACAAACCTCCACCCCCACCACCCACCCCACCCCAAACACAGACCCCCCCCACCACCCCCCATCCTTCAGAGTACAGGAAGTGTTCTTCCCACCACCACCACACCACCCATCCTTCAGAGTACAGGAAGTGTTCTTCCCACCACCACCACCACCCATCCTTCAGAGTACAGGAAGTGTTCTTCCCACCACCACCACCCATCCTTCAGAGTACAGGAAGTGTTCTTCCCACCACCACCACCACCACCCCATCCTTCAGAGTACAGGAAGTGTCCTTCCCACCACCACCACCCATCCTTCAGAGTACAGGAAGTGTCCTTCCCACCACCACCACCCACCCCAAACCCCCACACCTTGTAGATTCCCCCACACCCACCTTCAAACCCCCAGCCACGACCCCACCACCCCACCCCAAAACACACACCCCACCACCCCACCCATCCCTTCAGAGTACAGGACATGACTTCCCACCACCCCCCCTCCTTCAGAGAACAGGAATTTTCTTCCACACCACCCATCCTTCAGAGTACAGGTTTTGTTACCACCACCACCCATCCTTCAGAGTACAGGAATGTACTTACCCACCACCCCCCATCCTTCAGAGTACAGGAAGTGTCCTTCCCACCCCAAACCACCACTAACCAGACGTCAATTTCCCCCCAAACCATACGCCCTTTCCTTCATCAACAGGCCCGTGACCCACCACCAACCCCTTTCAACACAAACCCCCTTTCCCACCCCTTTTCCAACCCCCCAGGCCGACCCACCCCACCCTCATCCTTTCCACTAAAAAGTATTCCCCAATCACCATCCTTCAAGTCCAAACTATTTCCCAACCCCTCAGGTACACTTAACCCCCTCCCTTAGATCGGAATTTTCTTACCACCCTCCTTCAAGGTACCTCCTTTATACCTAATCAAACCATAACATACTCAAGTCTAAAACCAGCACTCCCCACTTAAAATACTATAAAAAACATGATCTAGCTCTGGAAGTCACCCCACACCCCCTTATCCCCCCTCTAAATTTCCCCTTAGTCCCCCCCACCCCCTTTTCCCTCCCTAGTCTCCTATATGTTCTTAAGTAACCCAACACCTCCCTTAGTACTCTGGATAATGTTCTTAGTAACCCAGTACCTCCCTTAGTACTCTGGATAATATTCTTAGTAACCAGCACCTCCCTTAGTACTCTGGATAATGTTCTTAGTAACCCAGCACCTCCCTTAGTACTCTGGATAATATTCTTAGTAACCCACCTCCCCCCTTTAGTCCCCCTCAGGGAAAATTTCTTAAACCCAGCACCTTCCTTAGTACTCTGGATAATATTCTTAGTAACCCAGGACCTCCCTTAGTACTCTGGATAATGTTCTTAGTAACCCAGTACCTCCCTTAGTACTCTGGATAATGTTCTTAGTAACCACCCCTTTCCTTAGTCCTGGATAATTTCTTAGAAACCCAGACCTCCTAGATACTCTGTAATGTTCTAGAACCCAGACCTCCCTTTATACTCTGGAATGTTCTTAGTAACCATCCTCCCTTTCTTGGATAATTTCTTAGTAACCCGCACCTCCCTTAGTACTTGAATAATATTCCCCTTAGTAACAGCCCCTCCCTTAGTACTCTGAATAATATTCTTAGTAACCAGCACCTCCCTTAGTACTCTGAATAATATTCTTAGTAACCCAGCACCTCCCTTAGTACTCTGGATAATGTTCTTAGTAACCAGCACCTCCCTTAGTACTCTGGATAATGTTCTTAGTAACCCAGTACCTCCCTTAGTACTCTGGATAATGTTCTTAGTAACCCAGTACCTCCCTTAGTACTCTGGATAATGTTCTTAGTAACCCAGTACCTCCCTTAGTACTCTGGATAATGTTCTTAGTAACCCAGCACCTCCCTTAGTACTCTGGATAATATTCTTAAAACCCACCTCCTTTACTTATATATTCTTTAACCCAGCACCTCCCTTAGTACTCTGCAATTACGAATGCGTTAAAATTCTTGCAGATATGAATGTATTTTTGTAATTTTTTTTTTTTTGGGTGGGTGAGGATTTTCACTCATTTACGAAAGCTTAACATCGGTATTTAATTTTTTCAGACATGAATGCTGTTCCACATGACTTCCAGTAACTACGAACGTTCACTCTCACTTATTTCACGTAATAACGAACGCTGCTTTGTTTACGTCCGAACGAAGACGAAAATTAGAGATGTTGTGGCACTGGTCTAACTACCACACTCAAATAAAACACTAAACCCGTAAGGGTCGTCGTTAAACCACTCTAATAAACCATTATCAGTATTAATTTCCTGAACAGTTATTAACTCCCAACAAACACAAATGACATTTTTCTGACTTTCCAGCAACACAACGACATTTTTTGTAACACAAGAAAGTCGTCACAACACAAAACAAAAATACAATTCACTCGAATTTAAAAAAAAAAATAAATAAATAAATCCAGGCAGCAACGAACGCGCCTTGTTTACACAATATTTTTTTCCCCAGGACGAACTTGCATCAAGTTCACATTGCTTTTTCTCTATATTAATCTTACTGGCGAGGCACTGTGGTGCCTCCAGGGGTTAGTTTACACTATTGTGGCACTGTGGAGTGCCATGGGGAGGCGCGATGGGGGGTAGATGGGGAGTAACGAGGGAAAATATTGGAGGGAGGGAGGTGAATCAAGGCTGGTTGAACACTGGTGTTATGAGGCCAGAGTGACCAGAGTGCTGGCTGGGTGGGGTGTGGTGGGGGGGGGGGGGGGGGGGCTTGGTGGTGGGGGAGGTGGTGGTGGTGGGGGAGGTGGCTTGTTGGTGGGGGAGGTGGCTGGGTGGTGGGGGAGGTGGCTGGGTGGGGAGGTGGTGGTGGGGGAGGTGGCTTGGTGGTGGGGGGTGGCTTGGTGGGGAGGTGGTGGTGGGGGAGGTGGCTTGGTGGGGAGGTGGTGGTGGGGAGGTGGCTTGTTGGTGGGGGAGGTGGCTGGGTGGGAGGTGGTGGTGGGGGAGGTGGCTTGGTGGTGGGGGAGGTGGCTGGGTGGGGAGGTGGTGGTGGGGGAGGTGGCTGGGTGGGGAGGTGGTGGTGGGGGAGGTGGCTGGGTGGGGGAGGTGGGGGGGGCTTGGTGGGGGAGGTGGTGGTGGTGAGGGAGGTGGCTTGTTGGTGGGGGAGGTGATGGTGGTGGGGGAGGTGGCTTGGTGGTGGGGGAGGTTGCTGGGTGGTGGAGGAGGTGGCTGGGTGGGGAGGTGGTGATGGGGGAGGTGGCTTGGTGGTGGGGGGGGTGGCTTGGTGGGGGAGGTGGGGGGGCTTGGTGGGGGAGGTGGTGGTGGTGGGGGAGGTGGCTTGTTGGTGGGGGAGGTGGCTGGGTGGGGAGGTGGTGGTGGGGGAGGTGGCTTGGTGGTGGGGGGGTGGCTGGGTGGGGAGGTGGTGGTGGGGGGAGGTGGCTTGGTGGTGGGGGGGTGGCTTGGTGGGGGAGGTGGTGGTGGTGGGGGAGGTGGTGGGGGATGTTGCTGGGTGGGGGTGGATGGGGGTTGTTATGCCGGTGTGGGAGGGGTGTGGTGTTATTCCCTGTCGGTAGGGGAAAAGAGGAGGGGAGGTGGGGGTTGTGGTGTAATGCCCTATGAGGGAGGGGAAGTAGGGGTGGTAGGTGGGTAGGGGTGTAATGCCCTGTGGGGGAGGGGTAAGAGGGGAGGGGAGGATCAGGCCTTGACAAGGTGAAGAACCTGCCTGGATTTTACCTGATACCTGCTCCAGTGTCTCCCTCTCTCCCTCCCTCTCTCCCTCTCTCTCTCTCTATCTCTCTGTATTTCTCTCTCTATATCTTTCTCCCTCTCTGTATCTCTCTCCCTCTCTGTATCTCTCTCCCTCTCTGTATCTCTCTCCCTCTGTATCTCTTCCCTCTCTGTATCTC